>JANPWX010019538.1:687530-723273 GCA_024734555.1 Trochalopteron elliotii | reverse complement strand
TCATCGCTCCGCCAGAATCTTCAACAGAAAGAAAGAAAGAAAGAAAGAAAGAAAGAAAGAAAGAAAGAAAGAAAGAAGAGAAATAATCTCTGTCTATCCTATTTTCAGTACCCTTTTCTTCATGTATTTGCTAGGGCCAGGTACATGATGAGCTAACATCATGCTCTTCATCTGTGTCACAACAAATCCATACATAAATCCTACATCCAGCTGTCCCATTTAGATACACTTACAGAAGTAAATGAACTCCTAACAAAATCTGCTGCAATGATAAGTGAGGTAAATTGATACAGTAATGTGAACATGTTTCAGTACAGACGTCCTCATTTTGAGTAATTCTCTAAATACGTACAGTTTTACAGGATGAATAAGTACATGAAATAATTAGGCTAATGGGGAAAGAGAGAGCAATGGGCAGAGGGAGGACAAGAGTGAGTTGTAATGCATGAACTCACATTCCTGGAGACATGGAAAACACAGGGACCTGTCTAGGGTCAACTGTTCCATACTCCTTGATAGCAAGAGGAGATGATTTGCATCAAAAAACCCCTGATTTCTAGGAATCGTCTTGTTTCATAACTTCAGAAAATGTATGTTTTCTCTAGATTTAAGATGATTGCACTAACTTTCAGGAATGATAGAGAACTTGCTATCTAAATATTATCTAACCAAACAAAAGGATCTGAAAACTGGGGACATCTTCTGCCTTTTTCAGCTAAAAAAAGCATTCCACTACATTCCAGCTTCTTGACTGGAAATTCTGCTTTACTTGGGATTTCATTTCTAAGAGCTTATTTACTTGAATTCAGCCGTGAAGACTCTATTATCTCTCTTTAGCCAACCTTAAGTTTTGATGCTTTCTCTCTTTTGCTATAACATCATTACTTTCACAGTGGTTGAGAGCAGAACCATCAGCTGCTATTTTCTGATTATGTGACTGGAGCTCCCAGCTCTGCTTCACCTTGCAGGCAGCACCTGTTCTCACACAGTCAATGCTACTTTACTTTTAGTCACTTTTGGTAGTAAATTGTGAGGCACTCGAAGCTAAAATCCAACTGAGCCTGTAAATATAGGCTGAAAATAGCCCCTCACAGGATAATTTACTTTAGTGCTTTCCTGTGGCTGAGTGTATCCTACCCCCACAAAGAAGGCACAAACAAATTTCCTCATGACTCATGGTGAAAGAAATACAAAGCAGTTCTGCTTATAATAAGAAAAGGATTAATGAGATGAATATACACCCTCAAGTCTTGGGGGAGCTGTGTGGTGCTCATCAGCACTGACAGTGCACTGAAAATCTGACTAGCTAAAGTTTACAACTGCATGTAACTGAAGATGGATAGCCCTGTGGCTCTGCCTGTTCCACTTGTGGAAACATGGGGAAATTTGCTCTGTCAGAAAGGTGCATGGAAAATAATGCTCACCCTGACTTTATGAGGAGGCTGCAGATAAGGGCCATTAATGATCAGCATATCTCAGAGCTTACGCAGTTTGTCCCTGGAACACCAGGAGGTATTACAGGGACAAATGCTGAAGGCATGACATTCCAGACTGACAGGAGGGTATGGGCTGTGCCAGTTCTGATCTCACAAAAAGGCTAATGTTTTAACTCCTTCATACTTGTTTGAGTGTGTCAAGAAAGTACAGTAAACACAGACTGATCAAATATCTGCCTTGTTACTGAATATTTAGTTGAAAACTCTTATGAAGACATGTTCAGTCTAAGGACTACTATCATGTATAGGTCATATAACTTACGAGACCTTAGATTAGTTTTTTTTTTGTTTGACTGCCTTGCATATTACTATCTTTTTGTGAGGAATTTTACTTGTTCCATGCCTGCAAGTGTCTGAGCTGAAAACAGAGGTGATTTTTCTCTTAGCTTTTCTCTGGGTGCTTCCTCCAGACTTGCCTATCATGCAAGAGTATGTGTGCAGAAAGTGCTACTATGTACAAAGCAGAGAGCACTGAGAATAAGTTAAAATGCAGCATAGTAAAAAAGACTGTCAAATCCTGGATTAAAAGGCATATCCTCTTTTTCTTTACCAGAAGAGAGGACATGGTGTTGAACAAACTATAAAACTGCCTAACAGTTACCCTCTGTGTTGTATGTTTTGCAGCTGTTTGGCTACACATGACTGTCTGCTGGCTTTAGATGAAAGCCCTTTGTTGTGTTACAATAAAAAAAAATTAAATATTAGGAACACTATATATACAAAAGCCTTTTGTTGGATATACCTCAACTAATTTGGTAACAACTTATGTTAAATGGGAACAGCTACTCTGCTGGCTGTAGCTTGTGCAAAGTGGGGCAATTGGCAGCTGGCTACAGTTTCCTCATCAGCGACACAGGAGTTGTGCCATAAGGCTTATTACACAACTGTGCTTGAAACTAAGTAGTGCCAATGGTATAGCATTTTGTTACTTCAAAAATTTTAGCTATGTCACTTGCTCCCTTTGTGCCGTAAATATCTATATTTAAACATATATGGTTGCAGAAGTAATCAAGCCAGCCAAGCTGGCTTTGAGAATATTCTGTTTCTGTAAGAAGATAGGGTTCTGGTGGAAGAATGTTTGAATCATTTTATTCACTCTAGGCCTCTGGCTACTAAAAAGAAACTTGGAAGCTGCAGGAAGAGAAAAGAACAACAGAAAAGAAAAACAAAATCATTACAAGGGGAAGAATTTTGTTCACAAAAAAAGTTACAAGATGTTGGCTAAGGGAAAATAATAGACATTTCCATAATCTTTGAGGTTTTGACTGATTGTGGGAGTGCCCAGTGCAAAAGAAAAGTATTGTACCATGAATGTATTTGAATTCTAAGAATAGAAATCCCAATGTGACTCTTCTGTACTAGGACTCTTAGTGTAGGAGATTACACAGAAAAAAATAGTTACACTACTACTAGAAGAAAAAGGAAGACTACTTGCTGATGGCAGAGGTGTCTAATTAATTGCTAGAGTTTTTTCAGGCCAGACTTTACTTCTAATGGGCATTAATTGTATTTTCCATCTATACTCAGACTAAAGTGAAGATCTGTGCAGAATCTGCCTAAGAAAGTACTGTACACAAAAGACAAACACATATGCAACACAGGAAACTCCTATATTCCTATATAATCCTGTTATAGTCACTCTAAGCTACTTGCATGTACTTGGTGTCTCTGTCCTAGGCTCAGCAAAATGACAGCCCTTTAAGCAGAAAGAGAAGCAGGTTCATCGTCTCCTGCAGATATGGATGGCATTCTTTCACCCGCCCTGTGCACCCTTTGGTGGCTTTAATGGTCATGCTTTATTGGGGGAGTGAAAGCTGGACTCAGCGGAGAGCTGCCCCTGCAAGGGGCGCAGTATTGTTGAGTGCCATGTTGTGCTCATGCAGTACAAAGGGCTCCACAAGGCTCACACTGACCTGTTCCTTGCAGGTCAAAGGAGGGGAGCATACCCTCCCTTTTGGGAAGCTGGTTCAGTCCGTATGGCTGGCATACCCACATGGAGTGCTAGTGGTGAAAATGCTGAACCAAAGGCAGTGAGCAATCATTTGAGCAGAAACTGCTTGAATGCCATACATGCATGTAGCAGTAAAAATACCAAAACAAAACAAAAAGCATCTTATGCCTTGCAACTGTGAAATACTGCCAATCAGAACTGTCTATATACAGAACACAATGAGTTTAGACTCTTCAAATGATGTCATCCATCCAAAGGAGTAGAACAGACCTCCAGCTGCTGGCCTGAATTGTTTACAATATTTAAATATATTTTCCCCCCCTTCTTTCGTGTTCATAAAAAAATACAATCACTGAGGATAGAAAATGTAAATATCGAGTAAGTTAACTCTGCAATGAAAACTAACAAGTGGCTATAGTATGGCATTCACCTTCACTTGACAAGGGCTTTGGATATGGCCATCTAGACAACATCAGAACTCCAACAGTGTATCAATTCTTCCAAGCAGCATCTCTGATCTGGGTGATGATTGTGCCTTCTACAAATGCTAAGCTTTCATGGCATGTCCTTATAAAAAAAACTGCATCAAAAATTTTTTAAATCCTTTATGTTTTTACTGACAAAGAGCCTTAAGGAAATATTTTTCAGCCCGTAGTAAGTTCTATTCTAGTTTTTACTGAATCATTCATGCACATTCTCTGGGGATGGGTGATTTTGCTTGAAAGCATCCATAAACAAAACACCAAACACAGAAGTGCCTGTAGAATTCTCTAATACTAAAAAAACATTACTAAAAAAGACCTTTTCACTTGTTCATCCCAAAATGATAGGACAACTTCATAGGACAACTTGATAGGACAACTGCCTACTGTAAAATGGCAACAATCATTTAAAAATACATAATCAGTATACTGTTGCAAACTGTGACAATTTAAACAAAGTATTAAGCCACGTTTGGCCTTTGACTTAGAACTCGAGTCTATTCTACCATGTGGTCAGAACAAACATTTGAACTGCATGAAGTTACTCTGAGAGTCACAGAAATAGAGATTGTTACTCAAAATTAAATACACCTTGTCTCTGATTTTCAAGTTTAGAAGAAATACAGCCTTTCTGGTAGAGACAAGCACAAAACAGGCTAAGTAACACAGATATGTAGTAGTAAGTAGAGGAGAGACCTGAACAGCTCTCCTGTTTCCTCTGTGTGTGTCTTGGGCTATTTGGCTCTCTGAGTGGCAGGGGTATGCCTGTCCCAAGCTTTTCTGTCAAGCCTTGGACACATAATTCACTGCAAAGGCAAAAAAGCCAAAATATTCCACGGCATGATGCAGGGGGCACAGGTTAGAAGTCTGGAGTCCTATTAAATGTTCGCTTGTGCTGAAAGTAAATGACAACAGAGATTCATCCTACATAAATTAATAATCTGAAAAGTAAAGACTCTCACCTGGAAATGAGAGAGATCTGTATGCTATTTGTATATATTTCAAATTCTCCTTCCAGACCTGCCCAAGTACCTGTTGGCTGTTGTGGGAAGTCTGTGTGTCTTCAGATTACTCCTTTTTGCTTTTGACTAGAGAGCCAACTCTGAACAAGGGAAGTGTTCTATCCAAAACTGACCAGTTGGCTGAAAAAGTAATTGTTTTGAAAGTTTTTGTTTTTATCTTTTCAGTTAGGTTGGTAATAATTTCACAGCTGTCTTCTGAGCCTAAGGTAAAAAGGCTGAACTCAGGAGCAGATAATTGCATGATTAAGCAAATATTTCTAATAGCATGCTTATGTGCACTAACAGTCTTTCAGGGAAAAACAGGAACCAGTAATAACATTTTACTAATAGAAATTATAAAAAATAATAATGAATACAAAAAATGTGAGATGTGTAGAGATTAAATGAAAAAGTAGTACCAGTGTAGATCAAGTCATGAAATTATCATTTGTTACTCAGTGGTTACTGCTTGTTTTCTTACCTCAAAAATTTGTGTACTGATCTTAAAGGTTTATGAACATAATTGTTGTATAATATTCTCAGGTATAGATAGATCTGAAATAAAAATATTGTACATCAAGTGACTCCAACTTTGCAAAAAATACATTAGATGACGTTGTAAACTTCATAGAATAGGGTGGAACTAGAAGTGTTTCTCTGACACCTGGCTTTTTAAAAAATCACATAATATTTTTGGAGGGGAATCTAACAAATAAATTTCACTGCTGCAAAACTAAAGCATCCCTATGACTGTGATGGGAGGTAACACTATAGTGGATCAATACATGTTCCAGAGGTAGCAAAAAGTCTGTCCTATCACAGCTACAAGTATTTAAACCACATTTTAAATCACCATAATCTCATGATTACCATGTTATAAACCACCTTAAGGAGTCCTGCAGTAATTCTAACCTAATGCTCTTGCTTTGAATGGGGAAGCCCTGTACAAAAATCTATATCTTTAATGTCTACTTGACTTCTGTCTTTAGGAAAAATCTATGTATTCTGAGGGGTTCACCCAAAACCTAAGTTGTTTATTACCTCAAGACACGTAACAACAGTAATAACAAGATCTGAAATTAGAAAACCTAAAGTTATTTATAGCCATACATATAGAAATGCAATAAACATTCTGACAGCTCTGCCTTCAAAGGTCTATAATAACAAGAAACTTCAGAGAAGATATTACTGAATAATTTTTTTCCAGGTTTGTTCACCTCCATGATGTTGAACAATGCCATTTTACTGTCCTGTGGAAGTGTATGCTGACCCCTGAGTGAAAAAATGCTATTCTGATCACATTAAGCCATTGGGGAAGGCTTAGGGTGAAGTACAGCAGTCCAAACCACCATCAGAGCTCTCTTTTGCTCCAAATGCCTCCACCAACCACCAGAAAGAGACATTTTCTCCTTCCCTCCTGCTGTTCCAGTGGCGGAGTGGGCCTCCATATGATTGCAAAAGGTATCAATATTTTACACTAAGATGGACGCAGTGAGAGCTTCTGCTCCTCAGGCAGGGCAGAGCAGAGCAGAGTGTGTTTAGTAAATTTGCATTTTAAATTCCCAGCCCGATGTTTCTTTTGCAGTTTCCTTATGAATTATCTCACTGTGCAGACCTTCATCCAGAGTAAATCCACTTCTCAGCATGATGAAGACGTGCTGAAGACGTGTTAATAGTCTTGCATATTACAGTCTGCTAAGTTTTTTTGTGTGTCTTTCTTCCTCTTCAGAGATTCTGTGGGACATGTACTATTGCAGTGGTAGTACTGCTGTGTTCCCGAAGGCAATTAAGCAGACAATATCTGTATTAAATCAATGAATACAACTGGAGAGGGTGAGCATGAAAAACCAAGCTGTATTTTCTGAACAGGATTCAAGTGCCCTGGAGTTTGCCCATTATTCTTTTTTCTCATTAAAATCTTTCTTTATGTTTATGTAGCTTGATTTTTGCTGCAGCTTTCATTTGAAAGAACTAGTAGTTGTTTTGCTGTTCTGTCTATTTGAATGTTGTTTGCAATCTTCTTGTCTCTGAATATCTGTAAAAGAGCTACTCAGAATCTCAGCTTGAGTATTACACTGGTTGATAGCCTTCATTAATAGAAGCAAAGGACTTACTCCTCTTAGACTTCATCTGTAGTCCTTGACCATTTTCTTTCACAGAGGTAATGTAAATTCTGGAAAAGATGCCTTTTATGTTCTGTGTTCATGGCAGAGGTAAGGAAGATAATGTCCATCAATTCAAACATTTACACGAGAGTCATTCAGACCTGGCTCAACTAATCAAATGTAATTTTCAATTAAATAGATATTGATAATTTGACTTTTCTGTTGTCACGCTTTGCCTTCCCCACTACTGATAAAATAGGAAAAAAATCTCTGAAAAGACTTTTAAGGGACAGGGGAAAGTCTATTATAACAATCTCAAACCGCTTTTTAGGCAATTCTGATAAGCATGGATTACTGCGAGTAAGGTAAAATTAGTCTGGAGGCAATTTCGAGACGATGATTAATCCTAAAAATGTTTAGACCAAGCTGCTAACACTCAGTGTAGACTGCAGGTGGCGCCCTTTAAACACTATTTTAAAGAGCGCCGGGGGGGGGGAAACCTCTGTTTTAATTCGAGTTTTCTCATGGCTTGCCGTGATCGTATAGTGGTTAGTACTCTGCGTTGTGGCCGCAGCAACCTCGGTTCAAATCCGAGTCACGGCAGGGGATGACGTCTCTTTTCGAGAGCTGTAATTACAGATTGCATACCAAAAGTAATCCACGAGTGATGTCTAAGGCCAAGATGAGAAAGCAATTAGAAGCTCTGTAACTTTTACAAGAATGTTTTTGTAAATGAGTACGTAGCATAAGTAAGTATTAATTCAGAAATCCTGGTGCCAAGTGGGATTTTTTTTTAATTTAAATTTTTATGGATATAGTGATAAATGCAGTCTCATAGTGGCCATGGAATTTTTACTCATTACATCTACTTAATGTCTGGACTGAGCCACAAAGCCTCTTTGGTTTTGATTTTCCCTAGCTTCTCATGTTAATAAAATAATCAGCCTGAATTGCTTGGAAATATGACAGTAGTAGATGTGGAAATCCTGCTTACCTAGGCCTGGACTGCTATCAGCAGAAGGTCTTTGTTGGCGACAGACAAAAGGAACAATCACTTGTCTGTTATTTCTCTTTGTTTTTATCATAGGACCAGTGTGTAATTTCACTTTACAGTTTCATTCAGTAATATGAGCTTAGATTCTCAGCATGAAGACTTCTAAAATTACCAAATTGATTTAGTAAATTGGTTATGGTACCTAACAGCTGTTTGTGCAACAAACAAACAAACAAACAAACAAACAAACAAACATTTATAATTTGTAAAAACAACATTAATACACCATCATTATTATGAGTTAATAAAATAACTTGTAAGCTACTGAATAGTTTCTGGTAGTTGGGCCTTTAATTTGATATGGAGTCAATTCAAGAGCAAGCATTGCTTTTCTCTCACTGCTTCATCTGGCAGGACATCAACCCCTTTACAATGGATAACATCTCCAAAAAGCCCAGACAGATTCAAGCTTCCTTCCACAGGCCAGCTGCTTCAGAGTGTGAATGACAGGTGCCTATCTCTCTCTCCAAGGGAGCAGGACAATTCTTTACCATCCTACTGAGTGAGGAAATGAAACAAATCTTTTTTAGCACCACTGTCAGGAAAAATCAAAGCCCTGCATGCCTGGAAACCTGGGAGGGCACATCACCTTTAGAGGCTGTGGGCTTAGGTGTCCCAGTTTTAGTGTAGTAGGCTAATGACCCCTGGCATGTTGTGACCTTCCTCAGGTTCATGACAGCTCTTTCTGTTGTATTTTTCAAAATATCTTTGAGTATCCCTCTGATTCACCTTAGATTTCCTGTCTAAATATCATTCAGCCTTTTAGGAGCATGTCAGAACAATTAGTTTGTGAATTCTTGGTCTAATTGATGAGATAGATGTGACTGATTTCCCAAAAGAAAGCAATTAAGAAATGTGCACTAGCATGAAAGAGACCAGGATGATCTTTCATGCTGTATCCCTACTGTAGTCTTTTGGAAATGTCATCTGCTGTGTCCAATTTTATGAAATCCAGAAATAGCAAATTAACCCATCACACGTGTATGTACTCTTTAAAGAATCCTAGTGAATTCAGTCCTAAAAAAGGAATTCAAAAATTACCACCAAATATTTTGTCCTACTCATGCATCATCCTGAGGCTGCTAAAGAACTCAAAGCTCACCCCTGCTTGGCTTCAACCTACCTCGAACTGAATTCTCTATATCCAGTGTTCATCTGTAGCTATATATTACCTTATTGTAATTACTGATGATTTTGAAGAGTTTCATTAGGACAGTAGACAAATTCCAAGTGCCCTTTTTAAAAAATGTATTGGGCTTTTTTATGATTTACTGGAACAATAGTTCAGTTTCAAATTCAGTTTGATTTATTTTATTTGGGATACCAATATTTGTTTTGCTAGCTCAATGGTCACAGTATAAACTGAGATCAAGGATGCTGTAGGCAGATAATTGTACCTTTCTTACCACTTCCCTCTGCAGTTATTTATTCTCCTCACATGAAAATGAAAATTAAAAGCTGGCTTCATTTTGGAATATAAACATGCAAGTGCAGATGACTCCCAGCATTTCACTTCCTGAGAAAATATTTATCAATTTTCCCTTCTCATTAGAGAAAAATAACACAAAAACTTCAGTGCAAAAGAGTTTCCAAGGACAACAGGGCTGCAGACTAGGAAACACAAAGAGGTAATCCTGGAACTGATTTTGAACCTTGAATTGCCTGTATGTTGCTGGAACATGGAGGTCTAGTAGACATGTCCACACAACACTTTCCAGCTGGAAACCATGGTCTAAATAATGATGATAATAATAATATATTAAAAATATTGATAGGTTTACATAAATCTACTTCTGAAGCTCTGATTTTTTTATTGTCTAAGAACAATTTGGGGGCCTTAAGGAAGGGTTTACTTCAGCAGCCTTCTCTACCTTTGGGCAGCAAACTGAAAGTAAGCATGAAATGAATAGTAGTTTAAAAACATGGCATGAGAAGGGAGTACATGCCTTCCTTTGCAGTTTTCCCATGTCATTTTGTGCTTGCGATTGCTCTCATGCATGGCTCATTCTGCATAAAACATAGCATCTTTAGGACATGGTGGTGTCTATCTCCATATCCCCAGCACAACTGCTTTGCTTTTTTGGCACTGAAACTAAAAACTAATATTATGTATTCATCAAGTTCTTGGGGAAAGACTTGATTTTTTTCTTGTTATTATATCTTAACATTAGCTGTTGATTAGGGCCAAAACTGCTAGAGTTTTTAAGTTATAGAGAAAGACAGCTAATTTTTGAAAATGCAGCACCAAACAGAAAGCCTTCAAAAGCTTTTGAAATATTAATAGAGGCTATTGTAGGTTTCTGTTATTCTTCATTTTTCAGGAGTGCAACAAAGTTGGTTGTATGCTGTCTGACGTCCATATTGGGTGTCGAGCAGGATAGAAGACAGTGGCTGTTTTGAATCTGCAGTCATCAAATCAAATTAATTCTGGTTTTTTCATTCTCTACAGGAGTGCAGCTCATATTAAACTTTTATAGGTCCCTTCTGAAATCCTTTCAAGAGGCTGTGGTCAAGTAGACTCTTTGAAAGGAAATATGCGGTAAAAAAAACTTCTGAAAGCTTAAATACCTGGTTGTGCTTTAGCAAAGAATGCCAGGAATTCAGTTCACAGGTGGGATGATTTTACCTCTGGAAATTCAGCTCTGAGTTTACAGGCTATTATTGCAGAATGGGTAGTAATTGGGAAAAATTTGGCAGACAGAGAAATTCCTGAGCCTGATGTGTAAACAGAACTACATAAACAATGTCTGATGTTGCAGTTCTGTTCTCATAATCTGTATTTGGTGTTTCTTGAAAGAAAACAGGTCCTGGTCTCTAAACAGGACTGCCTCTTATTCATAATGCTTCCGCAGTCACAGCACTAGAGAGAGCTGCGCCAGAACACATGTGAAGACTATTGTTCAATTTTTGAAGGTTATGATTTGTATCACTTTTGGTTAAGCTTTGACTCAGGTTTGAGTCCTACAATCTTTTGCACTACAGTTCAAATTACTGAGTAGTTAGTCAGTAGGGACTAACCAGTAGGGACTGGTTTTACTCCTTCATCAACAGCTCAGCACAAACCCACACCCACCAAATGCCTCCAAAACTATCTAACTAATGGTTTATCCTTCACTTTTTAAAAATTAATTTCTCTACGTGTTTTCATCATAAAATTTCAAGTTCTCACTTTTCTTTATTCTAAAATCTTTATAGATGTGACCTTTTGATTTAAAATTTCACAAAAAAAATCAGTTCTTTCATTCAGGTTGAAACACATCTGATAAATAACTCTTTCACAAAGCTTCATGAAATTAATTCTTGTGCTTAAGGTTTTACAACTTTTTCCTCCACATTTTTATACAGAAATGCTGTGTATGTTTTCTCTACACCAAATACAACTCAGGAGATGACACTTTGTGATACTCCTTCCAAAAGAATTCATTCTTTGCCACAAAAAAAGCCTCAATCCAAAGGAATCTCAAAACACAGTGCTTTCAAAGTCTTTGAGAAGAGAGTATAGTTTTGATATTCTGTGATAATTACCAAAAAGATTCTTTTATAACACAGTCTGTAATGTCAGCATAATCAGCATCTCTGTGTTGCTAAACCTGCCCCTGTGTGCCTCTTGCACCTGAGAACTGTGCATGAAGCCAACAACAGAATTCACTCAATTTTTCTGGTAATTTTTTTTTGTGGATTCCTGAATTCCAAATTTAGATCTAGTGCTTCCAGACTCCTCAAACAATGATTTTTTTTTCTGCTGTTGTTCTCCAATATGAGCAGCAAACCTCTTAGTTTACTGTCCATAATAGTATCTAAACTCTTTAGGAAAATCTGGCATACTAGGATGTGCTTATTCTGGAACTTGCACTATTGCTATTATTCACCTTTCAGCTGAAGGTGAGAAGGTGTGCTGACCTTTTTATTGGCACAGAGAGGAAATCTTCTTTACCATATAGCTATGAAGACACCTGTATAAAAACCATATGGTATAAATTGGTATTTTACTGTTACACTTGAGAAAGCAGTCTGAATAATTTCACTAAAGCAACAGCAGGAAAACTAGCATATCATAGAAAATTCTTGCTGAAAACATGCTTTGAAGGCTGCATTGTAGGGTTTTTTTGCATAAGAACCGAGCTTGACAGAAAAATAATTGCAAAAGAGCTCTAGAACTCCTAATATAAGAAACATGAAATCTTTCATAAAGACAGAAATAAAATTTCTAGAAAGAGATTTATTGTTGATTCACAAGCTTTGTTTTACCATAAGGTTGTTCTTAATTTTGTTTGCTGGTAAATGGATTTAATGGAATTAAATACTCCCTGCAGGTCTTCTGAGCTGTGTGAGCCCTGCTTTAAAAACAATCCCTTTTCATCCTAATAGTTTCAAGACAGCCTTGCTTCCTTACTTAGGTCTGGACAAACACCTGAAGGAAGTTTGCCAAGAACTGTGAATACTCTGTCTGGTTACCTGAATGACATTTGACCTCAGAAGGACATACACTATCTTCCGTAGAGAAGATTCTACTTTCGAGAATCTGGTCTCAACTGTTAGAAACATAAATCCATTTGCCATAAATTAGTATTTGCTGCTTCCTCCTTTTTCAACCTGTGTTTTACCTCTAGTCAGGCCATATGCTTCAGTATGAAGCAGTTTTTACTTTAGTCATCAGGATGTGTAGCTATCTACGGATAAAATTCCAATTGGTTACATAGTCTAAGTTTTTTAATAATTTTTGAGCATATTCTATTAATAACAAATTAGAACTATGTTGCCACATAATTCACTCAGCATACAAAGTGCCAACAGTAGGCACTTGAGAGTGTCTCTTCAAAATTTCTTCCCTTGTGCCTTTCAGCCAGCTTTCCTATCTCACCATTTCCACACTGGAAAACCAGTGGCCCCTTGCACCACTGCCCTAATAGACAGAAACACTCACCAGAATGGGCAGGAGGAATGAATGTTGCTTTAATAAACAGAGAATCTTATTGGACCATTTTTCTGCCTTGTGGCAGAATGCTCTCTGTTGCATCCTCTTCTCCCTCTGCCCAAAAAAAAGGACATTGCATTTCCAGCAGTGTCTTGCTTCTCTTTTATCAAATTTATACCTAGACATGATGTCTTCCATTTACTGCTATTGATTACTTATCTCATAAGTGCATATTTCTTGAAGTAAAGATACTATGAGGCCTCACATTAAAGAAATAATCTGCATGTAATTTAATGCCTCCTTTGCTGCTCCTTCTGGGAAAGCTCTTCTGGAATTTTCCTTTGTAAATGTGAGTAATTCCTGTGGACAGCTCATAGAAAGAAATTAATGTTTGCTGGGAGAGCGCAAGGACTTTTGTTAAAAAATTGACAGTGTGAAATCAGAAAAATGTTGTCCCAGACAACATTAGTACAGCAACATCTGTGTGATCTTCTTGAAATCACGCAAAACAAGACAAAAAGCTTATGGTGCAAAGAGTGCCAACCACACTGTCAGGCAGCAATGAGCCACATGAAACTCTTTTTCGTGCGGCTCCAGCTTTCTCTCACCCGTTTCTTCTGAGCATCAGACACTGGAGTCATTTGGGCAGAGCGAGGGCTGGCGTGGGGGTTACCTCGCCGGCGCTGCCTCCAGCACCGAGGCCACAAACTAAAGTCCTTTAGCGAGGGCTAAAACAGCTGCGTTCCCGCTGTGCCGTGACTCGGATTTGAACCGAGGTTTCTCCGGCCACAACGCAGAGTACTAACCACTATACGATCACGGCAGGCTGCAGAGGTCACGTCTGAGGCAGAGTTTTCTGTCCCGCTTTGCAGAGCCGCGCAAGCATTGCCATCTAGTGAGGCCCGGCTAGAACATACCACCTGCGGCCATCACCCCGGGCTGACCGGGACTGCCGCGGCACCCCCCGCACATCCCTCGGCTGGAAACCACAGAATACCTGCCAAAGACAGCCACCCAGATTATGGTCGCAGAAAAATATTCCTGCTCCTTTTGGCAACAGATTTTTTAGTTCTCCACACACTGTTAATTTCTAAAATTCAGTTTCTCTTCTAGATGTAAATAAAGCTGAGTAGGTACTGATATGCATGATGAAAAAGATCTTCGAGTTGCCTCGAGTTGCCTTATTTATCCATAAATTTTGAGGATATGATGGCTTTGTGTCTTGTCCGTGCAGATAGTCAAACAACTATCTTTTCTCGGGAAACCTTCCCAAGTTTAGTGTAATAGAAACCCCCCTCATCTCTTCCTTATTCCATCATTCTGTTGATGGAATTTTCCATTGCCTTCTGTTTGGCCATTATCTATCTTCAAACGTACAGTAATTTTGGTCTGTGAATTTTCTTCCCATTTTCAGAAAGCAATGGGGGAAAACCTGGTGGAAGAACACTCAAAGTTACATATTTATTTTAAAAGGTGAAAAAGTTGAAAAGGAAGCATGAAAACGCATCTTCCCCTCCTGCTGTAAGCCCAATTTGAACCAAAGGTGCCATAGCCATAGCACATAATACCAGCCACTGGACTGTCACAGCAAGCTGGCACACTGTGACAGGTTTCAAACAGACACGACAGAAAAATATCAAATCTAAAACAACAAACATTGACAGCAGTGAGTCATTAAAGAGGGATTTCTTTTTTGGGAGAAACAGAATTTTGAGAGTTAAGATTTCAAAACACAAGTGTTCTTAGTAGAGTTATTCTAATAATTGTCTTATTAAAGATCTCATACCTGCCATTTAGTCTCACTTTGTAATTCTGTGTCTGACAGTGATAACAAGCAAAGATTGATAATACCAACTACCTTCACAATTTTGTTAATTAGTTTAAAAAGTGGAAGGAATTGGTGGATACACCAGATGGTTGTGCTGCCATCCCAAGGGACCTCATCAGGATGAAGAAATGGGCTGACAGAGACTCAACAAGTGAATGCCAAACCTGGCATCCAGGGATGAACAACTCCATGAACCTGCACATGCTGGGGCCTAACCAACAGGAGAGCAACATGACAGAAAATGGCCTGGGAATCTTGATGGACACCAAGCTGACCAGGAGCCAGAAGTGTGCCCTTGTGGCAAAGAAGATCAAAATCTACCCTGGCTGCATCAGGCAGAATGTTACAACAGGTCAAGAGAGGTGACCCTCTCTCTGTCCTTAGCACTGGTGAGACACATCTGGATGGCGTGTCCAGTGCTGGGCTCTCAGGTAAAAGAGAGACATGAACATACTGGGGTGAGTCCACTGAAGGACCACTAAGATGATGAAGGGCTTGCAGCTTCAACTGTGGAGCTGGGGCTTTTTACATTCAAGAAGACAGGCATGGGGGAGGAATTTATCAATATGCATAAATATCTGATGGGAGGGTAAAGATGTCGGAGCTAGGCTCCTATCTGTTGTATGCAATGATAGGATAGAGGGTGATGGGCAGAAACTGAAATAAAGGAAATTCTTTCTAAATATAAGAAAAGTTTATTTGCTGTGAGGGTAGTTGAACACTAGAGGGTAGTTGCCCAGAGAGTTTGTGAAGTTTCCCCCCTTGAGGTATTCAAACCTGACTTGATATGGTCGTGGACAACTAGCTGTGGCCAACCCTCCTCAAGCCACCATGGTACTAGAGATTTCTAGAGCGGTCAGCCAGCTTCAGTGATTCTGATCCTCAGGAAAAAGAATAAAACCCAACAACAAGAGTAATTCAAACCTGTTAACTAAAAATAAAATGGCAGTACTTGAATTTTTTTTAACATTTCTGTAATGTATATATGCACTTAACAGCACAGGGAGTTGAACAGAGGGAGTCCATGAGTGCCAAGAAACGGGATACTGAAAACTTGACAATCTTCCCTGTCAAAATCCACAAAGTCTGAGTGAGCCAGAGAAGAAAGCAATAGCTGGAGATTGAGCAGCTTAGTCGGTACAAAAACTTCTTCTACGCTTTCAGAATTGACAAAGGCTTTATAACATGCATCTCATCCAGCTCATGCATGTGTTTTATTTTTGCTGGGACTTAGAGGTACCCAGTGATGAATATCAATGTTTAAAGGTATAGATTACCAAGATTTCCTAATTTTCCAGCTTCTCATTTTGCCAAAGTGAATGAATATAGATTACATAGTTTCAGGCAAATTCCACATGATTACAAAAAAAGGAGTTGGCTAGGATCTAGCAGCCACAAATAAATAAAAATGTGTCGGTTTACCACTGTATTCAGACCACACTCTTTTTCTTTTCTCTCTCTTTGTTTTTTAATATCTTCACCCAATGTTTTATATGCACATACAGCATGGAACACATACCTGGTTGTATGTGCTGGAATAATAATAGGAATATTCACAATTGTGCTACAAATTAATTCCATTTATCAGAATTTATTCTGTCCCAGCATTTGCAGTTCTGGATTTTATTCAAAGGTCTAAATTCTTTTATCAATGTGGCACAAGGCCACATTTCTGCACCTAAACATGTATGCATAGCCTTAATTGCAATTCTTAATAAGACTTTGTGTTAAATGAAAGACTTTTACATCTGCAATGCTTGTGCATGGTCTAATGTAGATAAAACTCCTATGCACTTCATATTTAAGGCCTACTTGCAGCCCAGTATTCTCTCTGTATTGCTTCCATCCTCCATACTTCTCTTTTGTTGAAAATAAACTATACTATTGTCAGATAACCCAATGCAAATCTATTAATTATGTGGTACTGTGTGTCATTCAAGAAATGAGTGATTTTTATAACACTTTGCACTAAAGAGCATGCTTGCAACATTAGTAGGTATGAATCAAAGCTTCTGCCTTTGACTCATCTTGTGCATTTTGTAACTGTTTAACATGGCTAGTTGCTATTGACATCAAGGAAAAACCTGTCACATTAAACTGTCTCAGCATGTCTGAATACAAAGAATGCGCCTCTGGGGATTCCTTGGTTTGATAGCATGTTAGTTTCTTTAGTTGATTGTGGTTGCTGAAATTTAGATAAGATCTTCATTTGGAGATTCAGAATCTTGGCCTAATGGTGCTGAACACCAGCAGATCTCCTTGAAATAATCTTGGCACACTGTGTTTCCAGTGTTTCCATTTAAAAAACCTGGGTGTTTGGGCCTAACTTGGTAGCGGAAGCAGAGGAAACTTCGCTGTGCTCGTAGGATTTGTAATGTTGCTTTACATTAGAGCAGGCAACAGCAACATCATTGAAAAAAGGGTTCTAGAATAAGACAAAACTCAGAGGCAAGTAGAGTTGAAATAAAGTCATGTAATCCTTTTCGTGTTCAGTGTGTAGCTACTAGGGGATGGCAAGACTGTTCAGGTGCACAAGCACTCTAACTCACAGTGTTAAAGCAGACCTCTAGCCCAAGGCACCTGCAGAGTAATCTGTAGCACAGTTTTCAATATTGCAGGAAATGTTACTGCCACAGTTCAGATTCTGCTGTTGCTGCTACTAAGATTCCCTCACCCTGTAATCCATCTTCACTTTATGTTACTGCCTGTCTTTCCTTCTGTGTCATGACTTAAATTTTCACTGGATTGAATTTATGTTCTGTTTATATTATATCAATGTAAAGTATCCCATGGATACATGCTATGAGTTGTTGCACAGTTAAATAATAACATAATTTCCATCAAAATGGCCCCAGAGCAAGAGGCTTCTTCCTGAGATATGCTAAGGATGCAGAAGAACTAACTCAGCTGCTAAGGCCTGTGCACCTTCCTGAGAAAAATAAGTGAACCTCCATAAGGGATGTGCATTCCAAATTAAATTCTTTGATAAACTAAGTTTCATTGCAATCATCCTAATGACAAGGCATCACTAAATTAGTTTAAAGAGTTCTTGGTTAAACTAAAGGCTTGTAACACAGTGTAATCTCTGCAACCTATGCAAAATGTAGATATTGAATCTCTTATACTTTTTAGTTGTTTGTTATGTGCAGAAGATTATATGAGAATTTAATGCAGACTGCAGAATTCTTAGGATGTATATCCAAAGTCATATTAGACAGAAAAAAAAAAATTGAGTTTGAAGTGTATTAGTGTCTTTTCCAGTAAAGTTTTCTAAAAAATCTTTTGTCATGACCTGAGTTTGGTGATAAATATGTCACAGTTTAAAATCGCTTTTTAGATTAATTTCTCATCTTAAATTAGTACTGGATTAAAGTAAAAGACAGTGAATGCTTTTTTACTGAGAGATGAATTTTATAGTGTCCAAACAATACACTGGATAATAAACTTACCTTTAAGTA
The DNA here is from genome assembly GCA_024734555.1 of Trochalopteron elliotii. NCBI lineage: Eukaryota > Metazoa > Chordata > Aves > Passeriformes > Leiothrichidae > Trochalopteron > Trochalopteron elliotii. The sequence goes on along the minus strand of JANPWX010019538.1, from coordinate 704,983 downwards.
AGTTTAAGTCTTACCTTTAAGTCTGGCAAATTATACTATGTGATCCTGAGGAGATCCATAAAACATCCCATGACTCTGCCGAGCTGGAGTTCTGGTGCAGAAATGTGACTCACATAATGCTGAGAAGAAACCGGAGGGGAATGAGGGTAGATACTGAAAGCTAAAACCAAACACATCCAGTTATTTTGGTCTGTCTGGCACACATATGCCAAAACTTGTCATAATGCATGACCTGTATTAGATTTATATTTTTTATTTTTGAAGATTGTTCTAGCTCTAATGCAGTTCAGAGGTGATATATCCCTCTGTAATGCACGTGTCAGACTGGAATAGACTGTTATTAGGGGACTTTTGGTTTGAAATCCTGGTTTGAATCCTTTTGTACTCATAATTGATTTAGACACATAGATAGCTACAAACATTAAAGACCCACTTGCAAAATTCTGACTTTTGGGTGTGAGAGTGCAGAGGAGCCAACCAAATGTAGACTGCTTGGCTGTTCAGACAGTACTGTACTGAATCTATTCAGAAGAAACTTTTCCATCAGAGCAGCTCTCCTGTGAGGAAAGGCTCAGAGAGTCAGATTTGTTCAGCCAGGAAAGAAAATATTTCATAGAGAGCTAATTGTGGCAATCCAGTAATACCTGAAGGGAGTCTACAAAAAAGATGGACAGAGATTATTTACAAAAGCATGTAGATATGGTGAGGTACTGGAATAGGCTCCCCAGTGAAATTAGGGATACTCCATTCAAATGTTCAAGGCCAGGCTGGATAGCACTTGTAGTAACCTGGTCTAGTGGAAGGCCCATGACAGGGGGTTGATGATCTTTAAGGTCCTTTCCAACCCAGACTCCTCTATGATTCTGTGATAACTACGGCAGTAGTGAGAGAAACTTTACAGAAGCCACACTTAACCTGATTTACAGTTTGTTCTTGAAAAGGATAACCAACCAACCAACCAAAAGGATAACCAAAGGCAAAACCACAAAGGAAATGTTTATACGTTTCTCTTATGCACAGGACTGGCAAAATTTTCAGACCAGCTGTTAAAAGTGGAATACTCATCAGATCATTTCAATCCTATAACCAAATTGAGTCCAATCATGGATGGTACATGGGCGTCTTTCAAAATAAGTAAAGGATTTCAAAACCAATTTTTTAATTAAGAGATTGCTTATAAAAAGAAAAAAAAAAAAGAAAATTAATTAGATATTCAGAAGCTCAAGTTTCATAAAGCAAAGTGCATATGAAACCTAGAACATTTTTAATAAGGTTGAGGTTTTTTTCTCGGAAATGAATGGGTTTATATAACACTTTCCAATATGAAGATTTCCATCAACATACTTATGTAATAAAGCATGAAATTGCTTTTCTGTTGCAATTCTGCAACAAAACATCTTGTAATTTCACCTACTCTAGGGTCTAGGCAGCATTGCTCCCCTTAAAAAACATGAATGCTTATTTTTTTTATTGTGTGCATCTCAAGTCGTGTCCTTCTTCAGTTGAAAACACTTTGTTGGTTTCCTGAAATCCTCATCCTAATGGCTAGTTGCTTAATTCCTCTAATACATGAATAGTCATTAGCAGCATAGTATAATCCTTCCAGCAACGTATTGCCATTCCTAGCAAACACTGGAACTGCATGGATCAGAAGCTATGCCAATCTCTGTCATGGAGCCTTGATTTGTGGTCCTGAAGGTAGAGATATATAATGGCAGCCACATTTGCCTACTGTCACCAGCTCATAGCACCTGTGGCTGGAGCAACTTTACAAATTTTGCTGCTGCAGCCATGCATTTATCGTCAGCTATCAGACTGCACCCATTACTGTTTCAGGAAAACAAAAAAATCTACCAGTTCCGAAAGGTGCTCACACAGATTCCTTCTGTCTTTCAGCTGCTGCTGGTAGGTCATGATTTCCAGTGTAAAATCATGTTACAACACAAGTAATAAGAGATTTATAAAAGACAAGATGGTCCATAAGCAGATTAGTTACGTGAACTTTTGTGCAAATTGATAAAATCTTTGTATAATTTTGCTTGAAATGGTGCTTTACCTTCTGTACAGATGCTTTCAGGTTTCTTCTCTGAGCCTTTTTAGGGATATATTGCCTGTTACAAATGTTTTTTTCAAAGAAACAAACATCTTGGTATCACCAGAACATTTCTGAGAACATCCCACATTTAAATTCCTGTACATAATCTAGATAGGAGTATTCTTGCTGTTATTTGTCTGTCAAAAACTCTTTTCCACCTGCTTTCAATGTTTTCTTCAGACTTAAAAAAATTTAAACAACCTCACAAGTGTAGCAGATGGTATATTATAAATATATCACAAGTTCATTCTGTATAATGCTGACAACACCATCTAAAGCATCAGGCTAGTAAATGAGATAACAGCAGTGTAGTAGGGTGCCCTCGAGGACTCAAATTCATTTCCCTGTAGATATCACTCTATTGGCAACTGTCTGATGTTGACCACAAACATGCTAGCACTTTTCCTGCTTCTGTAAGGCTTCTTGGGTTGCAATAAAAAGATACAGTAATTTTAGTTTCCTTTTATTTAATGAACTGGTTTATCTTTCTGGGGATAGCTTTTGTTATTTCAGTTGGGATCCTTATATTGGGTGCAGTGTGGTGAAAGTTACTTAAATGACCAGCTCAACAACCTGCATTAAAAAAACCTACATAAATGCATTTTCTATTCTTGGTAACAATACAGAAAATTTTAAAAAATATTAGGTTAGTTAGCATTAAAACAAAGGTGTTCAGATTATTATGGTCAGATTTTTAGTGTAAATTACTTCTTCAACATGCTATTTGGGGTAAGGAAAGTCTGTTCAGGGGATGACAGAAAGAGAGTAATTTCTAATAGAAGCCTTTGAAATTCAGGAGGTAGCAGAACTTTGTAGTATTTTCAGTCCTAAAGTTAAAAAGACATTACAGTCCATGATATGGTCTATTATAGTATCTGCTGCATGCAAACAAGTGAATAAACCAAAAAATTCTACCAAACCCCACACATACATTGCTAAAAAAATCCTCAATTGTCTCATTTAAGATTCCACATGGAGCTAAAAGTGGTTAAGATCTCATATTCATGATCTTTTGTTATGCTCCAAAGCTGCAGAGTGTAAAAATTATGTGGTTTACATTTGTCTGGTAATTAAGATCTAGCTAGCAAGAGCTCATAAGGAGCACATACAATAAGGTCAAGCTTCTAACTTCTTTCAGAAATCTAATTCATGACCCCGTGCTCTGCATTTGAATGATCTGAGATATGTTTGAGTGTTTTTAGAGAATACCTGTTTTTAGACAAAACAAACAACTGTCAATTTATATCTGTGAAATAAAAAATGTTAAAATATTACCAAGCTAAAAATCAGTCTAGGAACTGGATAATATTATAAACTGAACATCAGAACTGAATTTAAAACTATTAAAATCTGTTCGGTGTTATTAAATTCATTCTGAAAACAGAGAATTGTTATTTCATAGTGATTTAAGTAATGGTGTCTATATTTTAAATTTTTGGAAAATTCAAATGTTCATTGATATGATTTGATTTGTTTCACTGAAAATCTGCTTTTAGTACATAGGTTTTTGAAAAAAAGGATAAAAAAAATAGTTGTATGTGGTGCCAAAAGGAAAGTGACACCAGGTTTTCTCTGTCAGCAGTAGTGCTGTTTGCCACATTGTGCTCACCGTGTTCCTATCTTTCCCTTTTTGATGTACATCAGAATCATCTTAAACATGTGATGAGGAAAGAGATTTTATAAAGTTTGGGGTTATAAACTGATTGCAGTTTCACATCCTGTTCTTTTTGTAATTGAACCTGCTGCCACCTCTCCTCTATTATCACCACTACATTCACCAGTATTATAACAGGTCACAACCACTGGTATAACCAACCTTGTGTTCATCCTCTAAGCAGGCCCTCAGGAAGTTGTGTGTTCCCTAAATATCGTTCATGGTAGGAAAGAGTAGTTAAGAGTAAGATACAACACTTCTGATTTTGGAGAATGCTGACAGGGAGCAATAATACTAACCTATCTCAGTTGTACTAGAGTGGTTGATACCTCACCTGTCAGCAGTATGAGGGGGACTAGGAAGACTGGCCAGAGGCTTGCATCAGCTAACCATAGTAGGCATATAATTCAATCTACAAACTCTTTTTAACCCTTGTTGTGGTTTAGGAGTGGTACTTCCCAATTTGGCCCCCCATCAAGATTGGGTGCAAATTGTTCACTCCTCCATTACCGTTTTCCTTGTCACTCAGGCAGTATGGAATTGAGATTTGGAGGTACAAAAGGTGAGGATCACAGGCTAGGATAAGAACAATTTGCTTTAAACAGCAATGAGATAAGAAAATAAATAGTAAAGGAAAGAATATTAACAATGAAAGTATGGAAAAGAGGGGGATCCAAATGCAAAAATGTTCACCGTAGACCTAGAGAAAATGAACAATGGCAGAAAATGCCACTGTTTTTTCACCTTTCTTCTCAGAAGACAGTGAGTACCTTGTCCCCTCCCCTGGCAAGGGTATAAGATGGTACGGAATACACCTCCAGATCCTGGCCAAAACTAGAACACACCTGTAAATTGACTCTCAAAGGCACTGTGAGAATGTAATTTCTTAATGTTAGCAAATCTCTGTTTCTCAGAAGAGATAGTACATTGCCTATGATATTGAGATATTAATATAATAAATGATATGTCAGAGTCATTTCAAAATCAGATATATTCCCAAGCATAAGTGAAGAACTCTGTTTAGGATGATTAGTAGCAATTACCACAATAGTATCCCGATATTTATGCAACCAAGCAATTACCAAAAAATAATTACATGAGTTATCTTAAATGGATATAACCTGAAAAGGTTCATGTAAGCCAGAGACAATTAATCACTTCTTCTGCAATAACCAATACTGAGAAATGTTTATCAAACATGACCTTATCTTCCCTCATTTTGCAGCACGCTATCAATGTCCTCAGCATAGAGTGCATTCATTCATTGTAGTATTTTGTGGGAGAGCAAACCAAAATAGAGGCCAGATATTTGATTTCTCTTCTCTGTTCTGATCCAGTCCTCAGCAAGACATCTAACTAAAAATCCTTATGTTTCATTTATGTGAACTCCAGACAACATTATTTTTAATATCTGTAAAATCAAGCTAACAAAGTATATTATCATGGCTGATAGAAAGATGTTTCTCAAATCTTAGATGAAACAAATGAAAGAAGGCAAACCACAACAGGTCTATAATTTTAACAGCAGCACATATCATGATCTCCTAACTCAAACTCAAATGCCTAATAACAGTCTAAACAATGATAATATGTTGTAAGTATTTAAAGCCTTCCTATGTATTAACCAATACAATTTCAGTTTCACTTAGATGCTGTTGCCCGATACAAATAATAATTTTAAGCAGAAAGAGGTTACTGCCATGCCTCTCATGACATACGTTTTTACAATGACTGAAATGGCAAAATTGATCCTGATTTTACACTTCACTTTGACTAAAAGTGTAACACAATGAAAATATTATTACAGTCAAACACAGATCATGGAGTTTGTTGGTTGGTTTTTTGTTTTGTTTTGTTTTGTTTTGTTTTGTTTTGTTTTGTTTTGTTTTGTTTTGTTTTGGGGTTCTAGTATTGTATTACTAGATTACACAATCTTGTGTGAAAACCGTTCCAAACGATTTGTCTGTTAAGACTTAATAACATATTTGACGTAATTTTGACTTTTTTCATGTGGTTAGGCAATGTTTTCTTTCCCCAAAATTCAAACAACTTGCTATTTCAATTGAGCAGTTTTTTTCTGGGTTAAACAAGCTACCTCTGCTGGATCTGCAGAAAAGAATATAAATCCACCTAGGTCCTTGGATGAGGGCTGGACAGTGATTGGGGCATTGAAATTAATTGCCATTCATTCATTCATTCATTCATTCATTCATTCATTCATTCATTCATTTCAGGAAAGCAAATTTTCTTATTATTCTAGCTTATTGAAACCACCTTTTAAAGGAAAATATGTGGAGGTATTATCTACAGGGAATGTTGGAGCACTGGTGAAGACTACAAGGTCCAAAGGGACAAAGAACGCTTTCTCACTAGTCATTAGAAAGTCACTCCTTACTGTAAAAAGAAACAAAGATTTTTAAAAGCAAAGGAAATTTGATTATGCCTCTTTCAGCCCTGAAGAGTTAAATTTGCTGCTTGGTATACTTCACATGTTTTAACATGACAGCAGAAAAAACATGCAACTGCATTTTGGGGTGCTTTTTTCTTAATGGAAGGTGATCAATTTAATGGATTTATACTAACATAGAGTAGTGTTAGATATGATATTAGGAAGAAATTATTTACTGTGAGGGTGGTGAGACAAAGGAACAATTTGTCCAGAGTAGTTCTGGAGGCTCCTATTCTGGAGCTGCTCAAGGCCAAATTTGATGGTGCTTGGAGTGCCTTGATGTAGTGGAAGGTGTTCCTGACCATGGCAAGGGGATTGGAACTAGATGGTCTTTCAGGTTCCTTTAAACCCAGAGTATTCTATGATTCTATGATCATATCAGCCACATTTTATTGCATAATATTTATTAATTATAACAATATAGTTATATATAATTAGATGTCATAATTATGTTGTTAAAATTATTATAACAGTCTCCAATAGTTGCTTAAGGAAAAAAAACCCAAACAAATTACATAAAAATCAGAACAATTACATTCAATGACACTGCAATTCATACAACCTGCAAAAAAGCCCTTATTTTTCAAAGTTTGGTACAAAACAAAAAATCAATTATCACAAAATGTGTCCATTTTAAATAATATTTTCCCTTTGGATCATTGCTGTCCCTGGACTCAGCATATACTAACTGATGTGAATGAACTGAGAAGTGTGACATATTTCTGCTCCAAATTGCAAAGTTTCATAGACAATTGTAACATTCTGTCCTTACCAGGAACTGTGACCAACTCAGTCTAGAATGCTCTCTTGGAAAGATTAGCTTTTCTCGAAAACAGACAGACACCATGTTCCATATTAAATTTTATTATTTTGCACATCTAGTGTTACATCCTCTGGAAACTGGTTTTCATAAATCCCACTGCTTTTAGCTCCCCTTCCATGATTTTTGTAGCAATCTAATAACTGATAGTTACGTAACTATCCCATAACTTTTTGGGATTTATTAATGTGATTCAAATTTTGATCCATAATATGCATATATTGAAGAAAGAACAAAACTGAAAGTGAAGGGACAAAACTGTCTTCTCAGATAACTGCAGGAAACCTTCGGTTACGTGAATGGAGGAGGATAGTGTGCTTAAGCATAGCTACAATGTTTCCATTTACGTGTTACCTTCCACTTCTTCCTGTCTAACGGCAACACTCCTAACTCCTGGAAAAGTAGAAAAATGCTATTCTTAAACAAAATGAGATTAGCAGATTATGCCACTATTTCCTATGAGAAAAAGCTTCTCAGAATCACAGAACGGTTGAGCTTGGAACGGATTTCTGAAGGTCACCTGGTCCAACCTCCTGATCAAGCAGAGACACCTGGAACTGGTTGTCCAGGACAGTGTCTAGTTGGTTTTTGACTGTCTCCACAGATGGAGACTACATCGCCATTCTGGGCAACCTGCTCCAGTGCTTGGTCATCCTCACAGTGGAAAGGTGTTTTCAGAGGTTCAAATGGAACCACACGTGTTTCCATTTGTGCCCATTGCTTCTTGTCTTGTCACGGAGTGCCACAGGAAGGAGCCTGACTGAATTTTCTTCACATGCTTCTCTGAAGGTATTCACATACATTGATAAGATTTCTACTGAGTCTTCTCTTGCAGAGAGAAGACTTTTTTGGCCATGGTTTAATTTTTCATTCCATATCTTTGTTCTGACCATGGGAAAAATATCATCATGAGTGTTTGCCCATGCAGATAAAGACACAACTTATCTATGAACAGGACATAACTTTTAAGGCCACGGAAGAGCAACATTATGGATATGTTGAAGCCAGATATTTCCACTGTGGGTTTTTTATGAAATATTTTCACTGACAGCATTAGATGGGGGAAATCCCAAAACAGTGCCATATCTTCTACTGGATGTCATTGTTGTTTTTGTTGTTGTGTCCACCAGCCAACCTATCACCAGCACTAGGTAAATCAGAGCTAAGGTTTTCTTAATTCTAAAGCAATTTTTACTGCCACCACTGAAAATGCACTAGAGCTAATACAGGACACCTTCCAGAAGAGATTGGTATTAGGACAGCCACAGTAAAGGACGGCAAAGTGAAAATCTACTGGCAATAGGCATTTTTTTCTCATGTGTAGTAAAATGCTTCCTTTATTACATCTAGCCATAGTTTGATAGGACCGGTCTTCTCTCAACAGACTGACGAATACAGACTGACAAATCTAACAAGAATCAGTATCAAACAAAGGAAAAGCATCTTAGGAAGGCCAAGAAAGTAAAAAATCACAGCACATGCTTGGATTCAGTTTTTTAAAGAGTCTGAAGTTTTGAAAATTTGCTTTTTATTCAGATTCAAAAGACTCATAATTACAAAATCTGCAAGTAAAATGTTACTTTAAACTCTTCTTAGTCACTGACTGATTCCTGCGCAATGTCACAAGTACCTCACAGCATATTTCATAATGCTGATCATTACTTTATGAGCCTGGCCATCCAGAAACTTTTCTACCTGCTGTATAGTTTGTCTGTATTATCCGTCTCTCACCAATCCATTTGTAAATATACTACAGGAGATTGCTTGGAAGGCCTCACTGAGCTGAGAAAAACTCTATCCACTTCTTACCTCCTGTCTACAGGGGATATTACAGAAGGCAATCCAACTGGACTGGTGTGATTTGTCCTTGCTAAAGACATTGTCCATATGCCCACTCACTTTATTCTCCTTCAGTCACCTGGACATAGCTTCCCAGAGGACTTACTTCATAATCTTACCATGGACCTAGGTTGAAGCTGACCAGCCTGATATCGTTAGACCCACGCCCTCAACCCTTTTGAACATGGCTGTACATTATTTACCTTACTCAAGTCATCAGAAACCTCTCTCTGAAACATCATGATAATTTGAAGATTGTACGGAGTGTGTCACAGGGGCATCAGCCAGCTCCCACAACATCCTGAGGGGCATTCCATCTGGTCCCATGGGGTTCTTTGTGTCCAGCCTGCTTAAGTAGTCCTAACCTCCATCCTCCCTTACCCTGGGCAACGTTCTATTTCTCAAGGCCTTGCTAATAGGCTTAGGGACCGAAAAGACCTGAAGACAAACACAACCAGTAAAAACTCAAGGCAAAGATGTCACTGGGAGTCTTAGAGTTTTCTGTAGAATCCCATATTGCTGCTCCTCATGTCTCTTGATCATATCAACTCCTGCTTAGTATTGGTTTTCCTAACACTATTCCTCTTGTTTCTCAAAAGGTTCTTGGAACTTTGGCTTGTTTTGCATAACCTCTTAACAAAGAGACCTGTATGCTGTTTCTGAAACTGAGTTTGGCTAACACACAACAGTGAAAAAAGCTATCCAGCACAGAGTTCCAGGGGCCAGGGTTACTGCTCTATGTTTCTCAATTCATCCTAGACTGCACCTCACACAACTGCACTTGTCTGCTGGATCAGAACTTACATCACAAAAGTTCATTTTCTGTACCTCAAATAAGCGTGCTTTGAAATAATAAACATGACTAATAGTCCCTTCATTTTATGTCTGTGTTATACAGCTGTTCAAGAGTCATTCTACACAAATGCTCCATCAGCAGCAACACCAAGCCTCCACAACCTTACTGAAAAATCACTTAAAATTCACTGCTTCAGGTGCAGGTGGCACTGAATGGCACCAGCCATGGGTTTTGCTCTTTCTGTATTTACATTCCTTCTGTTTTAGATAGTATGGACAGCTTCTAACCTTTTCACAGTTCATACCTGTGACAGGTAGCTGAGGTTGTTTCTTTGAGAATGTAATAAAAGAACACATGGGCAGAGGTGTTTTTGAAGTTATGGGAAGTTCTGTTTGAAACATGTTAGGCCTTGTTAGGGGAATAGATTTTACTATTCCATCAATATATGATGTAGAAAATTCTGTGGATTCTTTTTAAGGAGCAAATATGGGATACGAGAAAATAAGTTTAGTGTGCCAGTTAAGGTCCACGCAGAAGAAATTCAGAGATCCCATAACTGCTTGAAATCCACCTTTGCTCCAGTGTCATATATGGGAAAAAAGCACATTGCCTTCACTTTTGGTTCTTCAGAGATAATTTCCTCTTTGAGACTTTTAACCAAGTTTAAACTGGTTTTACTGTCTATAAAGTAAAAGACTGACAGTAGTTTTGCTATTATCAGCTCAGAACAGATGCAGTCTGTAACAAATTGGTCCTTATGTCCTCAGGTAAGATACTCCTGTCTGACTTCAATGTATCCCTTATGCATTTTCAGGAAAGGGTGCATGCATGTATGTGTGTTTGTGCTTTTAACTTTTAATAGGAGAAGTAAAATATTTAGCAATCTGCTATGCAAGGCATTGTCACTTTTTTGGGTGCTCGGTCAAAAAAAAAAAAAAAGCATAGATGAAGAACATTTAGAACAAGCTTTTCATTTAAGCCTATATTCTTTCAATATACTGAATACCATAAATGCTAGTTCTGGAAACTATTACAACATTTTTAGAGCTGAAAAGTAATCATAATGAGATCTTGCAAACAATGAACTCTATTCTCCTTCTGACATACAGAAGGATTTACGAACATATTATTGCCTGTGCATTCAAAGAAAAGTCCCTTGTGCATCAGCAAAATAGGACACAAATAACCACGAAGTTCTTCCACAATTACAGTGCTAGTTTCACCCATTTAAGTTTTATTTAGTATTATCATTGTTATTATACTAACAGTAGATGGCAACATTTTGTTGAAACTTGGAAAACCTTTGTGAGCTTTACAGAGTCATTTCAGTTCTGGTTTTACTCATCAGACTTAAGCCATACAGAAAAATAACATATAGTAAACATTTAGAAACTATAAATTAACGAAATTGTTTAATTATATATATAAATTAATATTGCAATTATCTTATTACCTTCAAAACTCCAGCTCTCACGGGAGACTTCTGACTGAAATCCAGCTGTGCTCTGACTGTTTGTTTGGCAATTTGGTAAAATGTCAATGTCCTAAGGGTTAAGCTTTTCTTACACAAAATCATAACCAGAGAAAATCAGCAGGTTAATTCTTTAAGGAGTTATCAATAAAGCTTTTCCTGAACTGCCAACATCTCAGTATGTTTGGATCAAGGTTTCAGTATAGGTATTTAGAACTCTCCAATTTCTACCATATCTTTTTCCTCTGACAGATGCTCAGTGAATATTCCCATTTAATGCCAAAGTTAATGAGAATTCTGCTGCTGACTTGATGGAAATGGGAACATCCTCTGTAATGTTAAAGGATAGAACTCAGCTATTCAGCTACTAAGACCACAATAAAACTGAAATCTCTTAACCCTTTAAAACTGCTTTTGTAATAGTTGTCTGCATGCCTCAGGTGCAGGTTCAGGCATAAAGTGAATTACAATCTCTGTGTTCACTCAGGCTGGGCAAGTATCAACGTTCTGGGCTATATTCTAGTCTTTGGATGCACACAGAAGGTATTTGTGTAATGTCAGGACAAATGTTTAATAAAGGACATATGAGCTGCTTGGAGCTCCCTAGATATACTAACCAAAGTAGGGTTATTTATGTGTTGAAGTAGACTAGGCTGCACTGTCTGAACTAGACTTGTCTTGTAGATCTGCTCAAGCAAAATATTTTATTCCACTTCTGGTATTTTTAAATATTAAGTGTTGTTTAGTTGTTTAGTTGTATTAAAAATTAAATCACACACACATAAAGGTAACATATATCTGTGTGTGTGTGATTCTTTGTCTGGATCTGACTTGAAATCTTGAGCTACAGCCTCGAAACAGCAACAACAAAAATGACCATACAGTCATGGAACATTCACCACATTTTTCTGTTGAAGTTACAGTGAAAGAAAAAAAGATCAGCAGGTATCTTAATGCTGCATGGCTTTGTGAACCTCTCTGACCATGGCACAGTGTTCTCCATGGGTAGTGCATCAATCACTGCAGAAGACTAAGGCATTATTCCTGGCTTTCAGAAGCACAGCCTGGGCCTTGTGCAGTTTGTGCAGATGAGTACAGAAAGAATGTCATTTGAGAGGGAGAGTGGGAGCTGAGTGAAGAGAGGAGGCCCTTGTATGGGGAAGAGAGAAGCAAAGAGAAAGGAAGAAGTCTCAAACACTGGAAAGCAAGATGACTTTTAAGCTGCCAAGGGTTTAACAAAAGCAATCCTGAGGTTATCCAAGAGGAAGTGAGTTTCTTATCATAAATAAACAGATGATTTCATGGGCATGCTTTGGATCTCACCACACTTCTATGTGTATGCTATTAAGTGGTGTTTGGTCTCTGACTTTTTCTTGTGGAAGGATCTCTTCTGTAGAACTTCACTGAAGACTGCACATTCCATGGGGCATTTTTGTGGATGTGGAAGAGTTCAGCAAATGTCCCATATGTTTACAGCTACAGTATTTCTTCTCTGATAATGGAATGAAAGATAGAGATAGATAGATAGATAGATAGATAGATAGATAGATAGATAGATAGATAGATAGATAGATAGAGTATTAAGAAATTGAATGCCCTGTAATTGTAAAATCTAGTAAACGTAGGGCAGTCTCTGTATTCTTCAGATACACAGAGATTAAGTTATTTCTGAAGATGCGTTTTATCAGAAGAAAGCAGAAGCATCTAGAGATATCGGTAAATAGACTAGGATTAAGCAACTGAGTCTGCATTCTGTACTTTGCAACTGCAGAATTCCTTTGAGTATATCTTTCTGCAAGAAATCCAGTACAGCTGCTTGAGAAACCTCTGGTTGTGGCGTGAGTAAGAATAGGAAGCTGCTAAAACTTTGGCTGGCTGCTAGCAAAGGCTTTGAATGGAGTCCAGGAGAATACCCTCCCACAAAAGACAGAAAGATTTAAAAGCTGAAAAGCAAAACTAACAGAAGATTCAGAATCACTCATCTTAAGAAACAATGTGCATTACACCTACAAGATGTGATGCTTAAGTAGATTTCTGTTTGCAAAATTAAGAAGTCAGTAGGCAACAGAATGATACCAGTAAAAATTAGTCAGGCAAGAAAGGCACACATTATCAGTATTCTCTCCTAAAACATCAATGCATTTAAGTTAGCAATTGCCTACTAGCAGGATGTGACATTTTATGAAATTGGAGGACACAGACATAGCCAACCCAAGAGGTTAAATGGAGAGGTTGGAGAATAACTTTTTATACACTTCAGCTTGAAAATAGCATGGGTAAAAGAGGGCCTCTGATTTGATGCTGCCTTTTCTGGAATGTACAGTGCAACTGGATCTAAATTTTGGGAGAGTGCCCAGTTTCAGATGTCTAAAGCCTCTGTTGAAAGCAGTGGAGACTACACACTGCCAAAGTTTTATGTATGCAACTGCAGATTGATTGCCTAATGGCAGTGGTGGGCTTTGATCATGAATGTCTGGAGAGAGAAGTCTCAGTAGGCGCCCTTTCCCCCATTTTTCCCTTTACCCTTCTAACTCTACTCTTTTTCTTTTTTTCTCCCTACATTTACTGCAATCCTTTCACTGATATCTGAGATATAAAAGTTCCTCTCCCCACATATTTCTTTTCTTTAACAGCTTGCTAGTTGAGGACTGTGCAAGAGGAGTTAACTCGAGAAGGTGCAAGGGTATGCAATTACTCTAACAGTTGTCTATTTTGGGAATTATGGGTGAGAGAAACAGATGAAGATAATTTCCTCTTATTTTCTGTTTCTTATTAGTAAATTGTGAGGAATTCTTAGGTACAGAACATCCAAGTGGGATCATCCTCTCTAGGCAAAAGAAGATTATTTCCTTACAGTTTGGTCAATGTGTGAGTCAGAGTCACATAAAAGATGTAATGAGCTGCTTCTGCTTGCAATTAGAGGTTTTGTTCTGATGGCAAATTAAAATTTAAGTCCAGTAGAATTAGGTGTGAAATCTTGCAGATTCCCAGCTAACTATATATTGTGATTCCATTTGGAAGCTAATAGGACTCAGAAAATTACTTTTATTGACCTGTACTTTCCATTTTACATACACTTCTGGAATTGTGCGAAACGACACCAAACTGCCATGAATATATCTTTAGTCTGTATTCACTTCTCACTTCCTTCCCTTAATGAAAAGAAGGGAAACACATGAATTTTTATTCCTTTTTACTGAAAAAAAAAAAGAGAGTAGCAGTCTTAATACCTACACGCCTAACAGACGGAATGAAATGACAAAGAAATGCCTGAAAGTATTGGTCCTGTTTTCTGGTGAAAAATCTTGCATAGTCAAAGAAGTCAAACCTTTTTCTTTCCTTGTTTTTTTAATCATACTTTCCCTAAAATCAGCCTGTTCATTCTTCTTTACATCTGCATTTATGGGGAATCATCTCAGAAGCTTCCAATTCTGCCACAAAGACAGATGTTTGAACAACTCCTTCCTGCTCAGTATCAGCTGTTAAGCAGAGCTTGCCTTGGAAATAAAGCACCAGTTACCTCTAATTCTGGCTGCCTTTTCAGAAATAATATAAGGAATTTTTTAATAACAAAGCTACCTTCTTTGTTCTGAGAATTAACTAGAAAACCTCTGGCAAACATAGATTCAGCGTATCAACAATAGAGCTTGCTTGGTCTCCTTGCTCTTAAACTTTACTTGCAGACTAACTAGTAGCATTTTTGTGAAGCAAAGGTGGGGATCATCACATGGAGTCCTCCATGAATTCTACATCTCTCCATTTCAGGCATGATGGATCCATTTATTTATTGAATAAAAGTAGAGAACAGGTTAGGTTATTTGAGAAAGAATGTAGGCAGCCTTATGGTGTGGTCTGCTGTGGGTGAAGTGTGAGGTAGTGAATCTGATGTACTATTCAGAGATAAATGGTCTTGAAGGTCTAGTGGAAGATATTCCTCCTCATTGAAGAGGGAGGACTAGTGAATGTTTAAAAGTCCCTTTCAACTCAAACTATTCTGTGATTCTATGGATACTACACCATCACATTGTCTTACTCGTAAGTTAGTGTCCTTAGGTGTGGATGTGAAGAGGATCTGAAAAAATGAAATGAAAAATATTCAAATCAGGTGAGGGTATAGTAGTGTCAGCATGCTTTTCAGAGTTGCCGTGTGATTTACTCTAAATAAGGTTCACAAGGAGCGGCATAAATGTAAAAAAATTATACATTACTGTTTTCCTTTCCACTGATCCCTGCCTTAACATTATAGGAGAGGTTCTTTTCCCTCAGAATCTAAAAGCCTGCAAAGAGGTGAATCACAAAACAAAAAAATGAAAACAAACCTTACTTTGCATACTAGAGTCTTGACCAGGACAGGGAGGAGTATAAAATTCCCTTGAAAACTCCCATTAAAAAAAAAATAACAACAACAACAAAAAAAAAAAAACACAAAAAACCCCCAAAAAAACCCCAAACAAACAACACCCTATAAAATACTAAGTATAGAAAATAATGGCAATCCAAAAATGTGGCAACAAAACATGGCATTTTGGAGAGAACCCATTTCATATTTATGAATTAGGATGACCTCTGCATACTTCACCAAAGTTCTTATTTTACCACTCCTGAGCTCATAAAAGAGGGTATATTTCATCCCAGGGGTATGTTAAGATACTGTGAGTTAAGCCCAGAAATATGTGCTGAACATCCCCCATTAACAGACGGGGTGGAGCCTTATGCATAGAACTAAGTCTTGAGTAACCCTTTAACAACCTTTCTTCTCTCATGTCCGTCTCTGCTGCTACACTCTGGTTTGAGGAAACTTTTATGTGCAGAGACATGACAGCCTATGCAGCGACTGGACTTGCTGTGAGAGTTCTTCATTCACACTTGGTATTGGCTCTCAAGTACTCAGCAGTTATTGGTGGACTAGAATACCATTATTAATTTCTTTCCCTTCATGGACCACAAAGGGAAGGAAATTAGCATTAAAAAGTATGGCATACTGTGACCATAAGTATCACTAGGACACTACTGTAACATGGGGTGGCCTCCAGCTCTGATAAATTACACCAAAATCTGATTTGGCTCCTCTAACAGCAGGCATCAGAAGAGTCATCCTCGCCCCACCTGCCATCTTTAAATAGGCCATATGTGCTTCAGTTCCCAAAGGTGCAGGACAAATTCCCAGATAGCTACTCTGTCTGGAAATGTTAGGGATGGACATATTCAAATAGTAGGGAAAAAATATCATCTCCCTTCCTTCTCCCCATTGCCATTAAAGCTGGGATAGGCCATCACCATGGCATTCCTAAACCTTCAAGAAGAAATCTAGGTACTTCATCCTTTCTTGTTAGGTCCCATTTCCCCTTATTCTTGAGGACGACTTCACTTTGGTCACATATATGTCAATCAAAGAATTTGTTTAGATTTCAGCATAAATTTCCACTAGTAAAATTCTGTAGTAAGGGGAGAACTGCATTTCATTTCATAGCTATGGGAGGAGCTGATGTTGTCCATTTTGGCAGGTTGCACAGCTCTGCCAAGCTTATCTGCCTAAAGCAAAATAGAGAAGTAGGCACACTGCCCCTCGTGGAGCCAATGTTATACTGGTGAAACACCTCTGTTTCCAGAAATGGGACAACATGGGCCACCTGGCTGACTTTGAAGATCTGACTGCATGACTGAGTTAGTAACAGAGATGACCTATAAGGAGCCAACTGATGTTAGATTTGAGCTGATTAAGAAGTCGGGGAATGAGTGGGGGGTGTAGGTCCCCAGCAAACAATGATATCTGTGCATGATGAGATGGCATCCTGGAGCACACGGTGCAAAGCTTAGACTGCAGGAAACTGACAGCTCTGTGGAAAAGCTCTGCATAAAGGTCTCCACAGGCATCAAACTGTCTGGAAAACCTGCCAAAATGATTCCATGGAACGTTATTTTTCAGTTTAATGAAGAAGCAGCATGCAGTGATAGCCAGTAAACAGTTTTAAGCACTCACTATGCCTCAGTTAATTAAAAACTAAAGTGAATTCTGGAGGCTTAATACTAACTTGTGTCCATAGTCATCGTGCAGTACTCAGGAGACCAGAGCAGAACAAGATTTTAATTATTTCAAGCAGAGCCTGTAAACTCAGTAATTTTTCCTTTGCTTCCCTTCTGTAAAGTGAGGCTTATGGTCCGGTGTCCGACGAGCCAGCGTTTGAGTGATGCCACTGGGAAAGCCCACAGCACTGCCTGAGGGATCTGTTGTGGCCCGCGGCACACGTGCCGACTGAGGGCCCCAGGTCGGTGCGGGCAGGGAGGTGGGCAGGGAGGAGTCGTGTAGTGGATTAGTAGTCACGATAGCG
>JANPWX010019538.1:669747-683341 GCA_024734555.1 Trochalopteron elliotii | reverse complement strand
TCTCCAGTCTCCCCGGCACCTTGCGGCAGCCTCGCTCCCCTCGTACCCACTTTATTTTCATCTGGTCCTACGACACAAACTTTGTGTCGTGTGTGCCCTTCTCTCCTTCCCCAACCCCCCACTCCCCTCCTCCGGACACAAACACAAGCTCTTCTTGATTCAGCTGCTCTAAGGTCCCCGCATCGAGATGGGGGGGCAGTACCAGCCTCTCCCTTTCCCAGGGGCAAGACGCTTTCCTTTCCTCACCCAGGGAGCCGGGGCCCGACTTTCACCGTTACCTCTCTCTCGCCCACTAGGAGCAAGGGAGTCCTGCACCTCCAGCCGCCTGCCCCAGCCTCTCTTCGCTTCCCGCCGGCGGGACTTCCAGCTTCTCCCCCTTCTGCCCTCCAGTTTGTCTGCCCGCCTGCCTGCCTACCTCCTTTTTTATTTTCCCCGCCAGTGACTAAAGCCCAAGCCAAAGGAGGCATAAGGAAAAATACAGCCGTGGGCTTCAGGTCCATAAATACAGCTCTAAGAGGGAGTCCAAAAGTTTGGAAGGAAAGGAAGAAAGCGTACGGAGACAAAAGCCAAGCACCGCTCCGCTGCTGCCGATGCTCTGCCTGTCCTCGGGCTTCACGGCGGCGGACAGAGTCCGTTCGCTGTTTGTTTGGGTGGGATTTTTTCGGGAGTGGGGCGGTGGCGGTAGAAGGATCAGGTCATTCATTATTTCAGCTTTAAATATGTTAGCCACAAATATCAGTCGATCCATCAGCCAACTTTGCAGCTGCTGTTGTGAGTGGAAACTTTCCTAATGCTGCTGAAGCTGATAGTGCAGGGTGATTTCTATTTGTTTTTTTGGGGGGGGGGGGGGTGGTTCTGTTGTATGTGGGGGGGTTTTTGCGGTTTTTTCTTTTCTTTTTTTCCCTTTCCATCTAGTGAAGCCTAAGAGTCTGAGCATTTCCTTGTTCCCTCCTTGTTTTGTGTATCCGTCGGAGAGGAAAAGAAACAGTCTTGTCTTTAAAGGAGAGGTAGCGGCGACCCTACCTGCTCTGTGTCGTCAGAGACGACACTCTCTTAGAAAGAGTATTCTGTCTTTGGAACACGGGTAAGTGGAGCTGCCGTCCCACGTAAAAGTAATGCTGGGATGTCAGAGAGGAAATGACCAACATATGTCCGCTGTATCCTAAATATTTATTCACGTCAACTGCTGTCCTCTTTATCCTACGTAAGAAAATGGTATTGGACTGAAAATATTATTCTTTCTCAGGAGGTTGTAATACCCGTTCAGAATAACAACGGCAGAAAGTGTTAAGGAAATGTGCATATACCGGGTGAATTAGGGAGAAACCGACGCAGTTTTGGAGTTTGCTTATTTGGGAGGTTGACGTTGTGGGGAGGAAGCAGGTCCGAAGCCAGGAAATGAAACTAGTAAGCGGAGAAAGTGACTTTCGTCGCGCAGACAGCCTTTGAAAGCTCAAGAAAGGACATGCCAAGCTGCCCCGCAGTGAGAGTGTGAAGTGGAAGCAGCGAGAGGCCGCAAAACAGTGCTGAAAGATGCTGCCCGGAGCGGCCGCCCGCCTTCCCCTCAAGTTCCTCAGGACGGGCGGCCCCAGCCCCAGCGTCCCCCCCGAGGGGAAGGAGAGAGGGGAGGGCGCAGGGAGCCTCTCTCCCCGGAAGAACAAAGTCATCGGCAGTTGTTGTGAAACAGAAATACGGGGTGCTGCGGAAATAAGGGCTGAGAGGCAGGAGACAATTCAAAGCAGCAAACAGACGCTGCAGCCTTCAGCACTGCATCTTTGCAGGAGTTCGTGCTTTCTTTGCACGACAAGCGCAAGGCAAAAAGAGATACTCCAAACACCGAAGAACTCTAGACTTCAGAGAAGCTCTTTTTCCGGGCCCTCCTACGTCTTCGACAGGGGCAGGAGGAAGCTTTATCAGGCACTGCTACAAAACGGAGTTCGTCACCCTGCCCCCATGGCACTGTCATCCAACGGGAAGAGTTGGCCGGGCTTGCCAGGCTTTGAAGCTTTTGTTTAATTAGCAGTAGTGAGGGTTGTTCACAGGCATTAGTTTTGGTTCAGGGAAAGGATGGTGAAATAGAATTTGGATATCTGCTTTATCTCAAAAAATTCACCAGTGGTCAATGTCTAATGAAACAGCAATACTGCACAGCTTTTGTGGCAGCAGGATTGTGAAGCCATCCCAACACCTCCTCACTGGGCTAGCTCTCACCACATTTGGCATTTCACACGTGTAACACTTGGAGTAGAGGCTTCCCTGTCATGCACATGTGCTGCCACCAGACCACCACAGCTTTACTGATGACAGATTTCTAGTAACTGTAGAGTTATTTCCAGGGGATGGATTGCACTGCCAGCCTTCACAGCCCTGCAGTGTGCCCTGGGGTGAGCAGGGAGATAGGGGTGGTGAGGGGGCTGAACACAGATGGGAGTAAAACACCCCACAGGCACAGGGACAGAGAAGTACAGCTCATCCTGCACCCTCAGTTGGCACCTCTGCTCACTGGGGTGAGACTTCCAGCCCTCCAGGAGCAGTGTGTAGCCAGAACTCAGTCTATTTAAAGCCTCTGCTCTTGCTGCAGACTCCAAGCAGAGTGTGCCAATCCCCTTGGCTTGGCAACATTATTTTTGGCTGCAGCTCCCTCCCAAATTGTAGGACATACAATAAAGTTAAACAAACATTAAAAAAAAAAAAAAAAAAAAAAAAAAAAAGAAAGAAGCAAAAAAGAAACAAAAAAGAAAGAAAAAAGAAAGAAAAAAAAGATGCTGAGCAAGTGCTCCTGGCAGGGGAAGGAAAGGAGCCCAAGAGTGTCATGTCTTCCACATCTTGCTGTTCTGCAGTCACCTCCCCTCCAGCTGTGTCACCTCTGCCTGCCTGGGGTGGGGTGGTAGGTGCGGGGTGAGCAGAGGCAGTATAGCAGTGTAGCTGCACACTGAAAGCTTTCCCACTGCAGTTGTTTGTCCTGACTCTCCTGGGCTAAAAGAGAGTGGGCACCACTGTGGTCCATGTCATAGGGGCAGTGGCCTGCCCTAGGCCCTAGGGCAGCTGCTGAGGATGGGGTTGGAATCACCCTGGTGTGAACTGCAACTCGGGTATGAGAGACCTCTCTATGTGGGCACTGCTGCGTTAAGTATGGTGCTGGGTCTTCTTGGTGTGGTCTGAGTTCAATCTTTATTCTGCCTTCAAGGAGAGGTGTTGGGACAAGCTGCAGCTTTGCTGGTGCTGGAGAAGCCCTATTTCTAATATTTTCCATTCCACCATCACAGCTCAGTCTTAAAAAGAGAGTAGCAATGAAAAAAGGCATTTAAACAAATCCTACTCCTGAACTGAGGCCATGAGAGTTATAGGCACAATGCATTCCAGAAACAAAAAACCCCATCTTTTCTCAGACAACTTTATCTGTCAAAATTTCACAGAAAACAAGAAAGATGTGGTTCAATGAGGGAAAGTAAAACTGTAAAGGAAAAATGAATCTCCTCTCATTGGTGCAGAAAAAAACATCAAGTAACATTCCAATGGAAAAGCACTGCTTGCTTTTTTTTCTCTAATGTATCTCTATACAGACAGTATGATGGAGTTATGCAAAATACATTATATACTGAAATATTGATAGTATTTCTACTTATGGGCTGTAAGTTAATTTTGCCTCTTTTGAGAGGCTCATGTATTAGTTTCCTTCACATACTGTGAAGTTTAATAGACCTTTCTTCATGCCCTTTACACACCTTTCTGCTGCTTCAGCTCCTCCTACTTCCAAATATATTTTCCTTTCTTTAGCTCAGCAAGAAGCAGAAGGCAGACAGGAAGAGGTTATGATAAAAATGGTAATGTTGAGGGCTAGGAGGATAATGAAAGAGGTAGAACTTGCTTTGATTTGGTTTTGCCTTATCAATCAGTACCATTCTTGTAACAAAACTTGCTTCCTCATCCCAGTCAAATGGAGCTGCTCTTGACCTAGACTGACCTCCTTGCTGCTGGTAGTCACACCTTCTTCTGACTTTCTCTACTTCCTCTACTCAAAACCTCCCTGGTGTCCTGCTTTGCCACTTGCTCACAGTAGTACATATTGTGCTCCAAAATATATATTACTTCATTAATCAGTTAAGCCAGTTAACAAAAAGATTAATAGTCTTACTTTATTAACTTGAATGCATGCATCTCTGTATTTGGAGTATTCACAGAACTACTGGGTATGATTAAGCTACAGAGAAGTTCCATTATGGCCTTGTTTTCCATAGGTTCAAAGTGTTCTGAAAATGTCACCTTTGGAACTCAAATTTCCTGTGTCTAGTAAAAAATATTAACATGGCAGGAAGTCTTCCTCTGAACACAAAACCAAGTCTTTCAGAAAGTCACTGTATGTTTAAAGTATGAAGCAGGATTTATATTTTAGCTTAAATACTTCCAAGAATTTTTTTTCACTCTGAACTTACATGTACATGAGAGACAGAATTGCTTGTCCAGGTGTTGGTTACAGGCAGGATATGGGTTTCATTCTAAAACTGGCTCTGAGAGGCTCACTATAATGAGTGGCTCCTGGCAAAGTTCAAAACTGTTATGCCACACTTTGGTAGCACTTCAGGGTTGCGCTGCTCTTCCCTGGGCCTGTATTGTTCCCCTCCTCTTCCTTATTGTGGCTTACCTCTATGCAACACAAACTACCTGTGGTCACTTCTGGCTTATGCACATGTAATCTCCTGTCATGTAGCTCATTCCATATTTACATCCTTGTCTCACCTTGGACGTGGTGCCAAGGTTAACTAGATCTTGACAACACCAAGCTCATAAAGGGATTTGGTCACTCCCCGATGTGATCATGGTTTACAGTTTCATTTTGGTAGCTACATGGAAAATTAACATTATTAGTGGGGCATGTTCAGGGTTGAAGATAGAAAGCTTTGTATGATTTCAGGCTCTGCCATTATAAATCCAGTGCCGCAAAATACAGCAAAAACACACTTGGTTGTGCACCTGCACAGCTGTGACTATGGTGAACCTGAGTAGTCCACGACTGCCTGAAATACCTGGTTTTGAATGAAATACTTTATTTTTAAAAGAAAATTATGAGTTTTCATTTAGCCTCTCTGGCTTCTTTTTTCATTCAGCTCTCTGTCATTCACATCACAACAGTACTGAGTTACCTCCTGAGAAATTGTCTCCAAGTCCAGATTATAGATCATCAGTGATTGCAAGTTGTAAAACTCTCCATGCAAGGCTGCGGAATTTGGCTTCCTTGAGCTTGTCCATTCAAAACCTCACATCCTAGATTAGAAGGAGAGAATAAGTTTGACAGTCTGGGCTAGTTTTTGCCGTAGTCTTGTGTCAATCACTGCCTGCTTAAATAGTCCCCCTCTCCTATCCAGGATGCCAGTACTTGTCTTTAGCATATAAAGATTAATATACCAACATTCAGTAGGCTTCCTGGCCAGAACAATCTTCTCATAGCTCACCAGCCCTGTCTCTACCATGGTGTGCTCTTCAGTAAGTGACTCATGTGGTGCCAGGTGTAGATTTTTACACATGAGAAACTTGTCTTCTGACTAGTAATCTTTCCTTACAAACATTCTGGAATGACCACCTAGCCCATTTTCCCTGACTTCTCTTTCCAGTGAGTTAAGAAATTAACCTGAAATCCCCCCCATAATGCACTCATGAGCTGGGAACCTGGTTGCTAGCAGATGACATATCCAAAATGCAGGCCCATATGCATTTTGGAAGAGCTCTGTGCTCTTGCCAGGTCACAGAATACAAAGGACATAGTTTTCTTTTCTTTGAATTGAGGACAAGAGATATGTTTATAATTTTTCCTGAGGAAACCTTTTTCTACTTAGAGTGAGTCAATAAGCAAAGCAGAATCAACAGTTTATAATGAAAGAGCTCAGCGGGCATGAAGTACACATCAACTCTGGACATTAGTCGGATGAACATTTAAGCCAGTGAAGTGAGGGAGCAATGCCTAACAACAACAATAACAACAAAATCCCAAAACCAACCAAACAAAAAAATCCCCCAAAACCCCAAAAAACAACAAACCAAGCAAACAACAACAACAACAAAAACAAACCCCAAACAAACAAGAAAAAAAAAAGAAGAAAAAAAAATCTAAGGGAAAGGAAGAGGGTAAAGTGACCTCTCTGACTAGGACTAGAAGAGCTCATAGCAAGACAGAAGAGAAAAAAGGGGAAGTGACTTGCCCCATGGTTTCCAAGGCAAGAGTTTCCACTCCTTCAGCCCAAAAACTTCACTGGTGCCCTCTCTTGCACACTGTCTTCTCACACAGCTAGAGCTGTCACCAGAGAATACAAGACTTTCAGTTTTTCCAGGTCTGGAAGTAGGTACTGCTCACCATTCACTCTGTTCCCACAGAGTGCATTGGTGCGTGGTCAAAGGGAAATAGTACCACCACCAGCCACCAGTGTGACTACTGCCAGCATTTACTGGCAGTGCAAATTGGCATCTTTAAAAATCATTATTATAAGCAGCTGGAGTGCCTGTGATGATTCTAAAAGTGCTTATATAACAGATTATCTGTTACATTTTTATTTTAACATTTTAAAAGTTATTTAATAAATCAGTTAGACAATCTTCACAGGTATTCCCAGGCTTGTGAATGTGCAGGAGGGATGAATAAATTAGGAAGACTAACATATGCAGTTTCCTGAGAGTCAAAAACCCCATGGAAAATGTATCCATGGGTGTTGGAGAAGAGTGCCTTGTCCCATTTTGTTTCCATAGTACAATATAATCTCTTGCATATTACAAAACACAGAAGAGAGTGCTTTTGTTTAGTTCTTTTGCTGGTTACTGGGCCATGCCAGTTGCCATGCCCCACTGATGACAAGCACACTAGCTAGTCACCCATCTCAGGTCTTCTGTGCCTTGAAAAGAGCCTTGGAGATCCTCTTCCTTACATTGCGCAGGACACTGTAGAAGGCAGGAGTAGAAATGGCACTGGCCATGCTTTTATTCAGAAATTATTCAGTAAGAAGGACTGCCTTTTCTTTAGCTGCTGAGTTCACACTTTACCACTCTCCACCAGCTGGGAATCTGCTGGGTACATGAAGGGGAAGAGGTGTTTCTTAAAATGACATGCGCATCCTTTCAATATCCATATTCTTGTGAGGAAGTAAGATCCCTGTTGTTAAAACTGGTGAATGTCATCTCTGGGAAAGCAGCATTCTGGCCATCATTCTGTTCTGAGGGTGATAGAAACCTGTGTTGTCTTTCAGGTGGAGATGCTTAGGTGTTTTATGGGATTGGTAAAGTGCCATATAACCACAGTACTAACATTGTCTGCAGAGTGTGAAGACCATTCTTCTAAACCTTAGCTATTATCTTAAGCACAACAGCTAGAGGAAAAAAATCATCAATCAGGTAAGAATCTTCTCTACCACAGGATCTTTAGCTGTCTTGATGACATCAAAAGGGCACAGACCTGTGGAAGTCAGGATGAAAAAGCCACCACATGTCAAAACCATTCAGCTTGGACAAAAACATATGCCCTGCTAGGTCGTCCTGGAGATGTGGGCAGGAAAAGTTTGTGGTCAATCCTCATGCATATTGCTTTTTCATGCAGAGGTGTTGAATATCCCAAGACTATATGCTAAGAGAATAGATTCCTTTTGCACAAATGGTCATGCTGGTGTGCCTACAGGACAACCCACAATGACTGTGGCATGCACTGTTAGTGTCTGCCAGACTGTCACATGAGGATCCATCAGCAGAAATAAACTCTCTTTTCATTATCCTGGAGATCCCAGTGTAAGGTCAGATGTTTGCAGGAAAATAACCTTTATTGCCTTCCCTAATTCTCCTGCTATGATAACACTAAAGCAATACTAGGGAGTGGTTGATCCATGTTCAGTCTGATGTAACAGAAAAGGACAGAAACAAAAGTGAGAAGCTGGGTTAGCAGGCTAAAAGAACTTCTGCACAGAAGTTCTTCCTCTGACTCTTTTGAATCATACTCTCAAGCTGATATGTACTAAAAACCTTGGAAGACATGATAAGAAATCATAGAATCATATAATAATTTAGGCTGGAAGGAATCTTAAAGATCACCTCATTCCAATACCCCTGTCATGGGCAGCGAGGGAGCTTTCTACTTGACCAGGCTGCTCAGAGCCCCATCAGTCTACTGCAGTATAGGGAGTCCACAACATCTCCGGGCAGCATAAGCCAGTGGCTCACCACCTTTGTAGTAAATAATTTCTTCTTAATATCTAACCTAGACCTACTCTCCCCTTCATCTTAAGGCCATTCACCCCTGTCTTACCACTATCTGTCCTTGTGAAAAGTCCCTCTACAGCTTTCTTGTGGCCTTGTTTAAGTACTGGAAGGTACTATTAGGTCTTCCTGAAGCCTTTGCTTCACCAGGCTGAACAGCTCCAACTCTCAGCCTGTCTTCACAGGACAGATGCTCCAGCTCAGAGAACAACTTAGTGACTCTAGTCTGTACTCATTTCAACAGATCCATGTCCTTGTAACACTGACCCCAGAGTTGAATGCAGCACTCTGGGTGGGGTCTGACGTGAACAGCAGAGCGGCAGAATCACCTCCCTTGACCCGCTGGCCATGCTGGTTTGGATGCAGCTGAGGATGTGGTTGGCTCTCTGGATTGCAAACTCACATTGCTGGGTCATGTTGACCTTCCTGTCCATGAACATCCCTGAGTCTTTCTCCCCAGGGCTCTCTCAATCCATTCTCTTCCCAGCTTGTATTTGTACTTGGGACTGCTCCAACTCCAGATGCAGGACCTTGTACTTGGCCTTGCTGAGCTTCACGACGTGTGCACATACCGGCCTCTCAGGCTTGTCAAGGTCCTTCTGGATGGCATCCCTGCCTCCCAGCTTGTTGACCTTACCACACAGCTTGGTGTTGTCAGCAAACCTGCTGAGAGATCCCAGTGCCAAACCTATTTTAGGGTCAAATCCGATCACCTATGCAACTGCAACATAGAGTCTACTACAGGAGTATGTAACAGACAACTTACAAATGTACCTGTATTTGGTCATCTCAGATAAGCATGCTTGTGCCCACAGCAAGAAATATTGCGCCAAGTCACTTTTGGTGCTATGGAACACATCTCAGAAATAGCAGGACATGTGAAGCTTAGTCAAAAGAAACCTCCTAATTGGGTAAGGAAGGAGACTTGGATCTGGTAGATTGGCTTGCAACAAACAGAAAGCCAAAGTAATTGTCCTTTAAGGGCCTGCCCTGGCTCCATTTCACAATGTTTTGCAATTTTTAAACTTAAAAAAAAAAAAAAAAAAGCAAATCCAAACAAAACAAACCTGCTACAAAAATATAGCTGCTGCAAAGTTAGTTAATATGCTGCTGGTCTGTTCACATAGCTTGGCTGAAAATGCTGCAAGGCAAAAGTAACAACAAAGATGTGCACCCCTTCTCTTCCTGTTCACCTTAATGAGGTGTGAACTCAAAGGGCTCTGTATGCCATTTAAATGTTACCATTAAGCCTCAGCTTTTTCTTTTTTTTTTTCCCTATTAAAAACAATGATGTTACAGTTCCTTAACAATCCTGTGGATTGAGAGAAACAAGGGTGCGGAGGAAGAAATTACACTTTATTATTAAGGAGAGTTGAAGAGCTGAAGGCTCTTGTAAGGAACATAAACAAGATTTTCTACCTTTCAGTGTTTCACTTATCTCCTAATCTTTTAATTTGTTTTAGTGATGATGTGATGATATGGTTGAGTGGTGATGTTGTGATAGTGTTTCTGCCATGTTTTAATAGAAGAAGAGGTCTACACAAATAAAAGTACATAGTATGAGACTATTAATTAGCCAGGAAGAAATGCTGTGCATCAGGATTCTGCAGTTGATTTCCTGGACAAGGAAAGGGAGACTTGCTGGTGATTAAAACAGTATATGCCATATTTCCTTTTCAAAAGCAAATTATCCAAAATGAAAAATCTGATCTATTGTATCAACTTTGCAACTTGTTACAGAAGTCACAGAATTACAGAAATAATTTAATGAAATCTGCTTGAATTCTCTCCTAAAATGCCAGACCAGGGCAGGAAACAACTGGCTCTTGACCCTGCCGCAGCGGGTGGGAACTTCAGGTTTTGCTTGGCAACACAGGGAATTACTGACATCAGCTTCTGCAAGCCTTCTGACCAGTACTCCTCATCTCTTTGCCCAGTGCATTTCACCCTGGACTGCAGAGTGCTTGCTTGGGGGAAGCAGCAGAAGGAATCATTTCACCAGCACCAAAATGAGAGTTATAATTCTCCTAGTTGCTAGGAGACTGTGCAGGAGGCTCGGCAGGACTGGGGTCCTGTAAAGAGCAGCATGGCAAAAGTATGAACTTCCAGAAGTAATGAGCAAGTGTTGTGCACATGTGCAAATCATGGAGTTTTCACGGTTCCCTGCTCAGACAAACCTGAAAGGGTTGTTTCAGGAATAGGAAACAGCAACTTTTTACTACAGTGACCTGTCTGTGAAAAGTGGGAAGCTCCTACTTGAAAGCTGCTGGGGCAAGAGCAATTTTTCATATGTGCAAAATAATGCATTCATCCAAAGCTATGTGGTTTTCTCAGCTGTCTTGTTATGAATAAGAATGGCTTATGCCACTGCACACAGTCAAACTCTGCAGAGATCCTGCCTATGGCATTGTTGCTTAACGTGATCCTTGTTTGCTTGGTCTATGCCATGACTGGCCTTCTTCACAGACTGGACTGCTGAACCATTGATACACCAGGTCCCCTTTCACTTATTTAATTTTCCTGTCCTGTCCGGTAGTAAGCAAACCTTGAAAACACAGAGATTTTAATAAAGTAAATTTACATCTGCATCTCCAAAAATAACATGTCTTGAAACATTTGATATTCCTCACAAATCCTGTTATAAAGATGTCAATTTCCACTTTGTTTCAGTGGAAATTCTGCAAGTGAGTCTATCCTCCTTTAGATTGCTATCTACTCATACACAGATAAGTAACTGACCTGGTAGCAATTATTCATGGAAGAAAACTATTTACAGTCTTTTTCTGTTTCATCCATCCTGAACGTTAAAAAGAATCAAGTATATAGACATTAAAACCTCAGAAAATCAAAAAAACTCAGAAAACAAAAAAAATTCAAGATCAACAGAACTTAAGGTTAACCCATTACAAAATAGATGAGCCCTTGATTACATTTACGGAGAAGAAAGCCATAATCAACACATGTTAGTGCTATGGAACTCAGAAATCCAAAGTAAAGGAAATGATACATAATACAATTTTTGAACTTAAAAATATGTTCACAAAAGTTGCTTATTATTAAACCATCTAGTTTTAAACTAAACTGATAAAGTATGACAACTTTGTGGAATGCAATTTTTCTTTCTAAAGGACTGAAACACTTATTTCTTTCTTGATACCATTATTTCTGTCATTTGATATAATATAAATCAATTTAACAATTGTTTGCTAAATCACATGAAAAGTTAGGCTTAGTAAATATACAGACTCAACAAAAACAAACAACCAATCAACAAACCAGAGAAAGCTGCAGAGAGTAATGGGATTGTTTACCAGAGATTGAATCTTCGTCAGCAGTCACAACAGCAACAGCAAAATCAAACATAAGGAGCCAAAAATGTGCCTCAAAACCTAAATGAAACATTGATAAGTTCTTGTAAAAACTCTGTTAAGCACTGATGACTAGCACAAATTTTTAACTGTGTGCAACTTTCAAAAATAAAACTGTCATTTTATTAAAAATGGGAAAACATTTAAAATGCAAAAATCAACACCTGCAGATTCTTTTTGTCATGGAGAAACGTCTGCTCTCCACTCGACTGAGTGGCTGGTGTAAACTTTTCAAAATCTGCCACACATAGCATGAACAATCATTTCCCCTGCTCACTGAACAGACAAATTCATAATTCATTTTTTCTAGGTTTCACCTCTTTGTAAAAAGATCAGAAAAGTAACGACAAACTGTGAAAAAATAAAGCTGAACTCTGCAGTGATTGGTCTTAAGTCTGAAAGCTTGTACTTCAATTTTTTTTTCCTATTTCATGGCAATTTCTTGTTAATTTTAAGAGTAAACTGCATTTTTAGATGCTTAAACTGCTTTTCTCAAATCAAACAAAGGAAAATTGACTTTCTGAGAGGCCCCCATACTCCCAGCAATGGTCTCCAAGTAATTATGAAGATTCTTTACAGTTTGTACTTGCCAGTTTTTAACAGGAAGGGATGTGTTTGTTATCTGATTGATTAAAACTCTTCACACCCTTTTACCTCATGCAGTTTTATTTATTTAATTGTAAGTGCTTAAATTGTGTAGGAAGTTTTAGATGTGAAATCCTTCCTCTGCGAGGTTGCCTTACTGCTGTCGGGTTTGGACTGGAGAACAATTCCTCTGGAGTGGAGTTAGTCCTACAGGGAGCGAGTAGTGTGATGTGATAGCTTATCAAAGGTGGCATCTAAAACCACGAAATTACACAACCTGTGTGCAAAAACCTTGGAAAAAAAAAAAAAAGCTAAGAACCGTACTCATCAAGCGTGGCCTGAAAGGGCTAAACTAAAATATTTTTCGTCCCTAACCTGCAAAATCCCGAGGCGGCCCCGCTGCGTGTGGCAGCCGCCAGGCGGAAGCGGAGAGCCGCGCTTGCCGAGGGCCGGCGGCGGAGCACAGGGTGAGATGGAGGAGGTGGAGGAGGAGGAGCAGCCCGTGGCCGAGCAGAGCCCATGACCCAGCAGAGCCCGTGGTCCAGCAGGCCGTGTACCAGAGGCAGCGTGTGGCAGGAGCTGGAAGGAGGCTGGGGCGGCCCGGCCGCTCCGCGCTGGCATGCGAGACGGAGGAGCAAGGCGGGCATGAACGCGCAGGACATCCCCGCCGTAAAATCATACGTGTGCGGATACATAAGAGTTCAAAATTTGGGCTGGCGGGGGAAGGAATTCTTGGGCCTAGTTCAAGTCAGACGCCACTGAAACGTGCTCTCCAGTCT
This sequence comes from Trochalopteron elliotii, assembly GCA_024734555.1. Lineage (NCBI taxonomy): Eukaryota > Metazoa > Chordata > Aves > Passeriformes > Leiothrichidae > Trochalopteron > Trochalopteron elliotii. Next base: position 670,383 of record JANPWX010019538.1, on the reverse strand, counting down.
GGCAGCTCAAAAGAGGAAAGGAGACTGGGAAGAGAGGAAGAGGAGGAGGAGGAGCGCTCTGCCCATAGGCTGTGGCTTTAACGCCTTTTCCCTCGCTCACTCCAAGAATTTTCATCCCATTCGGTGTCCGGTAAAAAGCTGGCAATAAAATAAATTCAAACCAAAGCAAATAGCCAACCTGAGTGAATAAGAATCGGAATAGGAATAGGAATAGGAATAGGAATAGGAATAAGAATAAGAATAAGAATAAGAATAAGAATAAGAATAAGAATAAGAATAAGAATAAGAATAATCCCCACCCTTCCCCTAAGGAATTCCCCAAAACATCCCAAAATAGCAAGAGCAAACAAAACAAAGCAAAACAAAAGAACCCCAGACACCCCATCCCAAAGTAAAAGGTAAGAAGGCCATTTCTGGAAATAAAAAATATAAATGGAATACCAAGAAAAACAGCAATAACAAAAAAACAACCAACCAACCAGTCAGCCAGCCAAAAAAGCAAACCAAATCAAAACAAGCAACAAACAAGCAAACAAACCCAAAAATACAACCCCACCAAAAAAACCCCTGAACTCAAAAAACAAAACCAAGAAAACAACACCAAAAGACAAAAAACAACGAACAAACACAAGACAC
>JANPWX010019538.1:610625-657961 GCA_024734555.1 Trochalopteron elliotii | reverse complement strand
CAGAGGATCAAACGGGCAGGAGCGGGGCCGCCGAGCGGGCGCCGAGGGCGGGGGCGACGGCGGCGCGGGGGCAGTCCGAGCGGGGGTCCCCGCCGCGGCAAAACCCACGTTGTGAAAGCTCAGGGGTTTCGGGAGCGTATTTGGGAAGTTCCCTGGGTGCCCCTGGAGCGTCCTCGCCCGGCGTACGGTATCGGCGAGCGGGCGCCGGGGCACCGGAGCCTGTTTCGGACGGTAAACCTGGTCTGCAAAGCCCGGGGATAGTTTTCAGCTTTCGTGAAAGTCTGTCTCAGGAGGATGTGATGTAAACTGATTAAGCGATAACTGCTTGCTTCCACATTGGTGCAACAAACAGCTAAAGAGGCCGAAAATGTGCGAAAGTAACGTCTGCTGCAAGGCTGCTGCAGAGGCCAACGATGCACTTACAGTTGCACCGTGAATAAATAAGTATGATTTAAGTTATTCCGCAGTTACAAACCATTGTTATTCGAAAGGACTAAAGTATTCATAAATTGTGATTGAAGATGAAAACAATGATAAGGCTTATTCAGTGATTGGACACAGTCCTGCAGTCTTTTGGCTGACACATTTTTTATTGTTTATATTTTGTTTGGCATCTAAGTGTGATTGACTTAGATATGGATATTTTCAGTAAGTAAACGTGAGCTTCAGTGGAAGAAAACTGGAAAAAAGTGTTACTGAGACATTTCTTCTTCAAAAGGGAAGCATAGAAAGCATTTTGTGCAACAGATACGCACACGCTTGCAGCTACACACATAGAAATAATTACTTAGCATGGAATGTGTGGTTAGAAAAAATAATTCTTTGTAGGTTGTTCCGTGTGCAAAATTATTGACAGGCAATAAGACCTCTGCGTTGGAATATAAACCCGAGAGTATAACTTAAGAAAACAGTTTTTGCTTTTAAGACACAGATTTTTGCAACCACCACTTTTACAGCAGTAATTCATTATCTTGTTTCCAGCTCTAATGTCTTTTTTTCAATATGTTTTCTTTTTGGACTCATTGATGGAATAGATTTCCTCATTCTTTACAAATTTATGTTAAAATATTGCACTCAGGTGTATACAAAAATGCTTCATTGTACTTCTACTGCCATTAATCCAAGAAGGCAGTTCCTGGCTTTTGTGCATTGATACTTTCTCCATAATATTTTACCATCATGCTCTACCATGTGCCATGAAGAGACAGTTCCCATTTGGTGATACATACATGAAACATAAATGCAGCAAATTGATTTTAGTTTGGAATCTTTTTCTACCTGTTTGGAATAATAAGAACAGTTTATAAATATTTTTCTTCTACATAAATTAAAAATTAAAATTACACCAGCAATGAGAACTTATATCTTTCATTCTTTATTTGTTTAAGGCAAAAGATTGATTAATCTCATTTTGAGTAGCAACTGCATTAAAGTATTACTGCCAAAATTGTTCTTTTTATTGTATTCTCTGTCTCTAGGACTCTTGCAATGCACATTGACTGTGATAGTATATGTTCAGAAGAAAATATTTTGGTAAAAGTAAACACAGAACACCTGTTTAGAAGGAGCTACTTATGGAAGTGGTAGTTCAGTTTGTGCTGAGACAGCGCTGAAGCACGTTTTCTAAAATCCAAAGTACAGCTTTAAGACAAACCTTGGCAATTTGAGTGTTACCATCATGCCTACAATAGAATTTTAATGGGTGAAAATAACTCCAAAGTAGAAGAAAACTTACCAAATGCAATTTAATTTTGGGGGCTCCCTTCCTCTCTTTCCTGTATACCTCTTTCTCTATGTTTTGGAATGAGTGGAAACTGCATTTATCTGTCTTGCTGAGGCATGAATAGCATGCAGTTACTGCATGCCTTTTAGTGCTTGCTCTCTTGTGATATTTTTGCTGTGGTTTATTATGTTACAGTAGTTCAAAATCTCAGAATATGTAGTGTTTTCATTTGCACCTACATGTTGTTTCACCAGGCATGAGAGAATCCATGTAGGGAAATTGGGTAGGTGAAGTTTTGTGCATAAAATTTCCGTACTTCTACCCTGTGTATTTATTGTTCAGTCCTGACTTCGAACTTTCATGGGCTGATACAAAGTTTAAAAGTGAATGATAGAAGAAGAGCATTGCATATCCTCTTTATCTTTTCAATAAAGAAAACCTGGCCTATCTATTGTCATTTGATGACTGCTATTTTTTCCTTTCTTTGCAAGCTACATAGATGTTATATAGAAACTTCAATTTTAATTTAGATTGCCAGTGCACAGTGGTTCATCTGAGCTATTTGACATGACATTTAAAAATCTTACCTTTATAAATCACTTCATTGCAAGAGCACCTGTGATGCATGAGCAAGTGCCACATAAAAACAAAAAATAATTCACTATTGTCTATATGAATATTAAGGAGGAAAAATTCTGTTGATATCTTTTTGGGAGATTTGATGGAGAATATATGTGATTAATTGCAAATGTCCATTTAAGATCATTTTTATGGGCACTTCCTCATGTCAAGGAGTATTTTCATTTGAAAATATTCCAGGTGCACAATGAATAGCTCCAAAAAATCTGATAAAATTGCTTTCAAACAGGATGTTCTTTGCTGTGTTTCTTCTCTACACTTTTCACTTACATTTGTACCTTTAGGACATAACAATACCATGAAAGAAAAACCTGAATACAGTTTTTAAAAGGTTGGAGTTTCTAGTGTGTATGTTTTTGGGTTCTTTATCCCCACTTTTTAAAAAGGAAACTACTCAGCTACTATATACTGGAATTTAAACAGTGAAATTCTCTATAAAAATTTCATAGATATAAAATGCTATAGGTTATTATTGTTAATACTATATGCATTGTCTCAAGGCATGGTCAATCTGAAATAATTTATGATGCTCTTTTTCAAATTTAAAACTAGATGTGCAGTATTCTTACTAGTGTAGAATATGTCCATGTTTATTTTATAACCATTTTAAGTTATAAATGCCAAAGTCTGTTTACATGTAGGAGGAATCATTATATTGAGGCAAAATTTAATTTCTTCCACAGCGCTTCAGCCACCTGCCTTCACCCCACCTTTAGCCCCAGCTATTAGAATTTTCAAAATCTGTAGTAAATCTGTTTTATTCAATCTAGAATGAATTGTGAGGATTTAACACTTTATGCTTCCATTAATTTAAAAAAAAAAAATTGAATACTTCAGTTAAGATGACTTCTGTGGGAGAAAAAATAAACTTTCTTTAGTAGTTATAACTGAAAGGAAAAAAAAAGCATGACATCAGAAAGCATATGAAGATAGGGAAGTCTTATCATGGGCTGTGGTTGCTCAGAGCAGTACTGCCTTCCCACACAAAGAACAGATTGTGGTTTAACTCTTTCCACGGCCTAGTTTTATGTGCCAGTATAGTACCAGAATTGTTGAAATCTGTGCTGGAAACTACTAATCAGTTTAATTGTTGCCTTTGCAGGTCTTTGTCAAGCATCATGCTGTAATGAAATTGTTTATGTCCTGAAGTATCTTCCTGTATTACCTCTCTGTTCTTTTTTTTTTTCCCTTTCTCCCCTCCCTTTGCTTAATTTTTTTTCCTATGGAGACAACATGATTGTAGGTAAACTCCTTGTAACTTTTCTGTTGTTTTCTGTTTGATTTAAGGATGGTTAGAGAAGAGAGGTAACTAGATCTAGTGGATTTTGCAACATTCAGGAAATTTTGAAGTTTGTTTGAAATTCAGAGATTTAAATATGGAATTCTTTGCCTGAAGCTTCTGCAATGGCAGTCTGCACTCTGTAATTGAGACCATTAGTTATACTTTCATCATTTTTACCTAATGGAGTTAATCAGCCTATTGATTAAACATAATTCATTCCTTGTCTAGCAGCCTAACTAAAATAGTAGTTTGTTAATTGTATTCTTGAATATAATTGCATAAAAAAGGTTCAGTTTTAGTTTGATTGCACTGTGCCACTAAGTATGATGAGCAATCTGCGTGGTATTTAAAACGAAATATCCCGGCACACAGGAAGAAAGATACCTCCCCTAAGGTCTCCCTTTCAACCCAAAATATAGTAATGTTTCATAAGCAGATTGCAGTGTTTTAAACAGCAGACTTGTTAATGGAAAAAAGTTTTTGGGGAAGATCTATTTAGATATTAACATGAATGTGTAGGATGGTACTTTAAGCAGACAAACGAAATTAATTTAATTGCTATGGGATGTGCTTGTAGACAACAGCTAAGCATTACCTCCTTGATGCAATCCATATTGCTGCTAGGCAGAACATAAGAACTTGCAGGTAAAGCCAGGCAACAGAAAGGGATATTTTGAAACTGTAAATAAATTGCATGGATTTCACAAAAGCAGCATTGGACCAGCGATGGACTCATAATGTCTCTTTGCCACAGCATGCAGAAACACAAAGAATGTAAAGTTTGTGCCAAGTTGCCATTTTTCATTGTACACCTCAGATTGATTTTTAAGGGGTTTAGAATAATTGCCATACTCATGTGATCAGTTAACAAATTAACTGACTCTGTGGGGCTTCAAAATCCACGGTGGAACTGCTGGAAGGACATAAGTGTAATTTTTGTTCTCACCTTCTAAAGTCTTAATTTTACAGAATTTTGGGGTGGTGGGAGGGAAGCGAGAAGAGCTGAAAGTATGGAAGCTTCTGTTCAGGATTTGTATATGGCATGTTGTGTCTTTTGCCTGCTTTTCCTTACTGTATACTGGTTTCTCTAGTTACCAGCACTGGAATGGTGCTGTTTCAGTGCTGGAATGTTGGACGTTTGATAAGAAAATGGATCAAGTTTAATGGCGCATGCTCTTTGTGCCACCAGCAGTCTCTTGCTGAGAGCATGCTCCAAAAGCGGGAACTGTGTGGCATTACACTGAGCGTGTATATGCTTTGTGTTTCTGTGCCACAGAGAAGAGAAATGAACTGTGGCATTTGCCTCAGCCTTCTGAACATTTCTGCTCAGATTTTTTAAAACCGTGTAGTGTCCTCTTTGCGCAATGGTAGTTTTCTTGATGTTAGCTGTTCACTCAAATATTTAAATGTTAGAACAAAACATCTTGGTAGCATCTCTTAAATTATGTTGTCTCTGCAGCATTGTGGGATGAAGTGAGGGGAGGAGTGCAAAATAAAATTTTCACATGATTCTTTCAAAGAATGAAACATGGGAAAAATGTGATTCTCTATGCATTTTTTGTCTGTTGCCTGACAACAGTAATAATTTCATAAAGGTGTTATGCAGAAATTTGCATGTTAAAGTTTTAAGCATTTATTCTCTTCGTCTCGTATTTCACTTAAAGATTTTGAGAAATGTTTCTTGATACTGCTTTGGTAATGAGAACTTGCTGACTTGAACTTTCTTGTTGTCTTCTTCTTTCTTTTTCTCCTTCACTTCTTTCCACAGGATGAATTTCACCCGTTCATTGAGGCACTTCTTCCACATGTCCGTGCAATTGCCTATACTTGGTTCAATCTTCAGGCTCGAAAACGCAAGTACTTTAAAAAACATGAGAAACGAATGTCAAAGGATGAGGAAAGAGCAGTCAAGGATGAGCTACTTAGTGAAAAGCCTGAAATTAAACAGAAGTGGGCATCCAGGCTCCTGGCCAAGCTGCGCAAAGATATTCGTCAAGAGTTCCGAGAGGATTTTGTGCTCACAGTTACTGGGAAGAAGCACCCATGCTGCGTATTGTCCAATCCTGACCAGAAGGGCAAAATTAGGAGAATCGATTGTCTGCGACAGGCTGACAAAGTCTGGCGTCTGGATCTAGTCATGGTGATCCTGTTCAAAGGCATCCCCTTGGAAAGTACGGATGGAGAACGCCTCATGAAATCCCCACATTGCACAAATCCAGCACTTTGCGTCCAGCCACATCACATAACAGTATCAGTCAAGGAGCTTGATTTGTTTTTGGCATACTACGTGCAGGAGCAAGGTAGGAAGCAGATTGTCATGTTTCTGTGTTAGTATGTCAGACTCTGACTCCAAGTAGCCCTGTTTCCCCTGTGGGCTGGCTTCCAGTGAAATGTTGTTCCGTGGTCTATAGATGTAGTATGGCTACATATCCACTGTAAATCAGCATGTATACGTAGGTACTTAAACACACACGTATTCCTGCAGACCTGTGTGACATGAATATTTGACATGTGTGCCTCTTTCAAGAGAGACACACACCAAGGCTGTAGTTTCATTCCACTGAAGTTGCCTTTTATTTTTTGTGGAAAAGTGGCAATATATTGTTGTGACTTCAGAAAACATTCTTGTTTTCAAGTTGTGTTTCTAAAGAAAAAAAAACCAACCCCCCCCAACCCAGTACTATTAAGAACAGATGCAGGTATATGCAATTGCAGAGTCATGGTAAATATTACAAATATTTATTATTGTCTTTGTAGTTATAAATAATCAAGAAGTAATCCTTAAACTCATGATTCTGCTATCACCCTGAAGTGCAATTGTAGACTTTCTCATACTTATAAAACAAAGCTTGGGCTATATTTCTTGTAAATGCCACTTAGAATCAGAATTGCAGCATACAATATGTGATGTTTTATTCATATTTTACATCAATAGCTCATCTTATCTGTCTGAGCTTTAAAGCAAAGATCCAGGTCGTAATATTTTGAAAAGTTTTTATGAAGAGTGTATTTTCATAATCACACTCATATGCTTTTATTTGGCAGGTAATTGAAATATGGAAAATTGCAGGAGCTCTATGGAAAAGCTTCTTAAACTTAGTATCACAGAATGCAAATGAAAACGGGGCTTCTGATAATCATGTGTCAGGGGGAAAGCCTTATTTCATATATTGGATATTCAATAAAAATACCCGTAGGCAGGTTCTCTAAAATGTTAAGTGTTAATGAGGAGATAAAGGTGGTTTTTGTTTGTTTGTTTCCTTGTTCATTTTTTCTCTGGTAGTAAGGCTTCTGAAATACTTTTTCGCTGTTAGGGTAATTTTGGTTCTTTCTGGTAGCGATACCATCTTCTAAGTGTCTTTGTAATCCTGGCTGATCAGCAGTAATAATGCATTTTTTTTTTTAGCCACAGATCTCAACTAGGGAAAGTTTGACTATCTGCAGATGGTGGGCCATTTCACAACTTGGCCTGGTAGTAGATAGAAATGGCCTGCAGAAGGGCAGATGGCAGGCTGTTATCTTATGCTTGGTAAATAACTATGGGATTTAACTGGAAAACAAATTGAATTGATTTTGTTAGTAACAAAAAAGTAAAATTGCATGTCTTCATTTAGTGTATACTCATTCTTTAAGAGGACAGATACACAGTGAAATATTTTTGTTTTAAGTGAATTTTCTTTTAGCATTTACTCATTCAATTGAAGAACTGTTTTTGTGAACATATGTATCAGGTTCTTTTTTGTTGATTATTTGTTATGAAAAAAAAAAAATCGGCTTTCCTCTCCCCCCACTACTATTTTTGGGGTTTTTTTGTCTCACCACAGCAGTAGACACATTTAGGTATTTTACAGCGACTTTAGGTAGCTGTGGAGTCTGGTAAATCTGATCCCAGATAATATAGGAAGAAAGAGTTCTTTGATAGCATTAAATAAAATAGCTAACCTACAAATAATTTGTATCTTTAAACTCCTTTTGTGGAAAAGAAATCAAATTATATTTTGAATTCATTAAACAATATATATTGCATATAGCATATATATATAGCATATAGCATAAGTCATAGCTTACTGATTAATTCTGTGGACTTACCTGTTTCTAAAAATCCTAACTGCTAAGAGAGGCAAAACAGTAAGTAGCTCTTGAGCCTAAGGAACTGGGGTCAGAGTACTCATAACGCAGTGTTGACTTACAAATTGTTGAAAGGCAGGAACTTGAAGTGGGAGAAGGAATTGCAGGGCATAGCTGATTTTGTTGATTTAAATGTATTGAGAATATAATTTTATTTACAACGCTTTTGTCTAGTTGGAAATGAGAAAGTTGAGCATATTGTAATATTATAACTTTCAAAGTTACACAATGCTGCTTTGAGAATATATTGAAAAGGAAGCTGGCTAATTTCTATATAACAAGTCACTCTTAGAAGACCCTTTTATTTTTTGCTAACTGCATGTATTTTGTATGTCTTGCTGCTTTACTGTAAATCTTCCATTAACATCTGTTGGCTCTCTTCTTGAAGAAGTCATATTAAGTTGTCTGTGTTATTTTTTTTCCATTTTTTCAAACTTTGATTCTCAATACTCGTTGAAAGCAGGTTAATTGCAGCACTTTGTAGTGTACTTGATTAAGAGTGCTGAGCTTTGTGAAAGATACGCATGAAGTCAACCAAAATGCTGCATTATACATACGGCGTTTTGTTTTTTATTTATCTTTCAGGACATATAAACATGCCTAGTAACACCATGTAAAAACTAAGTGGAAACAGAAACAATTAAATTCCTGAACAAAATATGAGGAAGGAATTAGTGCATAAAATGAATAAAGGGGCCAAGTAGTTTGCTTTTTTTGTTGCTTTAAAATAGAAGATTAGGGAAAAAAAAGAGGAGGAAGGATAGTTCGAGTGCCAGTGATGGTTGCCAGTGGCACCAGGATTGGCATCAGACCTTCTTTGTTTAGCCTAGGTTGTCTGTGATTTGTTGGTTGGCATCCGCATTGCAGTGCAGAGTAATGTTACAATATATTGACAATTTCCAGATCTAGAAGTGTCAATAATCTTTTCAGTTCTTAACAAAAAGAGCTTCTACTTCCATGTCTGCCATGAAAGAAGAAAAAAGGACTGATCTATGAAGTTCTATCATTGATGAACTTCCTGAGATGCTACTTTTCGCTCATCTCAAAATTGAGCATCTTTTTTCCCCTCTATTCACTTTCTACTATCCTCTTAAAAAAAAGAAGAAAAGTGGATTGACATAGGTTGCAGTACTGCTCCTTAGACTGAAACGGAGGAAGAAAATGTGAAGTATTCCCTGTGATCAATGTTAAACGTCAAAATAATTCTTAATCATAACACGCTTCTATGGGGCTCTGCTTGTTGTGTGTATCAGGGCGTGTGTGTTTCCCACACATATAGTTTATAAAACCCAAACTTGAAAATGGTGTGAAACTGTTTCTATTGACAGAATTGTCTTTTTCCTTTTTTTTTCTTTTCCTGTCATCGTCAGAGAGTGTCTATCATTTGGTATGAAATGCATTTCAGTCCATAAAATCATTTTGATGGTATTTGATTCAGCGCAGCACTTATGCTGTGTTCCTGTTGTACAAGAACCGCCATTTTGCTTGTCGAGTGCCAGGAGAGGGGAAAAAAAAGACAGACAATGTGCTTGATGCCAATAATGGTTGCCAGTGGCACCGAGGTTGGCATCAGACCCTCTTTGTCTAGTTGCTGAATGCCTTTGATTCGTTGGTTGGCATCCGCATTGCAGTGGGCACATTGGAAAGTTTTTGACAATCAGTGAATGAAAGCTGCAGTACTTGTTTGCTGCAACAGAACCAAGATAATATAAATTTCTCCTTCAGATAGATGTTTTACTTACTCTTACAGTGACTAATTAAAAAAAGAAAGCTAAAAAGTGCCTATTTTTTTTCTAAAACATGAAATATCTGTAGCAATGTGCCTTGTCTGCAGAATTCTCAATTCCCTCATCATCTCTGCTACTTTTTTATTGCAGTATAAATAAAATGCAAACTTGATGTTAGGTAATTCAGCATATACTGAGTGACTAGTATACCTTGGGAAATGCTTTGAGAATTTAAAGAACTGAAACAGAGGTACATATAAATGTTACGATTTTTAAGTGTTTTTAGTGTGTTTAAGTGTGTTTGCATGTGTCTCACAGAGTACATATCTCTGATCAGTCATGTCACTGTTTACACTCTCCTTTGTCCTTATGTAAGGGTGATATAATTGGGAGAGCCCACGTTTCCAGCTGTTAATAAACTCTGGAGTCAAAGGAGGAGAGGATCTTTTAAACTATCTAGGGAGTGAGGAAGAAAGTATATGGAGATGTCCTTAGTCCTGTAGTGTTTGGGCACTTTTTGTTTTTAGCTTCTTACACCATCAAGATGCTACCACAGCTCCAGCTGTGCGACTTTGTTACCAGGAAATTGGCAAAAAGAATAAATCATTTCTGTTGGAAGTTTCCTAGATAGTTAACATTAATATTGCTTTCCGGTTAACTGCTATTATCTTGTTAATTAATAAGAAGGATTAGGAGCTCTACCCAAAGGGCTGCACAGAAGGAAGCCTGGCCTATGTGAGTCCCTGAGTTGCTAGACTGTGTCCTGTCTCTTGAGGACTGGAGAGGGGGTGCTGGGCCAGGAAAAAAAAGGGAAAAAGCAAGAGAAAGATGAGAGAAGAGCGAGGGGCACTGACCAGCCAAGGGGAGAATTTTGTGCTGGGCTGGCCCTGTACTGGGTAGGTTGGCAGTGCCCGGCCGTGCCGCAGGTGTCTTACCCTGCTGGGGGATTGTGGGAGGGGGCATGGCACACCCAGTGTGGTGCTCACACTCCTAAAAAGCACGCTTGCAGATAACCTCAGCTGGAGTGCAGGCTGCTGCTGCTGCATCGAGCTGAAACTCTTTTGCCCTTAGCTTAATGCCAGCAAACTGGCAATCCCTAGCCAAGTGGGGATATCACTTTCCCATTCAGACAGCCCTGGCAACATGTGTGCCTTCTCTTACTTGAAAAACGTGCCCTCTTCCAGAAGGAACTGTAATTCTATTTTTAACGTGATATGTCTGAATTGAAGGAGTGGGTGGGTTTATCAATGGCTTGATCTTTTTTAAAGCTTTTTGAGTTTTGTGAATTTATGTCTAGAGAGAGTTCAGATTTTGAAAGAGGCTTGTGTAGTAGTTTTCATGTTACATTTTAGTTTTCATTCTGTAGGTTGAGAAAATTTATTGTGTAGTCATTCTGTTCATATTTTAAAATGATAATAAAATTATTTTGGTTACTTTGCTGTAACTACATGAGATTCCACTTTAAATCACATTCAAAATAATGTTTTAAGCAATTTTTGTTTAAGACATATTATGGTCATGTGCTTAAATACCACACCACCCAGATAGATTTTGGATGAGGGTTTGCATTTTTGTGTGCATTGATGTTCCCACATACAATTAATAAAAAAGCAATGGGCTTAGATGAATCCACCATTTTCTGATTGTTTCTACTTCTTTTAACCTTAATGATTTGCCTCCTTCTGAATACTTTTCCTGGGAACATGCAGTGGAACATTTTACCTGTTTTGCAGAAGGATATGTCAAAGTGCGAGGTGATCTGTTGGGAGTTTACATAATAAATTATGAGTTACAGCAGGAACAGCAGGAAATAGAGCTTATTACTGCCTGTATCTACAGGCTTCTATATGCTCTAGGACCTTGTTTCTTGCACAGTGAAATGGCATGCGATCCCCTGCTCTAAATCTCAATTTTGAATCAGAAAGCCAGAACCAGAAGTATGAGTTTGTGTTTTATCTGCTCTAGTATGAGAAGATCTTTTAGTAGTTTAAAAATCTTGTAGGGAATAATCAACTTTTTTAAAACTGAATTGTTCTTGACAATTCTGTTCTGTTGAGGTGTGCAGAAAATGAAATTAAAAAAAAAAATGTCAACTTGAAAAGACGCTGTATTGTTTTCTAGTTTTCTAACCTAAAATGTTGGATAACTATTTTGTTTACTGTCCCTATTGTACTGAAAATTATAGGCAAGAAAGAAATTTGCCATTAGAAAATGGAGGTTAATTTAGTGTATATATGGGCATAATAATATTTTTCAATTCATTATTGTAGTTACTTTTTTTATGAAGATGTAGAATACTGAAACATTTTGAAAGGCTACTTAGAAATCTTCATTTTTTCAGAACATTTATATGTGAACTAGCGTAGTAGGTCTAAAGAATTCAAAATGTTTAATTTTTTCTTTTTAATTTAAAAAAGCTTTCTTCAGAGCAGGAATGTGGGTCATATGACAGGTTCATGAAAAAGAAAAGGGAATTTTCCATATTCAGTATCGCTGTTAACAGGAAATAAATTTATGTGCATTTCAGGAAGGAGCATTTCCCTCATTCTGATTTTTCTTACCTGATGAACTAAGAGGAGTAACTTTCACAGGGTTAAATAACATAAATTGTGTTTAAGATAAAAGAAACTTAAGTTTAAATAAATTCTGTTCAACTACTTGAAAATGTAGAGATCAGCGTTAATTTATGAGTGACATTTAGTTCAAAACCAAGAAGCGATAAAGAAAAGAATGGAAAAAGAATCAGAAAATTATTGCTTCGTGGCAGTTTCAGACAGAAATAGTACTGCGAACATAAAGGATTCTTCTAAACTATATATGAGACCACTAATTAATAAAGGAAATACTTCAATTTAACACAGAGTTTTATGTTTTAAATTTCTTAAATTTTCATGCATACTGAATTCACTGTACTGTGAAAACTTCATTTAAATAATTAAATGCTAAATCCCACTGCAGGTTGGGTTTTAAAGTTAATTGCATGAAGTTGTTGTCAAGTCTGCTTCTTTATCTAGCTTTCCTTTTTTATCCCTGCTTTTTCACCTCCACTTCCCTGCTGCTAGTGTAGTAGCATAGTCATGTGAAGGACAGGTGGCCCTCTGAAATGGTGGTCCACAATGCCAAACACAGTAATTCAAGAGGTTTCCTGAAGTGTTACTTTCCAGTCTCAACAGCAAGGTGAGATGTTTCTCTGATGTAGTCGCTTGGACTAGGATGATCTTAAAATCAAGTTAAATGGCTATCTTAACTGAATAGGGTTGCTCCTTCCATTGTGGCGTGAAGAAGGCTCCTTATGAGTAGCTACTTTCCACATGCTAAGTGAATGTGAAAAGGGAAGAAAGTCTCTGTTACTATTCAGTTTTTTTGACCGCTGTCAAACAAGATGTCATTCATTATAGAGATGTTTCATGATTTTACTCTGTATCTCTTTTTAATTTTGTAATTTTAAACTCTGGTGGAATTTCTTAGAATTTTTTGCTAAAACACTGTCTCAGGGCATTGAAACCTGGATTAGAAGAGCTCTGAAACTCTCAGAAGCTAGTAAAAGGGAAGTAAATCTCAGATTATTAGCTCTGTCTTAGAGAAAGCAGAATTCATTTTCTGAACATTGAACATTTTCATTTTCACGGTCACACACATTTTGCTGTGTCTATTGTACTGTCTTGTAGCAGTGAGTTGTGTGTGAACCTGGAAGCATTCTTGAAGCACAATTGTTTATATTTTCCCCCCACCATGTTTTTATTGACAAAAAGATTACTTGTGCTCTCCCACCCAGTTCTTCTCTGAGGGGGATTCTTTTCTTTTCTGAAGTATATTGTGCTTTCAAAATTTTAAATAAATATATTTCTTTAGCTGTTTCTTGGAAACATCAACATTGGAATGTGACTTTTGGTTTAGTCCATCTGTGTAACCCCTCCCCACCTGCCTCCTAAAAGAGTGGTGTGAGATGGGCATTTCAGACTTGGTGTTTGGGGGGGATTTTGAGAAAGATCTGATAATCTAAAGTGTGTTTATCAATAATAGTGTTTTGAATGTTTTTAGATAGCCTGAGGAGCTTTTGCCTTCATGCCCTATGGCTGTCGTGTGTTGCATTCCACTTTATATGAGGTCTCTCTTCAAGTCAGAAAGGTGACTTAAAATTATAGGGACCTTGGAGTAATTTAAACCGTAATTTGCTCCTGACTGTCTGAAGTGTTTGGAATTTTTAAACTACTTGTATGCTTGTTCGTTTTCCGTCCAAGAAACAGAATTGAAAAAAGAAGTTACTGTGATGTGGCATGGTGTGAAAGCTTAGCTGAATCCCCTTCAATCATTGTGTTCTTTCCTCTCAGCAAAACCTTGCACTTTTTTACTTAAGTAACTGCTCATCTCCAGAGTAGAAGGGACGTGTTAAGTTTTCCAGTGTCCTTCCATAAAGGCACTTCACTAAACACATCTCTGTGGCTTTAAGTGAGCTTTTTATTATTTCCACTCTGAAAAAAATACATATGGAAATTGATCAAAACAGTTCCCATTTTCTTCCTTAGAAAGTGAACAGGAAAGTCAAATGCAAAAATGAACAGGTAGTGAACTCTGAGAACTTGGTGTGGCTGTCAAGAAGTCAGGAAAAGGTTCTGTGTTTGTTTGTTGGAGGCAAATGTTGTGCACAGGTAAGCATATTCTATATTGTTTGTAATTATATAACAATTGATAATTTTAAGTATGTATGTTTTGAACATGGTATTTACATATTTGACTTCCTGATCTCCAAGCGATATTGACCTGAGTTAATATTTTCATAATACATATCTTTTCATAAAGGATCAATTTAAACAACTGAAAGATGGTTATCTATTTATCTTAAATGTAGCATTGTATTTTAATTTCCAGTCAATTACCTTACCATATCTTTCATGAGCTGTCTTCTGAGGTGCCATAAGATTTACATATTTTTCTTTAAAATAGAAATGAAACAATGTGTATGCCTTAGAATTCAGTAATTATAAACTCTATGCCTTTAGAAATTAAATGAAATTAGAATATTCACAGAGTATATATTTTTTGCTTGTGAATTGCATTGGGCTAATAAGCCAAACCATTTTCAGCTTTTTTTATGAAGTGGCTAACAGGAAATGCTTAGAAGATTATTACAGATGTGCACTGTGTCTGAGAGATAGCAAATATACTTACTGCAGTATGAGCTGTCTATTGCCTGAGTAATGCCATTGAAAATGATGTCAGACTTTTTGAAGGGATATCTCCACTCCAGTGTCCTGATTTAAAAGTGTGAAAATTTCTCCTAAGCAAGGCAATTTACCCTGACATCTGCACTTTCTAGATGGATTACCTAAAATTTCTTAGGCCATGTTAAAAGACGTGTTTTATGGGACTGGCCTCAGCTCCTGGCCCTAGTGTCAAAAACCCTGCTATGTGATGCAACGCATCTTGTTAGATTTAATTGACCAAAGCTGATTTGTTAATTCATTTGGGCTGTAACTCATGCCCATGCCAAGTTGCTACCTGAATCTCTTGACCTTGGTTTGTCTGGGTCATGAAATGGCTGTGAACTGCTTGACCTCTCCATTGTTCAGTGGCCATGCCACTTCCTCCACTTCTTTGTGGTAGTTGCTGAACAAGAAGACCTCAGCCCCGAATTTACACCCCAGTGGGTTTTCAGTGTCCCTCCAGAGCATCTGAATCCTCCTTTGGAAGTGTTCCTGATGTCACCACCTATTGTCTGCTGACAGTGAGGGGGACAAATTGACAGCCCTTCACAGCAGAAAAGGTAATGAGGGAATTTCTGGGAGCTGGAGGAAAACTCCAATCTCTCTCAGGCTGCTGTGCATTTCTGTTATGTTGGGCTGCACCAGGTCACTGCTTTTTTTCAAGGGCAAACACTATCCATCTTAGTCAATCCCATTTCACTGTGAGCTTTGTTTAGGTAGGATGTGCTGGGAAGAAAGTTCTGCTTTGAAAATATTTTGTGATTAAAATCTAATGATTATGCACACTATTTTAATTTTTAGGACACAAGAGTGATCAAAGTAATTTTTTGGTGTGAAATGGAGGAGTATTTCTTGTCAATATCATAAGTGGATATTGATTTCTTTAGTACAAAAACACTGATGTCTAAAGACGTAGCTTGTATTCAAGAGCAATCATGGTTTCTAAAGCAAAGGTCTTTAAACACTATGCTTGATGCAGTATCTAAACTTAGTAAAAGGGAGAAAGAACAATCTTTAAATGACTTAAAAAAAAGTTAAATGCATTATTTCTTGGGGAAGCTACTTATCCTCAAGAATTATTCTTGGTAGGGACAGTCATTGGCCCCTTACTGGCTGCCTACTGTCAGTATCTCAGATGCTAATGTCAGCTTCTTGATGTAGACTTTGTGCTTCCTGTAACTACCAACAATTTGACTGTTGGGACAGTTTATTTTATTGAAATGCGTGTTACATCTAATCGTATTCTGCATTGTGATACTGTTTCAGGAAGTAGGGCATTTAAAAATCAGTGGCTGGATCTGTCAAAAAACTGTGGCTAGGTTAAGAAAGTACTGTAGGATAGTACTGGTAAACAAGTAGATTTGTATTCATGTGGTCATCACATAATTGGTATGTTCTTATTTTAAGTCCTTGGCTCACATGAGTGGATTTATTCAATCAATTTGACATAGTTTAAACCCCATATTCTTTCACAGCACTGTGCACTGACTTTTCACAGCTCATGAACAGGTTTGTGTTTCTGCAGTACGCCTGATTTCTTTGTAAACTTATTCTTTTATGCTTCTTGAAAAAGAAAAATAAATCAGATGGTATGTTTACATACAGCATTCCTGTGCACTTGTATATGATGAAACCTCTTATTTCTGTGTGAAACTGCAAGCTAGGTGTGATTTCTAATTGCAGTTGCATAGTTCCTCTGAAGGAAGAGGGTGGGAATGCTGTTACAAGGAACTTAAATGCTATCACTGTGATGACAATGTAAAGTATGACTCAATATTTAGCTGTAAGGACTTCAGAATCCTTGTCCCTGGTCCCCAACCCCGTTGTTGTCTCCCTGGGTGACTGCAGGCAAGTTAATTAATATCCCTGTGTCTCTGGACCTGGGGTGAGAGAACACCACTTCTTTCAGTGTTGGCCCAGTGAGGGTTGTGATAAATACTGAGATAAGTACTGGCTAAAAAGTTCCTGTATTCCCCTGCAAGCAAAACCCGTGTGCTGGTGCCCAGCCCCCAAGAAGGCTCTGTATCATAAAGAAATGTTGGACCCAGCTTTCTCATGCCCAGGCAGAAGAAACTTGCCCAAGCAGGGAGGGCCAGCACAAAGCATTCCTTGTCTGTAAGCCCTGCGGTGGTACTGCTCTGTGGGAGAGGTTGTCAGAGCAGAACCACGCAGCAGGGCTGGCCCGGCACAGGGGACCAGGGCTGTGGGAGCAGCACTCCTCGTGTCACCCCTGCCTCATTCAGCAGGAGCTGTGGGCAGGGATGGCCCTTGGGGGTGGGGCATGGCAAAGAAAGCTCTGTGAGTTTCCCTGCCCTGTGAGAGTGAAGCAAAAATATACTCCAGACAGAAAGATAAAAGAAACACTCATTATGGGACAATTGTATGGATGTTCATCAACATTCAACAACAAAGGAGGCATCTGCAGTGGCTGCAGGGGTGGGCTATGAGCTCAGTCTGCTTTCCCATTCTTTTCTCTGCTCTTATCACAGGTTTTCAGGGAAGTGGGCCACTAGAACACTTAAGTTCCTGCACCGTGGTCCCATGCTCAGTATGGATGGTCAGGAGTTTGGTGAGGTGTGAGATGAAACCCAAGCTAATGTACCTGTGTCTGGAATATGCTGGCCATCCTGTTTCATCTCCCAGACTTGGACAAGTCTGATTTGCAAGGCAGCTGATGGACACACCATGGGTTTATAGGAGCTTAATCCAGAATTGCATCTTAGAGGGCCTAGCTTTGCCTGAAACCCCAAGTGATTCTAGTGAAACTCTCCTAATTAATTAGTAACCTGCACTTTTTGGACCCAGTGTGCCATCTACTTTTACTCTTTCAGTTACTGCTTTCCTCATTCCTTCCTTTATGATGATATTTTAGGGCTGGTAACGAGCTAGCCGTACCAAAACCTACAAAATTACTGTGTTTGCTTCTCAGACTGGGAAGTGGCAATAATTTACAAAAATGAAGTGTGTCCACGAGTTTTTCCAGCTGACACTGAAACAGTGCAGTTTACAGCAAACCAAGGGTTAACATCAAAACTTATTCTATTGTTTAACTTCCAGTTAAAGAATAACCAGCTTGTGCAGAAAAGAGAATTGAAAAATTGATTGGACTTTTGGATTAAGACATAGAATTTAAAGGATATCAGGTTGTGATTTTGCCATATATGCATTCATAGGTGAGTTTACAGCCTGCAGTTCAGTCATTTGTAGAGGCTTAGGTTGTAGGAGCCACAAACTTAGTTGATTTTATTAAACCCAAGGGAATTTTTTTAAAGCTATGTGTAATTACTTTAACTGGTTTAATTGCTGCAAAATTTTTTTTAGTTAAGAAAACATATCAAATTTTTATTTAGAGCATAAAATTGTTTTTTGCAATTTATAAGTTAGTATTTTAAAATGTATGCTGATCTTGCTTTGTCATGCACAAATGCAATGTGTGTATGTTGTCCTTCTTGGCCTTTCATGTATTTTTTCACTATATTGTGGAGACAACTTGAATATTCTGGGACAAGAATTATAGTTGTCCTATAGTTTTTTTGTTCCATTTACAACCTCCAAATAAAGGAAAAGCTGCTTATAGTAAAATGAGGATCGCTGGTCTTTCAGTAATTAAATAGACTTGTTATACTGCATTAATCCTTTTTGGAACATTTGGAATGGCTTTTTAGCACTCACAAACACAGCATTAGGGCCAGCAATTAATCTGTTATTTGTCCTTCAATATTTGTGTGATGTAAAGGATGTGCATTTAAAGATGTAATTCAGGTTGGGGATGAGGATCATCATAGGGTTAAATAATTATATCGATCATTCAGCTGTGTGAACCAATTCCTAGAATGAAGTTGCACAATTGTTGTAAGGACTCACACACTACTAATTGCATCCAACTGAAAGAACTAGTAATGGTTTTCAATGCTGTCTAGTTTTGGTTGCTCTATGTACATGAGGAAAAAAGTGTTTGGAGGTAGCCAGAAGCTTTCTAATTTTCTGATTAGCCTTCCTTATAGGTAGGTCAAGAAGTAAAGACTCAACATTTCATCAGTTAAGAATATGCTCAAGAAAAAAATTCAGTATCTTTCTAATGATGTGGGTTTTTTAATCAAGGACAGGTTTAGGGAGCATCTACCAAGATGACATACCTAAATCTGATCTAGCGGAGAAGTGGTTCAGGTGATCATTTGATAGACATTCTTTCTAATTTCAGGGCTCCATGGAGCTATTGCAGTAGTAAAATTTCTTCCTTTTCTGAGCTTTGACTTCACAAACAATGAGCAACTAAAATCACATGAACTTTTTCTCAGATTTTTCCAGTTTTTAAATTGCTTTTCAAGACAAAGTCTGCTTAGTTTTTGATCAGAAGGCCACACTAATTCACTTTGTGCTGTGTTAGAGTCTTGTGCTGTTCTGCATTGTTCAGCTGTAATTAACCCGGAGCATGGTACAGAGCATAAGCTTCTGAGACTAGGTTAAATCAGCAGAAGAGTCTTATGTTCCTGTGGTGTATAGTCTTAGAACACATTATCCTATTGCAGTAAGATAAAAGTGTTTTAAATATAGTCCAGCCAGTTCGACCTTGTCAGAATTCAAGTAATATTATTGGTAACTTGGGCTTGCTGACGTGTTCCACAGTAGGATGAGCATTAACACAGAACTCCCTATTCCATCTGGTGAGGAACCTACAGAGACAGCTATACATGGAATTTTTTTCTTAAATTCCGTGTTACAGTATAATAAGATTCTGTCTTCTCTGTGCTCATGATACTTCTCTTGCCATTGATAGGCACCTTTGTCAGAGACCAAAAAGGGCAGGTGAGACATTGTAGAATGGCAGTATTAGATTATTTGGATGTGACTGCTAAATAGTGATAGTTACAGGTTGTATTTTTGGAAAAAATGATTAATGACAGCTTTAGCAAATGTTTTATGGTGTCTTTGGTTTTCAGGGTAAATGCCCTGGAAACAGGTGTGAAAATGAACAGAACAGAATTTAGTGGTTAATCTACACATGCCACAAAAGTTGCAAAAAGACTCTACAAATTTTAAATTTGATTCTGCCGAAGTTTGTCTACATTTTATAACAACACAGTCATAACCAGGTACAGCATGGTGAGGTCAGAGGAAGCTCATGTGGGTCCTGAAAGCAGCAAAATTGCATTAATATGGCATGTTGATGTGCTTTTATGTAAACTGCTCCTTTGGATTCCCTACAGGGTTATGTCAGTCTACTCTGGAAAAACTTGCCCATTGGAGTAACTATAAGATTAACTTGAACTTGTCTCTGTTACATGTGTGTTTTATCTTCTAATAATATATGCACATGACTGTGCCTGTCATGAGGTGTTTGATATGTAGTTTCCAGTCTGAGTGCCTGCTGGTTGGTATTTAGTTATTAGGCATCATATTGACAAAGGTGCCTTTGGTTCTTGTTGCTGGTTTCTCTATCACTGGTAGCACATGACTTCTTTGAAAGAGGCATATGGAATCCTAGAGTCACTTAAATTGGAAAAGACCTCTAAAATTATCAAATCCCACCAGTAACCTAGCACCGTCAAATTCACCACTCGTCCCTGAGTGCCGCATCTACTTTTCAATGCCTCCAGGGATAGCAGGTCAGCTGCTTCCCTGGGCAGCCCGTTCCAATGCTTGACACCTCTTTTGGCAATCAATCTATTTCCTAATAATCAATTTAAACCTCCCCTGGTGCAACTTGAGGCCATTTCCTCTTGCTCTGTGTCCTGTTACTTGGGAGAGGAGGCAGACAACCACCTGGCTACAATCTCCTTTCAGGCAGAGAGAGCACGGAGAGAGAGAGCACTAAAGCCTCCTCTTGGCCTCCAGGCTAAAGAATGTCAACTCTGTCAACTGCTCCTCATGGAATTTTTTCTCTAGACCTTTCACAATCTCTTTTGCCTTTTCCCTGGACTTGCTTCAGCACCTCAAAGTGTTTGCCGTAGTAGCTCAAAACTGAACAGGGGATTCAAGGTGAGGCCCCACCAGTGCCATGCTGACGTATTTCTCATTGCCTGATGGCCAGACAGCTGAGTGGCAGAGTAGCTGTTTCTTTGGACATCATCATTGGTGAATAAATATGCCAGCATTTCCTGTCTTCACAGAGTATTTTCACAGACAGTTCACACATCTGCTTTTTGTGATTCTGTCGTTATTTGAGTCCTACATGGCTCTGGGCTATTTGTGCCTCCTTGCCAATAAAAATTGCAGCAGTAACCCAACTCCTGCCACAGCTTGTGTGGATGTGGGGAATGGGTGAGGTGAGGGAAGAGAAGAGGGCATGGGGCTAGGGTGGAGTGGGCAGGGACTGTGTGGGGGGAACTCAAGAGTGTGTGTGAGTAGGGGTTGGTGGAGGATACCATCTCTATTGTCAATAGGACCAGTTTTGCAACCCCTGCACTAGACAGGTCTGTTGATTTCTGAATAGTAATCTCTCTTCTTCTGTCTCCTTAGTAACCCAAAGTTACTGTATACAGAATGTTTGTAGCTCTGGATTTTGATGCTGGAAGAAGAAAATATGCATATAGAATATTGTGTTCCATTTAGGAGCAATGAAAAAAACAAAGAAAAGAAAAAAAGACTCTGATGTTTCTTCCTCTCCTTCCCCAGGTTTGTAAATGTGAGGGACATTCTTCTTGTATTTTTTAGGTTAATATGGATCTCATCTGATCTCTTTGAATCTCATTTGGCTCAGGAGAGGTCGTTTTACAGCAATTCAAAGTTCTAATGCTGAATTCATGTTGAAAGGACTCTGTTCAGATTCATACTTCTTCTGTAAAGGATGTTCTTTAAAGGGCTGTTCAGAAGCTATTCTAGTGTATTGAGTTCCCAGGCAACAAAACTAGAACACGTATGACTGAAGTACTGCAAACTCCCTAGACTGTAAACTTAATCCTGCAAATCCCTATTTACATAAATCCCACTGATTTCAAAGGGCCTGCACATGAGAAAGCAGGTTTTACAGGATCAGACCATTCTTCCTAGGGACCAACATCTGTTGCACCAACTGTGATAATCTCATGACTGTTAAAGAAAACTCTGAGGAAACATTTTATCTGGACTAAAAGAAAACAGAAAAATAACAAGACTGTTATCTGTTTCTGTAAAGTGGACTACTACCAAAAGAAGCTTTCATTATATGCTCTCCCTCTCTTCCCTTCCTGCATGTTTTTATTTACTCTAGGGAAAGTGCTATATGTAGCTGTGTATGGTTGCTGCTGTTCCACATCCATGTTGTATGAAGTTTGTGAACCAGACTGCAGATGTTGAGATATGTTTAAATACTGAAAGAGGCTTTTGGCATGCAGGTTAAAGACTATCACTGTCTTTCGGAATTTTGGAAACAGAGAAAGAAATGCTTTCATGTTGCAGTTCATGATTGAGCCTTTCAAAGTTTTTATATGTATTTTATTTATTTTGTGTTGGTATGTTTCTTCTCAAATCCGTTCACCCATTCCCAAGCCTCCATGGTATCTCCCAGAGGGGAGCCCCTTGTCAGTCACCCTGGTAACTTGAAGGGAGATCATCTCCCATTTGGCCAGGTGCTCAGACACCTGCCCTCTTCAATTGTTGTGTAAGTGTCCCCCTCTGGAACCTCTCTCCCTTTCCATCCATTGGCCTGAATTCTCCTATTGCCCCAGGCTGTGTCCTGGGGTACCAATAGGAGAAGGACAGGCTAGGCAGTGCTTTTTGCACGTGGAGCTGCAAAATAAACACCTTCCAAACCCACAGCAGAAGCCTGCTCTTCATTTTCAGCCTTATCCATGCTCAGCCAGCTGATCTGAGGAACCAACACAAACTGTCTCGGTTGGTCTGGGGTTTACTGCTTGTCGGTAAGCAGCTCCCCAGGGAGAAACCACCCTCACCTTCAGTAAAATTTCAAGGTATTTTGGGTCTTGCAGTTGAAGTCTATGCTGCTTTGACTGTATCAACTGAAGTACTACAGTCAAGGAGTCTACCTGGCATTCGCTGTGGAAGCATGGATGGTCAATTGGAAATACTGCAAGCAACTAAAAAAGGATAGCAGAAGCAGATGATGATTATGTTGGGATGAGCAAAGTCCAGTTCCTTGGCTTTCCTTTAAAAATAGAGGACACTTGAATAGCTGTGGTAGCACTTGCTTGCAGCTGGAGCTTAGTAGCTTTTGTGATGTGTACAAAGAGACCTGGAGAGGGACAATAGACTGCTGTTACCTTGGTTGACTCCCAGTTTCTGTAGGTCTGGTTTCATAACACACAGGAGTTATGAAACTCCTGTGTGGATTCATAGTGGTGGTGTATTTCCTGTATGCTTGTTGCATTCCTTGGGCTGTGCAGCTGAAGATAGAGACAGAGTACCGTTCATCATCCCTTGCAGCACAGAAGTTATAGTAAAATAGCTGTAGAAAAGAATAGCAAAAGAGCTGGGCAGGTCAGTTGAGCCATTATGCGTTGGGGTTAAAGATCTCTCTGAAGTTCAAAAGCAAAGGGAGTCTATATCAATAATGAAATGCATGCACAATAGTTCTAGCAGTTCATCCATGCTTTGGATTCCCTGCACTTAAAATTTACAGTCAGTCTGTGCATGACAAGGACAATGGCCTGGGATTTCCGTGAGCCATGTAATGGACAACAAGCTACTGTTACTCATGTCATCAGATCAATGAGAAAAAAGGAGTAAGATTTCAAATATGCCTACAGTGCTAAGTTGCTGTCAGCAATGGCAGGATTGGTGGATCTGAGGCATATTATTCCTCTACATGGTTGCAAAATCTTTTAAAATTTCCTGCTGATTTTGAATGCTTCTAATGCTTATACTTTCACCTCTGCAAAATGAATAAAATAGTGCTCAAAATCTAATAGCCAAGGCTTGAGGGAACTGTATTTAACAGATATCCAAAAGCTAGAATATAAATAAAGTTTCTGTGCAGTTACTTGAAAAAGTAACATGTTCAAAGGCAGTGCTTTTATTCACAAGTTGTAACTTTACAGCACCTTTTTGTCTCCCTATCTTTTCTGATTAGTATGAGTCAAGTTTCCTTCAAATGTGCAAGATTTATAATTAAGCACACTTTTCATTAGGGGAAAAATGTTTACTATAGGGTTTTTTACTATGTCACCTATATCTCAACGCTGCAGTTATCACAATTCCTCCTTCCCTGTCATAGATCCATATTTTCCCTCATGTTTTTAGGAAATAATTAGGAGTTATACTCTTAATGATTTTTAATGAGAGTTTAAATATACCAGTTTACTTAGAAGTAATTGCTTTTGAGAAGCAAACAATATGCTTTAGGGAGTATTTTCTAGATTTTATATTGAGCTCTGTGGAAGATCAGACCTATGCTAAACATGCAACATAAATCTATTATACTGTGCTTAAAAAAGCAGAATGGAGATGAAAATCAACTGAAATTACAAAGTGTTCACTGCCAGGGAACAGGTCTTGAGACTGAGAGCAAAATAATTTACACATTTTCATATATGCTAATATGAAAGATTTTGGAAAAAAAAGACATGCAAAATTTCTAGAAAGCTTATTTATGTTAAGAAAATATCAAGCAAGTACTTGTATTAATTTTCTATATTGAGATATTTTCATCTTCATTTGCTAGTGGTAATTAGTTCAGTCAGCAATTTTTTTTCCTTCTTTTTTGGAACTATGCAGAATTAGTGTTTTCAAAATAACAAGTGTATAAGATCAAGCTTGCTGAAATGTAATTGTGTACACTATTTCATTTGCCTCTTCTGTCTCAGCTCCCAAGAAATGCAAGTTCTTTAGGGTCTGAATTTGTCTTATGTTTGTGTAACGTTAAATCTAAATAATGTAGCAAACTAAAACTAAATGTAGCAAACATTTTCTTTTAAATATTTGGTTCTTTTAAATATTACTGGACTTTGTTCTGGTTTGAGATTTTTTTCTGATATTTTAAATCAATCCTTGCCAGAATTTGGGAGTACATTACAGAAGATTGTGACTGCATGGGAAGAAAGTATAACTGATTCTGAACAAGAAGGAAGCCAATCAGTTAGTTTTGAAGAATAGTTCATTGTTTATTTTGTGATTGATTCCTTGTCTCATTCTCCATAGTTTTCTATATTGTTCTCTTGTATTTCAGGAGAAATAACCTTCTTCATCAGAACCAATGTACCTTGTTAAGTTATTAAGATAACAAGCTCTCCTGTCATTCTGCTTTATTATGGGGCTCTTGCTGAAAGTGAACACCTTTGGAATGCAAGAAGAATTTTACAGTATTTCCTTTTTAAAATGCTGTCTTCTGACTATCTAAGTGAAATGACAACTGTTCATATAAACACGCTACCTTTTTCTTGCTGCTTCTAGAAATGCTTTACATGGACTTGCAGCTGAGTGTCTGAGTGGAGAAGGAATGCAGGTATTTAAGATCCACATCGTTCTGTGCCTCAGCTCAGCACCAAGCACAGCAGGTTCTTCAGCCCCATTGAGATTGTGGTGCACAGTGGTATTTGAAATGCCTAGTGTGGAATCCTGTGCTAAAGCAGTACTCAGCATGGTATAGCTGCATTCCAATCTGCAGGCTGTGATTCTTAGCACTTTCTTATTGCTAGATAAAACAAATCATTAAACTGATTTGGTTTGTTAATTTCTGATACTCTTCATTGTGGTACTGTATTCTGAAATTAAATTCTCTGAACAAAAAATATTTTTTGCAAGCATAAATAGATAAGTATGTTCTGCATCATGTTCTTTACAACAACTATTGTGTTTACATATCTTATCTCTAACAATAAAATCTTAAGTCAATGGAGAAATGGTGCTCTCATGCTTATAAATGCTTAGACTTTAATTTTTTTTTCCAATGATAGTTGTTGAAATGCCTGTCAGTAGAGAAAATTCTGGAAAGCAGCAAAAATTTTGTTTTAGAAAAACAAATTTCAGTTATTTATATTGGAAGCATATTTCATAAACTTTGTAGCTGTTACAAAATCTCAATACACCAAACCAAATAGGACACATTGTAGATAAACACAGTTACGCTTTAAACATTGCTAAGAAAGAAATGAAATAGCTTTTGATGAAATTTCACTAGTTCAAAAGAAAATAAAAACCTTAAAACATATGTAAAAATATAAAGGATGAGTTCATCTTACTAGATTGTTCTGGGATTGTGTGGTACTTTTTGAGAGTTCAGTAGCTTATGCTTCTTGTGATGCTGTCATTGCTATTGATGCAAATAGGATAAGTTATAAAAGTTCCTAACCCTAAGAAAGTTTTGAGACCATGGCATATGCTGCTATGATTTCTCTTTGGATCAAGCACTCATTTAAATTTTACTGATAAATTCACAGTGTTTTTCAAAATGACACTATCTCTTTCTCCATTTTTGAATTTCATACTATTCAGACACAGCTAAATTTTTTGGTTTCGGCCGTCAGCATGTATAAATGCATAGGCTTCAGAAGGAGTGTGTTTCACTCTGTAGTGTACAAGTTACCCATTCAAGTAATCTGCTCCCTGTCCACAGAGTCATAGTGAGCTATGTGAACTATGAGTTAAATAGCCTTTTAAATTAAATTTTTAATATCAGAAGATCATAGTAGTTTGTAAGAAATGGTGGAGATCATTAATACAGGCTTCAGTGATAAAAAGTGTTTGAGTAGCATGGGGGGATTCTTTTGCAGACTCTGTGAAAGAAGGGAAAAGAAGTTACCCAATACAATAGCATATTTCTGTCAGAACACTTGAAAGGTTCATCTTGCAAACCACAAAATTTTGACTCTGGCTTAGCACTCATCCAGATAACAATAGCAAAATAATATGTGTCTTATGGACTTAATGAGTTGAAGAAGTTTATTTCCTATAAAAATATTTGAAACTGTGTGGCAGGTAGTGTTCTCACACATTTGTTGAAACGTGTTGAGAAATCTGAGTCATGCAAGCAAGTCCAGATTTTTGGGAGGCTTCTGCTTTAAAATATGAATGAATTTGTTCATGTGAATGGAATGAAGCTTTCGGCCTGCAGCAAATTAGTATGCACCATAAGTGACCTTGATGTGCTTTCTGCCACAATCTTTATTATTGCTGTAATTGGCTTTCTTTTTGGTGTTCTTCAGATTTTGTTTATCCTTTACATATATTGTCAAAACATGATTATTTGTAGTGTGTATGTTCAGTAATAGCAGTTTATCTCTCCATGGTTTACAGAGAGAGTTAGAAGCAAACAACTGTAATTACTTCCATGTTCATAGCTTAGCAGTAAACCAGGAAAGTGGAGTTAAGATATACCATTGATACAGTACATCAAGAAAGAATTACAGGGTGAAATTATCGCTATATATTCTTCTGGTTAAATGATGACTTTTACTTAAATTTGGTTTTGGGGGGTCTACCATTGTCTGTTGTGTTTATGTGACCACATAAAGAGAGTTTAAGTTACCTGTTTTGTGAACATCTTCTTGTTGTGCTTATTTGCCGCATCTTTCTTTTGGCTCAGCAAAATTGTCAATTCCAGATAATGACTTTCTACAGTAACCTGGCATTGTACTATGTGGAATCTGTGCAGTTTTTGCCCTTAGTGGTGGAAATAAGTAAGCAAGGTTAGAACACATACATCAGAGTTCAACTGTGAACTGTCATAGCCACTGCTCTCTACTGGCTTTCTTACATTCGTTAAACATATTTAAATGAGGCAACTGCTTCTAAAGTTAAAATGAGTATAATTGAGAGTAATATGCAACAGTTATTCTCTAATAATGGAAGTCTTAGCATCTAAGGATACAACTAATTTGCACAGATGTATTTACATATATTTTTTTATATTTTGGCAGTTAAATTTGAATATTCTGTATATAGAATATAGCTTATTTGTTGTGGTTCATGGTTTTTTTTCCTTCCTGCCATAATCATGCATATATTTTAATATTATTTTCTTACTGAGGCAAACCTGAATTCAACACAAGAACATCACTAGTATCACCCTGTGAAAAGATGCAAATCTTTCATAATCTATATGATGAAAAATGTTTAGCTAAATATGGAACACAAGAGATAGATCAAAGTGACATGAAACTACTGAAGGGTCTAATTGAATATGACAAGTAGCAAGAAGTCTGAAGTTAATAGGAAGTTTCTTCATTTAGTGCATTGAGCAACTTTTCGTAGGCCAAAGAAAAAAATATACGCTGAATTGAAAAAGTAATTCTGATCTCCAGTGTCCAGTCCCTGTGCCCATTCAAATGGCCCACATTACCTTTTTCTCAGCTGTTGAAAATTAGGGCTGATTTTCTACCCACATTTATCAGTATGTTTCCACTTGGTTCCCTGAGAAGCCACTAAACTTCCTCTTGCTTTAGTATTGTGTGGTACCATCACATTGGCATCCAGTTTTAGAAGGGAGAGCACAATTATATTTTTAAGGATATCTCTGGACACTGCTAAGAAGCATGTGATAGCAGGACATTTTTGTCACAACCTAACTTTTACAAGAAAGGTGTGAGCTCACCTTCTAGAAAAGCACTTTGTACTAAAGTGGTTTTGCCAGTAGTTAAGAAAGTTGAAGCAAGATTAGGACATACTTACATGGCATTTTGTAAGCAGACCTAATAAACTTTCCCTACACCGTTGAGGCCGCCAGGCACATTGCAGCAACTACATGGCGCTCAGTTCTGGCCAGCTGGCTCATGGCACAGTCAAGGCTTGCATACCATTGCCTGCAAATATACTCCCGTGCTTGTAATAGCAATGTGAACAGGGGAGTGGTCACACTGACCTCACAGACAGCTCCCTCCTAGCTCAAGTGACAGGGATGAGGGTGGCCATATGTGCGGGGAGGGGGATGGTGAGGCCAGTTGCTTTTCAGATGCAGCTACTGTCTTCTAGAGGTTCTCTTTGAAGTGCCCAGCTGCCACTTAACAATGTAGCCCACCCTTGTAACACAACCTAGCACAGCAGCAGCGGCAGGAGGGGCTCCAGCTAACTGTCTTCCCTCTTTGGAAGGCCTGCTTGCCTGTTTGCAGTTTGCATGGAGGGATGGAGGAATAGGCTTGCTGTAGGCTTTGTTCTCTCTGATTCCTAGTCAGAGAGCTTCCTCATTTGTTTCAGTTTCTAGTCCCCCGATTTTCTTTGGAGATTGTAGAAAAGCAGAATAATTTCACATTATTTTCACAACACTATTTTTACTGAATTATGAATGCTTTGGATTTAAAAGGTCCTTGTTTCTGCTGGCTGTAACTGCAACATTACTTTTTTGTTTTGTTTCAAAACAGTCCTTGAAGACTTAGATTTGGAGACCCAGAGGAGAAATTGTTAGGATTTAACCTTCAGTTTCCTTCTGTTCCTACCACTGTGCTCTCGACTTAGTTTTCATCTGATGGAAGATTGCCTGAAAAATGCTTATTATCATAATAAAATAAGAACATTCTGAAATAGTTGAATTCCCCAGGAAATAATAGTGATTTTTTCTAAATTAGTATTTGTCATAGGATTTAATGTGGTCATTCTTTTTTTACTGAATGGACTGAAAGGAGATGCACAGATTTAACATGTGTACCTTGTTAGCAATGTTTTGACAAAGAGCAGCAGCTGTATAAACTAATCTTCCTGTAGCTTTCACACATGGGACTCAATTAACAATGAGCCACTTGCAGTATCTAATCCTTTCTATCATTTAAAAAATGTTTCCTGGTTTCTGTACATTTTTCCACGTCGAACTCTTACCTATAAACTGAGGCAAGTGGCAGACTGTGAATGGACTGACCTTGCATGACATTTTATATGTGATTTATAGAAGACAATGGCGCTTGTGTTTATATTCCTGGTAAACTCAGATTAAAGTGAAGATTAAAGCCTGTTATTTGCAGAACGTTGTAATGATTGCAGGATCTAGAAGAAAGCTTTGTTTGAAATTCCGGTGTTTCAAGCTCTGAAGTGTAGAGAATCAAGAAGCATTGCCCCAGGTATGTCATTCAACCTCATTGTGGTAAGTGCTCTGGAGGAAGGAGGAAGGAAGAGCTCTATGGTTATTAAGCCTGTGAACCCATGGTACGTATTGTAAGAAAGTTTGTATTTACCTATGACACGGTCAGGTCACAAGACTGGATAATTGGACCTTTAACTAATTTCCAGTGGATCTGTGGCCAGAAATTGAAGTGTTAGGTACTTCAACAGTGACACTTCTGGAAATTTTGAGAGGTTTTAGAATAACAGGAAATTAATGCAAATTCCATTTTAATTGCACTTGACATTTCAACTTTTAACTTGAAATTCCCGCACTAGAATGATCTAAAGAGGACATTCTGGAATTACAGGGGCTTCTTGTCTTTTGCAAGTGAGCAGGAAGATCCCAAAAGGATATAAAGGTGGAGCCCAAACATTATGTCATGAATTTTTTTCTTTTTCTTACCTACTAAAATTTCAGTAAAGCTTGAATTACTAAATTCCAAATAGGCTACTATCACTACTTGCCAAACAGTACATGCTGGTGCATCTGTCTAATCCATATATGAAAGCCACAAACAGAAGCACATAATTTGGCACAGCACCAGAAGCATGCCTCGGCACACTTCTGGAGATTCTTCCAAATGACTTACTGATTCAAAAATTCTATAATGTTTGCCTGTGTGCACGTGCTGAGTGTCTGGAAGAGTTAAGCATGAACTCCGCCAGAAAGCTAAGTGTTGCATTTGAACTTGGGATATGATGATTATGTATCCCTACTCATTTACCAGGAGTCCTAATTTACCAGATGCAGGAGGCTTTTTTGTTGTTGTTTGTCTATGTGTGTGTGTCTGAGAAATGGTGGTGTTTTCACTAAGAGAAAATTCACAGAGGCTGTGTAAATAAAATAGGCAGGTATTGAAGAGTATTTCTTAGTCGGAATTGCTCTTTGTCTCCTTGGTTACTTTGCTTTCTGCTATTTCTTCCCTTTCTTTCTGTCAAATTTTTAAAAATAGGGTATGACCACTGCTTAGAGACTTCAAATTATCTAATCAGGAAATCAGTCTTTTTCTTCCTTTAGTAACCATTGTTCCACATGTTAGTCTCTTTAGGCTCTTCTTAGACACATCTTTTATTTCCCAGTGAAGTGTTTCAAATATTCAGATAAATTTAAGGGTACAACTCCATGAAACAGCTGAGATGACTTTATGGATAACTTATTAAAAAAAGACACTATTCCGCTCTGGTCCTCTCCATACAGCTTCCCACAGAAGCCTTCTCTTGCCCTGAAACTGTTGGTTCTTTGTCTCATCTTTTTCCTCATTTCTGTTTCATGATGGCAGGAAGTGTTTAGGTAATCAGAGGATGAACTTAGTCTGGAAACTCATTGGTTTAAAATGCTATATTAACAAAAGCAGATGTAATGATTTGATGCTTTGAAATATAATGCAATGGAACACAGCACAAAAGTAAAGTAAGCAATTTAATTTTTTGAAGGGGTGTGAGTTTTCTCCTTAGCCTTGAAACAGTAATCTCATTTCTTTCATGTTTCTTTGCCACTCTAAATGTAAAAATACAACACTTTAAATTGTGTATTCTATCAGAGCTATTTCACTATAAATCACTTTTTTACCTGCAGGTGTATAGAAGTGAAAAAGATGTTTTAGAAGAGGAAAGCATGCTTTAGTTCCAAGGCAAGTTTTCCAAAGCAGTATTGTATTATAACACAACAACAACAACAACAACAACAACAACAATAATAATAATAATAATAATAACAATAACAATAACAATAATAGTAGTAATGTCCTGGAAAATCTGCTGTTTTGGACAAATCTTTTGAAATCTTTTGTGAACAAACTTTCTTTTTTCTGTTTTGTTTTGTTTTGATTGCACACTATATGTATTAAAAAGTGAGGTGGATGCATCTGTACTCTGGTTCATACTTATGTTCATCATTCATCAGAACAATGGCCAACTGTATAAAAAATGAGAGAAATCTGAATTTTCTTAGGTTTTAAAACTTTTGGTGTGGAAATATTGTCACCTCACAGTGGTAAATGTAATAATACCATTTTTTTCTTGATGCCTGGAGAGTGGTGAAAGACAACTTATGTCATATATTGAGGTTCTGGCTTTATTCTGGACACTACTTCTAGGAGAGATGGGCAAACACAGCATATTCTATTGCAACAAGAAGAAGACAAAGCCTGTCTTGTCTTTTTTTTCTGTGGTAGGTTGACCTTGGCTGGCTGCCAGATGCCCACCCAGCTGCTGTCTCACTCTGCCTGCTCTGCAGAACAGGGGAGAAAATGAGGACAGAAATCTGGTGGGTCGAGATAAAGACAGGGAGGTCATTTACAGATTACTCTCATTGGTAAACATACTCAGTTTGGGGAAAATTGATCTAATTTATTGTCAACTAAAAGCTAAGCCGCCTTCCTCCCGCCTCCTGCCTTTTTACAGGCTCAAATTTACACCTTCATTCCTGACTCTTCTACCACCCTCTGTCCTGGGCCCTAGTGGTGTAGGAAGGTGGGGAACTGGGGTACTGGTCAGTTCAGAACAGCTCCTCTCTACATCTCCTTCCCGTTTTTCCTGTTTTTCCAGTATGCATCTTCTCCATGGAGAATAGTCCTTTAGGAAATATTAACCTGCTCCAATATGGAGCCCTCCACCAGCTGGGGAAACTTTACTGTGTGGGTGAACAGGTTTCCCAGAAAGGTTGTGGAGTCTCCCTCATGCGGAGATACCGGGTGATATCAAAAGCTGACCGGACACAGGCCTAAATTACATACTCTAGGGGACCCTGCTTGAGCAAGGAGGTTGGATTACCTCCAGTGCTCCCTTCCAAACTTCAGCATTCTGTGATTCTGGCACGGTCCTTTCCCTGGGCTGCAGGGAAATACCATGGTCCTGGAGCACCTCCTCCATATCCTTCTTCTGTGAACTCAGTATTTGTAGGGTTGTTTATCACACTGTGTTTTTCCCTTCAGTCCTCATTGTTTTGCCCTTTCTTACATACGTTTTCCTAGAGGCACCTCAATCTTTGCTCAGGGTCTCAGCTCTGCTCTGTGGTGGCTCTGTTGGAGCCTGCTGGGGCCAGGGCAGACTCTGTCTCTTCCACAAAGGCCAGCCTGGCAGCCCACCCCCAATGCCAACACCTGGATGGCTACACCCAGTTCACTTGGCATTGAAGGGTGTTTCCTCTTGGAAGAAGACTCCATTCATTGCATATGACATGGGGCATTAAGCCTTTCCTTAATAGGTAACAAAGAAGGAAGTGAGCCTCCTATTGTTCCTTCATACTTACTTCAAACTTACTGCATTAAGCTAAGCATGTATCAGATATGCAAAGCATCAGAGATGTGTTCTGCACTACATTTTTCAAAGACTTGGTGTGGAATAAAAAGACTCTAGCAATTGTACTCACTGTTTTGAAGGCAGTTGTCAAACTCATCTCTACTTGAAAGAAGGATGAGACCTGTTAGCTGTTGTTTCAGCTGAGGTCTGGAGTGAGCTTAAATCAGGAGGTATGAGGAAAATCTGAGTTAGTGTAGGTAAACTGTCTTCTGTGAGAGAAACTGTGGTTTAGTAGTACAGGACTGATTTATTAATTTCAAAACTTTTGACAAAAAACTTTGCATTTGTCTACTTTCTTGTTGTGGTTGGAGACTCAAACCTAAATGCCACTGTTCTTCATTCTTTCCCACCCTTTTGCCTCCTCCAAACAATAGAGAAATTTTAGGACGGTAGTATTCTTCAAATGGGTTAATGGTTTTCTCTCTGTGTGGAAAGCCTTTTTAAAGTAAGCTAAATAACCACAGCTGCAAACTCTCTTCTACACTCCAGTGAAAACTTTGTACCAGCTCTTGGTGTGAACATTCTTAGCTTGTGCTGAGTGTCTTTGTGCAGGAAAATTTATTGCATTGGCAGAGTTTAGAAATATGATGGCATTGCTAACTCTGGACAATGCTGCAATGATTACCCAGTGTAGACAGACCATTAAATGAAATACATCTTGGAAGCTACCATATTTTCCTGTGAAATGGGTGCGGATGGGCTGCTGAAGAGAGAATTCATCATATACAGTTCATACTTAGATTTTTTTAAAGGAAGGATGAAGATGGATTTATTTGCCCTTAAAGCCCATTGATAATGCCAAGAATAAAATCAAGCAATTTTTCTTTTCTTTTAACATTTAATAGAGAAAAAAGTTCCTTAGTTATTTTTGTGGGACTAACAATTATTCATCAGTAGAATTGACGTTCAAAGTTTTGGGGAAAAAGTACATGAAAACTAACATGAAAATGAGCATTGCAATGAATGCAGTTTTATTCTGTTCTGCAGTTGTAGGAACACAAAAATGCATCCAGTATAATGAACACTATTTTTATATATCCGTATGTATCCCTAACACCTAACCAGGAAATTAATTTCCTGTAATGTTTCTATTAAAATGATATAGATTTGAAGATTAGATCTTGGCTTAACTAAAGTTTTCCAGCTCACACACATTTTTTTGGACCTGCATATAGATTTGTCAAAAATTTCAAATATCCATTTTCATTTTGTATGCACTCATTCAGATTATAAACAGTCTTAGCCCCTGTCAGTCAATGGCCAGGAACTTGGATTCTCTGGGAATTTAGATCAGGTTCTTCAGTTTCATTACTGAGCTTCTACTTGATTCCTGCCTGAATGGAGCCAAAAGGCAAAAATCCTTTGGACGTTGCTAGTTGCCTCAGCTTCTCAGCTCTTAGACTGAAACTCTTAATATATTTGCTTGTCTCCCAGTCATGGTAAAGCTTAATCATATTTGTAAAACACTTTGAATCACTTGGATATAAAGTGGTTATCAGTATAAAATCAGCAATTCTCCATGGTTATTGCATTGTGCTGTCTTGGAGACTGCTGTATTACCTTGTTTCTAAAATAGAAAATGACTGTGGTATTTCAGAGGTTGTGGGTTTGGAACTGTCGATAAGTCCTGATAAGGAGTATATATAAGAATTCAAAATCTCTGGACCAGATTTTTGAATGTTCTGTTTTGGCTTGATGATTAGGGGAAAGTTTTTCAAATTTTACCCTTAAAATATTAATTTTATGGTGATGGAATAAACCCCACCTTTTTCCTGAAGTCTATAAAATTAAAATGAAAAATTGGGCACTCTAGTAGATCCACAAAAAAGATGAAGTTTTGTTCTCATATAAAATAATAAAATCTTTATTTTTAGGAGCTTCTTTGTCAGAATATAAGTCCAGTTTTATAACTTTAGTTTTGCATCCTCAATTATGTCTAAAATCTCATAAGTACATTGTCAGCTGCAGGGAACTGGGAGGGGAAAAGGCTTCTGTTGTGTCCAAAAATGAGTTTGCGTTTCTGAGTAAAGCCCTGATGTGTCACTCTGGGATAACAAAGTCCAGCCACTTTATTGCACAGATAGAGAGGAAGAATGATCCCACAATGGGTGGTACAGTCTAACAGCTGGCAGCAGTGCCACATCTGGCAGTGATGAGGGTTTTGGTTTGGCTTAATCACAGTGGGCTAAACTGCTTTAAAAAATAATTTTGGCAGCCAGCACCAGAAACATACACTCTGTTGGTATAATCTGTAATTGAGCGTGATTTAGAACAGAAACAGAAAGTGTAGTTGAAGGCAGGACAACACATTTGACCATTACTTATCTAGTGGTGGTGGAATGGGTTTGCAGTGTTTCCTTGTCTTTGTTAGTGAAGGATGCTGTATCAAAGGAAAAAATATATGAAAATATGAACAAAAACCCTCCAACAAATACAAACTTCAAAGCTCAGGACCCCCAAAATTAATTTTTTTCCCTTTTTAGTCTGTGCTGGTGCTAGATGTCTTCTTGTCTTCTGTCCTGCAGTTCAGAGTAGGTCTATGGTAGGGTTGTCTGTTGCAGTATTCTTTCCAAGCACTGCTGTGGTTGGAGCACACACTAATTGATGGTGTTGAACATGGACAAATATCAATCTGAAAATGGTAAAAACTGTGCTCAAGAGACTTGGAACTGTTACCTGTGATTAACCAGTAAAAGTCGGGAATAAAAGTGTGGTCAGAAGTGCCTGCTGAAGAATGTGGTCTTATTCAGATATGACTGAACATTTAGTTTTGTTTCTGGTGAACTGGTGACTGTTTTGTAGAAAAGCATCATTGAAATGGTTGGTGATCTCAGCAGAGAAACCCGAGAATGAATGGGCATGGTTTACTGAGCAATTGTTGCTCTCTTTGATGTGGTTGCTTTAGATAATCATTAAGACACATTAATAGATCTATGAGAGGAAACCACTGTCCCTGTATATATATGGTTTTCTCTGCAGCTGGGGGATTTAAGTCATTAGCAGGCCAGTTTTATGTGCTACTTTTACCTGTGTTTTTTCCACCCCTCCTCCACCTCCAAACCTGAACAAGTGAAGCACATAGTGCATCCCTCCCTTTCTTACAAAACCAAAACTATCTTTAGGAGCCTTAAAATATTGGAATATCTATATACAACTTCCATGATGAATATCTGCAGAGAAAAAAAGTTTGCAGTACCATCTCTGGTTCTTAACTTTTAAAGTTACTTATGGTGCAGGAGTGAAAAATAGATGCACAAACAAAATAAAGTAATATGGTATTATTCATACAAGTATTGTTAGTTTCAAAAGGCTGGAAAATTAGGCGTTTCAGAGTAAACTATTTTGCATACCCAAAGTGGCACACTCAGAAAAAATATAACCACATGAAGGAGGAGGAGAGCATTTATAAAATTAGGAAAATGCTGCGGAACACCTTTATCAAGAAAAAATTGAAGACGAAGATGTAATCTGAGGACTCTTTTCTTAGTTTTGAGCAGATTTGTGCTGCTGTGATTATTTCTTTGTGTTTGTGTTTTGTGTTTTGTTTTTGTGTCCTGCTTGTTGCACAAATGTCACTCCTTGTCCATGTAAGCACTTTCTTGATCAGACATTTTTGTGCATTTAGATATGATCTGGAATTCCTTGTCTTATCTCATTAGTACCATTGGAGGTGAAAAAAGGGTTGTTTCCCTCTTACTGAGTATGGTGAAGTTACACATTATGTTGTATTGTCATTAACAACTTCAGGGGCGCTGAGAACCTTTAGTTTTGCCCCTGGGGAGTGTGACTTTTCCTCTTTCACTCAGCTCCAGGAAACTTGAACATTTGTATTTTCAAGATCACGTACCATTGGGAAGGAAGCAGGGGTGGAGATGTGTGCAGAGATTATGTGGATACGAGAAGCAGTATTCTTTGTAAAGATCTATGAACTGCAGAGTTTAGAGAAATATGCACTCTAACTGCCATGTTCTTTGGCATTTTTAAGAGTTCAATGTCAATATTGTTACATCTAGCAACCTGTCAGAAAATTCTGTGTAGAATTGTTTTTCATATATGGTTATCACAGATCACACTTTTTTGCACAATGCTCCCTTCATGCACTTTAGCATACATAATGTGTATGCAGTGCATGTTTCTGTGTGTGGGTGCACGAGCTTTCGTGCTCTAGCTGCATTTTTCTGGAATACATATTTATCATTCATCATGGTAAAGGAATTCTGTGGGAATAAGGAATAAATTCATTCATCATGGTAAAGGAATAACTGTGGGAACTAGTTATGAAAAAATAACTTTAAAATATTTAGACCAGTTTAGCATAAACTCTTTCCACTTGGATATTGCATTTGCAAACAGTAGTCTGGATTTAAATTTAGACTCATGAATTCTATGTCTCTACTTAGTTTAATTTCTGATGAGATGGTATTTTGGGAAAAATACATAGAGCCTTCAGATGAAATTTAGATTTGCTAAGTATTTTGTAAATTGATGGTACCACTCAAACCTGGGTCATGTGCATTGTTGTAGATTCAGTTAATAGTGTTAATAGTACTGCCTGAGAAAAAAAAAATTTCCTTTTCTTTCCTGTTAGAACTCCCTAAACGTTTTAGCTCAAGGCCAGATTCAGTGTGGTTTATAGCTATGTTTAAGTGCTTCTGCAGGGCAACCTGTCCTAGAGCAATATATAATTTGTGTGTTCTTACATTAAGAACAGAAGTGGTACATTCCTGTGAATTGAATTACCCATGCTTTTATCAGTGAATAAAAACTGTATATCCTTTTTATCAAATAATCCATTAAACTGAAGTCAGGGAGAATCCTGAATGCACCATGGTCTTCCTTGCTTTATTTCTTCACTGTTTTCCTGGTGTTTTCTGTGATGTGAAGGAGCAATATATGCCTATGGATTGGGGAGGGCAGCAACAGTTTGTGGGGAGAGCACTGCAAACTGTTCTGTGGCAGGGAGTATGAGCATAGAAGGAAGGAGCACTGTAATTTTTCTGCCTACAGACCAAATCATACTGTGGAGCAAGCCATAGGTTTCAATATCAATGTATGAAGTCTCCTTTAAAGAGAATTTCTCCAAAAGCGGAGCTTTTGAGAAGACAGAATGTGAGGCTCATCCTAGCAGGCATAAAAATCTGTGCAGAACAGCCTGTCTATGTGATTAATATATTTCCTGTTTCTTCTTTATTCTAGTTCTACAACACTGACACATTCAAGTGATAGTAATTTATTTTCTAGGATACACAGCAGTCTTATTTGGCAAAAGCAAAACTGGGACTTCCTCTTTAGTACTTACTTTCTTTTTATGTCTCTCAACTTTGGGCTAAATGAAAAAGTTGAATAAATCAAATGAAATTTTCCTTCAAGTAGCAAAAATAATTGAAGTAAAACCAAATAAAAATGAATAGCTAAAATGAGGTTTCAACATGGTTTTCCCAGTAATTTGCATATATATTACTTGAAAAATATGAAGCGGCCAGACAACCGGTATCATCTTTTCTGAAAGCTAATTCTACAACATTTTTTTGTCAGAAATAATGCTGGAGTTCATTACTTGCAAAGGATGGTATTTGCAACTAACACTGAAAAGTATGCTCTAATGGGAGAAATGGTGTAGATGAAGATCATTTGAAATAAGTAATTTCTGATCTACTTTTCAGGTTGTGTTCTGTGACAGACTTAGAAGGTGTTTTTTTTATTTCTGTAACTGATTAAAAAGCTCTGCCTGTGACAGAAACACTTTTTGAAGGTATGCTTTTTGTAACAAAGAAGTTGCTCAGCAGCTCTGTGTCCTGTTCTGGAGGAAGCACCATTCACAGTGAATCAGTTAGGACTAATGCAAGACAAAACACTTTTCCAACATTAATGTATTTACTGCCCGGTATATTTTTACTCACTGAACTAAAATACATTATATATGAATGTATTAATAGTTTGTTTTACCTATCACCTGATTTTGATAAGAGTCTGAGAATTATTTAAAATTAATTAGCCATCAGTCGCAGTTTGCATTTAAGAGCTACTTTTAAGACTGAAGTACAGGGTGAGGTGCAGGACTTTCACAGTGAAAAATTGTTATGATTTTCAGAAAAGTGTTACAAAGTACAGGAAATGCATACCTTTTCTCTGAATACTGAAGACATTTAGAAGTGTAGTGAGCAAATGTATGATTTCATACCTCTGTTTGAAAGAAAGGAGCTTATTATCTGTGTGAATTGTGGCAAAGTGATCCAATAGCTTCAGTAATCAGATTAATAGGCAACACATTACGAATACAAAGTCTGGCAATGTTTTATCCTTTACAG
The DNA here is from genome assembly GCA_024734555.1 of Trochalopteron elliotii. Lineage (NCBI taxonomy): Eukaryota > Metazoa > Chordata > Aves > Passeriformes > Leiothrichidae > Trochalopteron > Trochalopteron elliotii. Next base: position 618,689 of record JANPWX010019538.1, on the reverse strand, counting down.
TCTGAATTAAGTGAAATCTGACTTCCAGATATTTTACTTCTTTTTTAGTATTTTATTTCTTTTGTTATTTTCTAAACAGTTAAAGTTTGGCTGATATATTAGACTTGCCGCCCTCCCCCCCCCATCGCCATGCCCCCGAATTTTCCTTACTCTAGTCCTCATTAAGTCTGAAAATATCTTTACTTAAGATATGTGTGTTACATTTGGAGCAACTGAACTGGGGAGGGAAAGGTGAGATAAGAATTACCAGGTTACTATGAAATTCTTATGGAAACAAAATTTCTCACAAAACATGCAGATTTACAATCTTTCTGTGAAGATCAATCTGTTAATACATTTTTTTTTTTTTGATAAAGCCCACACAGAGGGGTAGAGATGTGTTCTGCAGGAAAGTTCAAGCCACTCCTATCCTCTCTGCTTCAGTTTTTGCCTCTGAGCAGTTAGTAAGGCACATTTTTAATAACTGAATTGTGGAGGGTTAGATTTTTTTCTTCCTGGACTGTTTCACCACACCCCCCCTCCCCCCAATATATTTCCCTCTTCTAATGCGGAGTGTTTTTATTTCTACGTGTGACAAGTCTGCAGTCATGTGTTCTTTCTGAGTTATAATGACTCATGTCATAATTAATTTGATGAGCAGGTGGGGGTTATTAGCCTTGTGCTTCACTTGCTAATAGCTGCACAGCTTTTCTAAAGTACTCTTTCAACTAAGGAGGCATTTCTTCACATAGAATAAACAGTGCAGCACAAAAGCCTCAGTTAGATAACTATCCATGGATTTGAAAAGCTGCCAAGCAGATGTTGTTATTGGAGCGGGCCCAGACGAGATTGGGCAGGGCAGATGCGAGATGGGGGAGGAGGTTACACACAACCCAGGCGCTTTCGCTGCGGTGGCTGCAGAATGGGAGGCTGGGAGGTGTCTTCCCATAAACCAAACCATTCTTCACTGGCCTCATGCTCATTCCTCAAGACCCACCCTTTAACTGTAAATAAATGAGGAGGAAGCCCCCTCCCCCTGCTTTGTCTGAATATCCATGTGGGAATGAAACTGAATGTTCATCCAGCAGTCAGTGACTTCTGGTTTGCATTAAATCGGCTGTGTGCAATTTTTGAAGGGCCTACAGAGACTTTGCTTCATACCTATCAACATATGTAATGAACATGACTGCACTGACATTTACCAGAACTCTTAGGTTCTGCTTTATTACTATAAATTAGGTTGTGCAAATTTAAGACAAAATGCTGTTTTGTTTCCTGTCACCTCTTGTTTTTTTTTCCTAGTTAGATTTTTTCTTCTTTATTAAAAAATAACAAATATAAAAAATTAGTCCATTTTTATTCTTTTAAAAGAAAAAAAAAACCCACTTAGAAAATCCAGAGGATTTGTATGTAACAGACAAGTAGATTGGGTTGAAGATGGAGCTGATCTGTCTTTTACCCTCTCTGGATTTTTCTTCCCCTCTGTGATATGAGGCTTTTTAAAACATATTTCTCTGTCCCTCTCTCTCAATAAAATTGTATAATCCCATTTTTCATTGACTTGATCTTAAGACAGTGGACTGGGCCGTTATTGCCAAGGGATAATTTTTGATAATGGGCTATTAAAACACTTGGAGTTTCCATCGTGTTTTTCAAATCTGTATATGCATAGATTGTATTTCTGTGAAGGAAGAAAATCCTTTTGTTGGCAGAAATCAATAGATTTGTGTAGTATAAATGACTTAAAAGAAATGAAAGCTTGTTAAACTAAATGCAGCATAAAAAATATCACAAGATCCAGGTGACTGTACTTGGTAAAAGATGATATTCTGAGAAAATTTCCTCTATGTTTTATTTGTTATCTGCAATGATAGTTTGTTGAGTCTTTTGCAGAATGATATGATATGATATGATATGATATGATATGATATGATATGTACAGGAAAGTTGTTCTCCAGTCTCTTTGACCATGGAAATTTACTGGTACATGACAAGATGTACAAGATATTTGATCTTTCATTGCCATTTAAAACGTAGTTAATATTTATTGGTTTTAAAAGGACAGAGAGCTTAAAGCACATCTGTATATTCTATACAAATATGCACAGTTAAGTGTTTGGCATGTTTGACTTGTAAGCTTGGTTAATCTTCTTCAGTAAGTATTGTAAGAGCCGTAAAAGCTCAAACTAAGATTTTATTTACCACAAAGTTCTTTTACTAGCTCAGATCTGATTTTCCAGTCTGAAGACAGTACATTTACTTGCTTTGTAAGACAGCAAAATGGTAGCCAAAAATCAATGATTCATATTTCTCTCATGAATGGATGAAACTCCTTTATGCGTTGGTCTAAGTTTTTCCTTCATCTTAACAGTGTTATTTTTCATGGTTGTCCTTCAGCAAGTCCATGGACTCTTGCTGACCTGATGACTTTATCCTTTTACGATGTCTATAGGTAGGGTCTGGCATAATACAATTTAAAAAGAAGAGAACGTAATGCAGCAACATTTCAAAACCCAAACATTTAAATTGTTTTAGGGGAGAGCAGCAAAGCGCAGTTTGTATACATCTTCATATGGTGGAAGGTCTTCAGACTGACATGAAAATCTTTGTTTTTCTACCTTTTCATGCAGCACCATGTTGTAGGACTCTCCATACATAATTTCTTAACTTCAGGCATTAGTTCCATTTCATCCCTAGTTTTTTCTCCCTTGATTGACCAGTAAACATTTAAGATGTTGGCCCTTAATTCTTCTCCAAAATGGCACTATTTTAATATCTCATTCTGCTGCATGGATAGGATTAAGATTTGTCTCCTTAAACAAAAGCAGAAAGCACAAAAACTCCTCCAAATCATAAATCTAGCAATATGTCAAAAAAAAAAAAAAAAAAAGAAACAAAAATGCAGATCTGCTAGGACTCAAAGAACAGCAGCCTGCAAAAGATATATACTAAAAACTTTGCTGCTAAGAGCTTCATACAATTTCCTTCTGACCTTATAACCGTATTTCCTATTTTGAATTTGGTGATAATTTTGTCTGAAAAAAAAACAAATGAAAATTTTTAAAAGAGACATCAGTTGCTTACTTTGGTTTACTCTTTCTAAAACACTGAATGCTTAACTGTGTGTTTGCAGAATGTTTTTTTTTTTTACTGATGGTCTTTCAATTTCCCAACTGCACCATATATCATATTCATGGATAAGAAAAAAAGTAAAAAGATGTTTAAGATACAGTAAAATAAGTTTATCAGTCCCTAGGGCACCAATCTAATCTCTCAGCACTATTGTAAGGAAAAAAACAACCAAGAGAGGTTAAAGTGAGTGTGAAATAAGTCCTTTCACATGCAAAAGTCCAACTTTATTTCATTAAATGTTATTATATTTATACAAGATGTCTGTGATCATCCCAGTACTAGACGTGAACAATGAAAATAATAGCATATGGAACTGGTAATCAGCAGAGACTCTTCTCTGATGTTAGATCTTTTTCCTATGGTAAGTTTTTCTGACATTTTTCACACAAGACCCAAAAATTTTTTCAGTGACAAAAATTGCAGATACATTAGGAAAGATGAAATGCCATAGCAAAAAAATCACTGACATTGCAGTCACTACTGTTTAGTTTAGGAGTGTCCAAAAATAGAATTCCTTAGAGCAAAGAATAATAATTACACAAATATGAGAAACAATGACTTTAAAAAGTAGTGGGTAATATATAGTAGAAAATAAGATTAATGTGGCAACAAGTGTGAATTGCTTATATGTAAACGGGAAAATCCTAAGAAAACGACTGGTGTAGTTTTGGCAGAAGGAGTTACTGATGTTAGCTGCTGCTCTAACATATGAGCTTCAAGAAGAACAATTTTTAATGAATGTTTTTTATTAATCTAACAGCTAGTTAAAGCCAACCTTGAATCAGATATATTTTCAAGGAGATGTATTTTAAACTAGATTTTCACTACCTTTTTTCTGGAATTATTCTCCAGTTCATGTTTCTATCAGAAATGATCAGAAATGCTGAAATTCAGCAAGTCAGTCAATTTTTGCACTAGTTCTGCTCCAGCTGGTGAAAGAAAGTATTGGCTTGATCTCGTAAGATTTTTAGTCCAACATTTTGTGAAATATCTTCTTATGAGTCAAGGGCCAGATATAAAACAAAAGCTTCTACCAGTTGAATAATGCTGGCTAGAGGCTGTGAGATTTTTCAGTAAAACTGTAGCCTGTGCTCAATTCAACTGCATAAATGTTTGTGTTGTAGTCATCTGATGTTCTGTGGCATTTCCCTAGGCTAGTAAGTACGAAAGTTTAGAAAATTGAGTACTTTGTTCCATGACTTTTTTTTAGCAAAGAAAAGTTGATATGCAATCAACTGAATTAATTTCTGCAAAAGAACACAGAATATATTGGGACTGGGACTTTTTGATAGCCACAAAATATTGTACATTCATAAGTATCGTGTATCTGTTTTATTTCAAAGGAGTAAACAGTTAACTTTTCTCAATGCCATTACTATCTACAGGGAAATGTTTGTGTTTTTGACCTATACAATCACTGCAGAAGCTTTAAGTTACTTTGTTTCTCTTTATAATATTACATGGGTATTGAGATTTTAACTTTTTTAGCTTCCTAGAATTTGTGAGTTGGCAAATAGCTAATATCTAGGCATTTCAAAATGCCTAGCCTCAATCCTTTCCCAAAATGCAATTTCAGCGGCCATTCCATGCTAACTAACTTAACTAAAAGTGAAGATGAATCCTGTGTTTTACTCTACATGAAGTTGAAAGAGGAACAAGAACTCCGTGGTATCCCATGCCAAGATGAACTGCTTCACAGAGTACAAGATTCCAGAGATACAAATCTGTGTCGAATCCCAGTATACAAAGTACTGAGTGAAGCTAGAATGTCTGAGGTCTTCAGTGTTTCCAAAGAGCAGAATCCCCTGAAGGAGGCTACAATTCTCTTGAAGTCAGACAAATCCCTTGACAGAGGAAGTACTTTGACATTTTATTATGAATCTATGCATTTATGATCTAGGAGTTCAGTACATGAATTCTTTATTTTTTATTTGCTGAAGAGAAAGCTGCTCTTGTGTGCCCGTGTGTATTACTGACTTCTGTGATTTAGCAAGTTTTTACTGTACATTGTTCACTTTATTTTATACCTATTTTATACCATGTTAATATCATGTAGTTGTCTCCTTACCAGAGTTTTGAAAAGCATTTACTGAGGCACATCACCTAAGAAAGGGTCAAGTGTGCTCACAGTTTCTGAAGACTTGATGGGCAATATGAGAACAAGATTGCTGTGTGGTCTTCTTATTTGGCATGACAATGGGTAGAGTTTATTGGAGAAAGGTGATTTCCTATTCCTAGCAGTGGAAGGAGTCACAAAGGAGCCTGCCTTCTAAGGGGGCAAGAGGGCATTATGTTTTTCTCTAATGAAGGATTTTTTGCAGTGTATCCAAGCTGGGAAGCAGAGCCTCCATGCATCATGGAAATCTTAAAAATCTGACCTTGTCCTTTCCATATTTCTGTGGAGAAGGTAGGCAGAGAGACAGCGTAGCCATTTGTCAGCTAAACACTATTCTGAACCCCAAAAGTCCCTTAAAAACAGTGACTATCCAGTGTCTTATGGGCTAAGAAGGGTGACTTAGACTTCTGCTTAAAGCAGCTGGATATGATATGAGACTGGCCAATACATTTTGGGCCCAGAATTTTGTCATCCAGAATATTTTCAAAGGCAAATCCCTGGCAATTCCTAAAGGCTGTACACCATGTACACCATGAAGATCCATATTCTATGGAATATGTAAATCTTGGCTAGTATTCATTGTCTGTTTGGCAGCAATCTGGAAAGATATTTTCAGTTCCCAAATACAGACTTTTCCTACGTACATGTTATTACAATTCTAGACTCTCTGCATTAGAGGTGCAATTGGCTACTTTTTCTTGCTTCTTAAAAATTTTGTTATTTCTTTTTTTTCTGAATGGGACTGGCAACATTGTTGAGAGTTGAGGTAGCCAGGATCTTCGCATTACAAGGGTGCTTCCCTTTGTTTATGAATCAGTCAAGCTTCACTTGAAACTTTGAGTTTGCTATGCAGGATGGGGCTGAATTTTATAATAAAGTTTCAGCACAATTGGTTTGAACATTGCTCAAAATGGCATTAACAAAAAATATATTTGATTGTAATAAATGTATCTTACAGCTCTTTTGTTGACAAGCTTTGACTTCTCCATGCTGTTGACCAAAGTCCTGAAATTTGGCAGAGAGATTATTGTGGTGTCAGGATACAACAACTCCTTTTGCTGTTTTTCTGAAAAAAAGAACCGAATGTGGCCAAGTTATAAGCCCTTGCAAAGATTCAGTTTGCATATTAACTTCCAGTCACATGGAACTTCTGCAGACAAATCTGTTTGAGGGTGCTGAGTGCTTTGAGCATGTCCAGTTCAGGAACAGCGCTGGACTTCCTGCAGCTTTTGCTACCAGCTCTTGAGGTCCTCTTTAGAGTAGCAGAGGAATATATTCCCTCTTCTTGTCTCAGTTCTTCATTAAATTGGCAAATGAGGAGAAAAGCTGTTGGTTTTTAATATAGTGGGAGCAAGGAGTTTCTTCAGTGAAGGAGAAGAATGGTAGAAAGCTAAAATAAAGAAGAACACATTACTGGTAAACATTATACTGTTAAAACATATAATGTAATGATATTTGATTTGTTAATGGAAATGATACAGCTTTAGAAAATGTGTCTTTTTTAGCATCATTTCAAGTAAGGATTAATTTTTGGCTTGCTGAAGTGGCAGTAGTGAATGGAGGGAATGAAAAAACCTCAGCTATTTCTCCTTGCCTCTTTGGCATTATTTATTTCTTCTTGGAAATACAAATGCTTGTGAAAGCATGAAGCCACAGAGCTGTGAAGCATTTTTCAGATCTGATACTTGTGTGGTCAGCAGCCATTAATCATCAGTCAGTCAGAAGTTGCTGGTTCTTTCCTGTGGCAAGGGCCTTTCAATGGCAAAGATACGAAAAAAATAAGCTACCTAGTAGCACAAAATCAGACCCTAATTTCTTCTAAGTGTTTTGAGCACACCATGGAAGTTGAGTTAGTTTAGGTTTCTTTAGAGGCTTGCTGTGAATGGCGGTATAAATTTGTGTACAGAGGCTGGTATGACAGTGTGCAGGAGCTCTTACCGTCTGTCTGGGAAAGGAGAGTTTTCTGTTTGTGTCTCAGGAGCACAGTGTAAATTATCTTTGTTTTCCACCCTATCAACTTACAGACTTACCCAGATTTTGTTATAGGTGCATGAGGTTTGTTCCTTCTCATGTAAAAAAAATTCTAAAGGCCAAATTATCTCCTCAATTGCATTTTTGCCTTGAATTAATCTGTACAGGTGTGCAACTTCAATAAACAAATTTAGCTCAAATAGAAGGCTAGAATTTATTTCTCAAGCCCTTTTAATCATATAAGCTCTTCAAAAAAGTTTTCTTTAGTTTCCAAGATGAGTAGGTTGGCCCTGGGTAAACATGTTGCTGGTGTTTTAATAATGAGCTTACCATTTACGGATTTTCATATTACTCTTTTCAAACTCTTTCTTTAATTACTTACTCTTTTAGCCCTTTTGAAGGTGAATCCCCACTCCAGTGTCCATCACTCTTCAATTAATTTAGCAAAACATTATTTTTAAAGATTAAAATACATGTGTTAGTATTAATAAGTATATGTATTTTCAAAAAATTTGACCACATTTTTGCAGTTATTCATATTTCTTCAGATTACCGCTCAGAATTTTTTATTTGGATTGCACAGGAAAACCCTTCTGGTCAGTTTTTGTATCTATACAAGGGAGTACTTATTTTAACACTTTGCATGAAGAAGAACAGATTTGGGCCTTTGGTCTTTTTGCAGTTAATTGTTATTATCATATATAAATCTACAATAGTTTATCCCCACAGATATAGTATGTCCTCATAAGATCTTAGTGAGCTACATAAAATAACTTTATTATTTCCTTCCTTCCTTCCTTCCTTCCTTCCTTCCTTCCTTCCTTCCTTCCTTCCTTCCTTCCTTCCTTCCTTCCTTCCTTCCTTCA
>JANPWX010019538.1:343705-610242 GCA_024734555.1 Trochalopteron elliotii | reverse complement strand
CATCCATCCATCCCTCCGTCCCTCCCTTCCCTCCCTCCCTTCCCTCCCTTCCCTCCCTCCTCTTCCTTCCTTTCTTTCCTTTTCTTTCTCTTTCTTTTCCCTGGCATTATAACACTACTGTACGCATTGCATTTGAGAGAAAAGCAAAATTCCAGAAAAAAAATTTAAGTACAACTTTCTTGCTCAACTGGCACTTTGTGTTAGACTCCAATATAAGTAAATTGGTGTTACCAGTTAAAAGTGAGATCTGATACACCATGCTTTGGTTTGCACATCACGCTTACTAAGTCTTGTAAAAACCTATATCCGTTGTGGAGCCTGAATGTTCAAATATATTTGTAGGCTCCCTGCAATGACCATGTAAAGAAGATACTTAACAAAAATGAATAAGATTTTTTCCCTACATTTTCTTCTTTGACCACTGCAAAATTTTTTTTTCCAAATAAGCTTCACAGATGTTTAAATATAACCAAATTCCTATGTAGAGTAGTCCTGAAGGAACTTGTCAAAATCTTCACTTGAATCCGTACTGTGTAACAGTTTGAGATTCTTTTTTATAGAGACACCTTTAATGGATATTTTGTCTGAGATTTCCACGCTGACATTGTAGTATCTTAAAAATGCAGTTCTTGGAAATGTCAGACAGCAGTTTTAGGAAGTTTTTTTATACTGTCCTAGACAGTGACCAGTTAAAGGATATGAGGGTGAAATTACAGCTTCAGATGTGCTTTTTAGTATGCTTGGGGAAATTCACTGCTGCCTGTGGCACATAATATGTGAGGGACTTGCTTTTCCTAACTCTCTGTTGTCTTGGTTTTTCTTGCATGGCGGCCTGTTTGCACAGGTTGTGCAGTAGAGAACACAGAGAGTGTGTGTTTGCACCAAACAGGCGTTTACCCTTTGAGTGTTTGAGGTCATTTTACACTGTGCTATTCTGAGCCCTGATCTTCCCCCAGCCCTGTCCTGGCCTCTGTCCTCCGCTCTCTCCTTACCATCTTTGATTCTGGCAACAAAAGTTCATTCCATAGCTCAGGTCAGACAGAAATGATGCATTGCATCACAGCTGCTTTTATGAAAGTGTTTATTTCATATCTGAAATGTTTTTATATACATTTGCTCTGCTATGACTTGCAGGAGGAGAAAGAAAGCAGTTTTACTGCAGGCAAAACAGCCACCTGTGAAAACTAATTGCGTAGGTTGTGTTGTGCTGATATCTCTGGGAATGATCCATCAGGAAGAAAGTAAATACCCTTAATCTGTTAAGAGATCACCCATATGCCAAAATGATCTCCTTTATCAAAGTGGTGATTGAAATATCCCTTCAGATTTGCAGTGGTATGTGTAAGGGGGGGAAGGAAGGGAAGGAACCATAACTCCTGTAGAGGCAGGTGCCTCATCTCAGCAAAGTGTATAGACAAATGAAAAATTATGAACTTGAGAGGCTCTGACTAAATTGTCTCATTAAAGACTGTAATTTAATATGCTTGGAATCCATTTACTTTCAAAGAAGAATTTCAAGAGACCAGACTGCTCTTCAGCTTTTTTTCCCCCTTCAGTAAGATGAGGCTTGCAGTGTCAAATTATGTCCCTCTCCTCACTTCTGCCCAGAAGTTCTGCTCTCGGTCAGCTTTCCAAAAAACTCACAGTAGACTTAAAAAGAAAAATGGGTTAAAAAAATGCAGAGCTCTAAGGCAGTTCAGCTGCTTGCCACCTCTGGGTGTGTTGTTCATGGAATCATGTAAAAGCCTGCCACGGAATACTTAAAAAAAAATTGTGGCATGGACAGGAAAAACTAATTTGTTTCTACAACGTGCTGTTCTCCTCAGAGGCTTCTGAGAACTCCTGGTCCCCTGACTGCAGTGGCTTAGGGGCTGTGCCCAAGTGCCCCAGGCTTGGTTCTGTGTCCCTATGTTAAAGAACAAGGTGGTGACTGGGCTTATGTCAGCCTTGTGAGGGTGTGAGGACTTGGACCCAGGATGCTGCTCTACTTACTGAAACACCAAAGGCCAGGTTGTTCACTGGACATGATTATTTCAGTCTGGCTGTCTCTTCATTATATGATAAGACGACCATTTTCCTCTTATTTTTAAACTTTCAGTTTCATTCTAACTTATAGACAGACCAGTTGAAGAAATGACCTTTACTTCTCTGTAAAAGCACAAAAACTTGCTGCTAACTTAATTCCTGTGATTTGTGATGATTGAGAAGAGGTTTCAGGCAGCTTTTCCATCCTTATTTTTCAATTTTTGGTTTGTGGGGACTCGATGGTGAAAATTACGATTAACTGCTTTTTTTGCTGCTTATATGAATGGGGTATTTGACTGATACTTCACTACAGCTTTATACTTGTCATATGTACTCAGTGACAGTAAAATACATTACAGCAAATTGTAAATCTAAAACCATTTTATAGCTCTTTGTTTTAGGCAAAATATGAAATTATGTTTCCCTCACCATTTTATTAATCTTAAGTTCAGTTTAACAAAGTTAAGGTTGGAGTATGGGAGAAAAAAACCCCACCAACTGAGGAAGAAAAATGTGAATCAAAGGGCTGGGCTTGTCATGTGGCATGCCTCTAACACTTAAAAGTTGAGAATAACAGAGTATTTAGTAAGAGTATGCAGTCTCTGTATCAAATGCAAATCTTGAATACAATTCTGTTAGGAATGAGTAACTAGAGGAACCACAACTACAGTGACCTTGAAATCTGAAATTGACTCCTAGTATTATACCTCTAATTAAATAAATTTTATCTTTGAGATTGACAACAGTGGGTATAAACAGTAAGAGGGACACATTGAAATGACAGATTGTATAATATACTGAGATATTTCGTGGCAAAGCAGACCAAATGAAGTCATAGAACTAGTTGTTAGTGGCAGTGAAGAACAGGTTTCATTAAAAATGCACGTTTTTCAAAGATGAATTTGACTGCCTTTTATGTTTACCAGGCTCATAGGAAATGAGGCTCACATGGCACACCACTTAGCTTAAATGGATTTTGAGAGAATGCTGTAATACTAATGCCAGCTCCTTGCTTTGCATCCTGGTTATTCAGATTTCCAAAAGATTTACATGAAGTTCTTGGATTTAATTTGTGAGTTGTGAGTAATGTTTTTGCTTAGTTTGTACATAGTGTAGCTATTGTACTGTGCTTTTCCCAAGAATAAGTGACATTACTCTGGAAAACATGCACTGTAATTTGATCTCTGGTACTGTGTGGTAGGTGTATCTTTATTCTAGGATTTAGAATAATATATACTACGAGCCTAATTGCCACCAGTCGAAAAGTACCAAACTTGTATGACAAAAAAGATGCCTTTCCTCCAAACTGAACAAGCCATGTGTTACTTTTGTTACTCTGCCTTGAAATTTAAATGAGTGGCAGTTTTAACCTCTCTTGGTTATTATTGTATCACTGCTTTTCTAAATTCTGTAATTTGACAGATTATTTTTCCTTTTATGGTCATAGCTGTTTCTTCAAGTTAGTAGAAATAGCTGTCTGTATAGGTGCAACCTTATGTCCTTTCTGGTTGGACTAGGGATGAGACAGAAGGGCCACTTGTCAAAAGTCTCAAATGCTGGAGGGGAGGAGGATGTTGCTGATGCCAAAGAAATCTGAGAAACACACACCTGTTGTTATTTCAGAATGCCCTGCTTGTGCTGATAATTGACTGAGGTTTAAAATTATGTGTGATTTAACTCTTATTCCTAATTCTGCAACAGATAGACACTAGGGTGAACAAGGAAAAAGTCAGAAGCTGAGACGTTGCTGACTGCTGGATTGACTTTGGAAATTGGAAATTGTCCTCCAAATTAAAAGGTCTCCTGCATTTTTGGAGGCAGACACTGGCACACATCTCCAGAGACAGACATTTGAGCCAAAGGGGTTTGAGACTCCATTTCAACCCCATCTGCTTTTGTCACCAGGCCATCCTGACATGCTTACTTTGTCAGCTAGAGATTTTTTTGTTCCCAACTCTGTCTGTGTTGTGAGAATTCCTGGCTTCCTCAAGTATTCTGGGCAGCTGTGTTGGGCCTGAGTCTTTAGTTCAGTGTTCAAAGCCAAATTTTCTACAACACTCACATTGGTTTGTATCTTGCATCACTGCTTCTTTTGGTTTAGACAAAACCATACTACCTAAAATCAGTAGAATTTGGCTTTGTGAAAATTACTGTTAACTCCATCATTTTTTTTTTCTGTTGTAAGGATGCCAGAGATACTCTTCAACATCTCCTCCTTTCCTCATAGTTTTCATTCTTCTTAGTGGTTATTCTCCATGAAGTCCAGAGGACTTTCCTAGAAATAGAATCATAGAATGGCTTGGTTTGTAAGGGGACCTTACAAACTTATGAAGATCTTTTCATTCAAAATCCCCTGCCATGACCAGGGATACCTTCAACTAGAACAGATTGCTCAGAGCCCTGTCCAACCCTTGAACACTGCCAGGGATGGGGCATCCACAGCCTCCTCGGGAAATCAGTTTCACCATCCTCACAGCAAAAAAATTGTTTCTATTGCCTAAGTTAAACATAGTATCATTTGGAACACATTACTCTCGCCCAGTCACTATATTCTCTTGTGAACAGTCTTGTACCCTCTTTCCTGTGAGTTTGCTTCAGGTACTAGGTGGCAACCATTAGGTCACCCCAAAGCCTTCTCTTCTCCAGACTGAACAATCAAAATTCTCTCAGCCTTTCCCCATACAAGAGATGCTCCCTCCCTTAGTGACCTCCTCTGGACTGTCTCCGACAGATCCATGTCCTTCCTGTTCTGCTCACCCTAGAGCTGGATGCAGCACTGCAGGTGGGGTCTCTGCAGAGCAGAGCAGAGCACAGGGGCGTAATCCCCTCCCTGGCCCTGCTGCCCGCACTGCTTTGGATGCAGTCCAGGACACATTTGGCTTTCTGGGCTGTGAGTGCTCATTGCTGGGTCACATCCAGCCTCTCCTCCACCTGCACCCCTGAGTCCCTCTCCCCCAGGATGCTCTCCATCTGTTCATCCCACAGCCTGTGTTGACCCAGGTGCAGCACCACTTAATACCTTTGGGATGTTTCTCTGGGCTTCATACACTATACAGGGAATAGAACCTGCAAAAAAAACCAAACAAACCCAAAACCCAAAAATCCCTGCAGGGAAAGGGCTGCCTGTTTTTTCTGCACTTAGTCAGACTCAGAGTTCAGAACCCTAACTGCACCTGTGCAGCTTGTGAGTTTGACAAACATGCAAAGTTTTGAAGTAGAAATGTTGTTCCTTTTTTTCCCTACCATCACTGCATTTCACATTGCAAATCATTTGCACATTTACAGTATTGTATATGCTGTTGAGTGTATCAGATGAAAGTCAACAAGTCTTTGTACTGGGTTGTGTAGAATTTGCAGGGAGAGAAATCTTTTATGAAAAATATACTGCTTAGGAATTGGTTGAATTTCTTTTTTCACTTTTGAATTTCCTTAGATATTAAATGAATACATATTTTCTTCTTAGACATTTTAGGAGTTTCACTTCCATTCCATACATCTAACTGTAAATACCTGGCTGGTTTCTGTTCAGCTCTATGAGACCCAACTCTCTGGTGTCATCTCTTTTTTAAAAAAATGTTTAGAAAATCCCAGAGTGGGATTTGGTCAGTGCAATTAATGTAGCACTAACCAAATATATAATATATTTAAATATAGTTACTGCAGGAGGCCTGAATGGACATCACACTGTGGCCCTCTGGATCACAGAAACACTCTGCAGAGGTGAGGAGCCGACCTGTGCCTGTAACCCCTGGAAGTTAATGCAGGTGCAAGCCTTGCTGAGCTTAGGACATTTCTTTGCATACCATTTGCAGCAACCTGAATGACTGGTTATTCTGGTCTGGAGAAAACAGCACTGACATCATGTGATCCTGGCAAAGTAAGCCACACTGGATCCTGGCCTTTGAATTCCCAAGGGGCTGGCAGCAGTCTCAGGAGTTGGCCGGCAGCCCCATTGAGCTTGCTAGTAATCAGTTGACTGCTGGGCTGGACAAGCTGCCCTACTTTCTCTGACAAGCTCTGTCTAAGAGAATGACGGGCAGCCTGCCACTAGTACTCTTTAGTGGAGTTACTGAAGATTAACTGTTTAGCAGCTCAGCCCTGAGAGTGCTTTCCTTTGAAGAACGGGTGCCAGAGAGGACTTTGTTGACTAGGGATGCCTCTTCTTTTTCTCACTTGTAATATATTTTAGTCTTAAGGAGCAGGAGTTTCCTTTTCTTGTTTGGTTATTTTTTTCTTTCCCAATGCCTTTCTTGCCAGTTTTCTGAGAAATGGCATTGAATTTGGTTTTCTTTGATGTTTCTAATGTTTGTTTCATTTTTAGTGAAATGTTACATTCTACTAGTTACTCAGCATTGCTAAGTTCCTGCACTGCAGAAATTCCTGGAGGAAAGACAAACAAGAAAAGTCAACCCTTTGAAAGGCCCAGAACATTTAGTATTTATTGTGACAGACAAACTCAGATGTATTACTTTCAATAAAAATTTCAATGTGTCCTCTATGAAAAAAAGAGTGGAATATTCAGTGTAGAGGGAGGGTTAATATTTGGGAATAGTTTTGAAAACCTGATTGTCATAAACAGGGGACTGACTGTTGACTATCAGACACGTAACGAATAAGTCATAATTATAAACAAGAAAGGATATATTAACAAGAAGCCTGTTTATCAGGTGATTTGGTGGAAATACAGTTACAGTACTGTCCCACAAAAAAAGAAAGGAAATGCTAAAATTAAGTCTGTATTTTGTGTAGTATTTTACTTGATAATGATATTTTTTCCAAGACAGATTTGTCTTGAAGTCAATAGTAATGTAACACAAGCCCCTGACATTTTTAGATAAATTTCTAAATTTTGGAAAAAGGACTTTCCTGTGTTACTATCATGAATCAGAGGAGTTTATTCAAATTCTTCAGAACCCAGTGGAAATTTTTATGACATTTCCCTCTCTGACAATTATGAGAAACATAAAAGCTGATTATTTTGTGTCTTTGCATTTCATCTGTTACACATGTAGATAGTGTCAAATCTGTATATGTCGTGTAAATTGACCTTTGCATTACTTATAATGCAAGTTAGCTGGTTCTTTGGATTGGCTGCATTGGCAAATTATTTTCCTCCTTCTTAAGAAAATGGCAGGCAGAGAAATTTAATAATAAAATGACATTCTGAAGATGCTTTTGGAAAGTTTTCATTTAAATATTTTGGAAAATCCCATTTATGTTTCACTTTCCTATCCTCTGCTATGAAAATAACACTTGGAGTCCACTGATTTATAAGACATTGCCCTGAACAGTCCAGCCAGTGAGTGGCAATTTGAGAAGTACTTTAGATGACTTAAAATGAATGTATTTTGGTGCTTCTTTCAGAAGTCTTTCTCCTCTTATTTTCTGAAACTATAAGTAACCTTATTCTTAAAGCTCTTTGGTTTAGGTCATAATTTGTCCAAATGTCTGCCTGACAGATACTGGCTGATCAGTGGACTGACCAGTCATTGTAAATAACTTCTATCAGCTATCTGCTAAGAGATAAGATGTTCCGAAACCTAGTGATAAATTGGACCCATTGCTATTAGGAGATGACTTAGCTCTTTCACCTGGCAGTATATGTTTTTATTCCATAGAGCAAGCAGATGACACACAGTTTCCTTGCTCATTAGTGAAAATACACCAAGAACAAAACCAGCAATCTCCTCTAAAGATGCCTAATTTTTTTTCTCTGGCTCTTGTGATCTTTAATTGCTTTTTTATTATGAACACAAATTCACTTTGAAGTGTTCAGACATGGTAAAAAAATTCAGTGTCAGCATTTTTAATTAAAAGGAAGAGTGCACAACTGTTTAAATCCCATAAATATAGTAGCTAGTCTTTTTGGTGTCATTCACTATGAATGAAAAAGCACACTGTTCATACAGAGGTAAGATATACATGCGCACTCAAGCTTTTAATTTACTTCAATCTTAATCATGTTCCAGGTTGTCAAGATGCTTTTGATGCATACTAACAGCCAGATTTGAAAAGAGGATTCCTTACTCAGACAAACTTTCCTGTGTGGTGTATCCTTATGGAGAATGAAAGTATTCTAGAAACTCATGAAGATTGATCATCCTCTAATTGATATGGTCCTATAGTGAATTTCTGCATAATTCAAAAAAGAGAAATTGATTCTGTATTGAAGCTTAAGTGCTGATTTATGTAACCTATTTTAGTTACAAATTTTTGATTCTCAAGACATGAGTGTACTCAGTTAAAAAAAATGTCTACAAGTTAATTTCTTTGCCAGTATAAGTCTGAGGAATTATCACTTGAATTCTGTCAGAATGATTTTTTGTGATTATGATGGAGGTGCCTGTATATCACAGCAGAAACATGCTGTTTATGTCTGCATTATCAAAACCTCGTCGTAGACAAACTAGAGTAGATCATTGCAGGAAGGTTTTTCAGCCGTTTGGATTATTGTATCCTTTCCCCTCTTTTCTTTTATATTATTAAGCCAGAAAAATACAGTGTTTCACTGCAGTATACTAAATGAGTGTTCATGGGGGGAGGGGAAAGAAAAGGTGGAAGAAAAGGAAGAAAATATGACATGGAAATTATATTTAATTTCACTTACGAAAAAATATTTTTTATCAAAAAATACATGTTCATAGCCATGATAATCCTAAAACTTACTGTCGTGGATTGTACCTGTGCAGATACTCCACATTTTTGCAGTGAGGAAAGAGTCTGTTGGAGTAGTCTGAGCAGAAATCACCTGCGTTAGCTAATTTTATTAAAAATTCCCTGATTTCAGATATTTGCAGATATTAGAGGTATTCCTCAGTGATTTGCAAAGCCTCAGTGCATTTCTAAACATGATGGTTTGTAGACCTTTCAATTTCCATTTAAGCACTTCAGCAGGAAAGAGTATATATAATTTAAACATTTTCTTGAAATGTTTAAATTTCTTTATTTCTCTGGTTTTTATTGAACAATTAACTGTATGAAATAAATTCCCATGGAGAAAAAGTGTGTTGTAAGGTCTTTGACTGATACAGAATAATTGCTTTGTTGATTGTATATCCATACATGATAAGATATGCATAAGAAGAAATCTGGTGCAGAAGTATAAATAATACTTATCTTTAAGCCAGCATCTGTCATCTGCTTCAGCAGTGTTTTCTTTCATTGCTGCATAAAAAGAGCTGAGAGATTTATGGAGCAGCTTTGTTTGTGCTCTGTGATGCTTAATCAATTTTTATTAAATTCTAAATTGAAATTTGGCTTTCTTCATAGTATTTTTTTGTTCTGTAAGTAGACATGTCTGATGTATAGAACAGGAGAAAGGCTCATGACAGCCACAGAGTTTATGTGAAGGTGGGAGGACCTCAGTCCTGAACTCCTGAACACTTTGTTTTCAGAGGAGCCACTCTTAGTCACTTTTTAGAAGCTACACAGGTATTTCTGTGACTTCTATGAATACGACAGAACAACCTTTAAGCTATTAGTATCTAGACTCCCTGGTTGGTATAATTATTTTTGATCTTTGCAAGAAATCTGTAAAGGAATTTTATTTTTATTAATTTGCAGATGGTATGAATGTTTCTGTTAATCAAACTATGTTTAAAATTGGCTTTCATCTTTATGGCAGTTTAAAACATAAGTTAATTCACATTGTGCACTGAAATATGTAAATAAGTAGTGTTATCTCCATTTTACAGATGAAGAAATTGAGGTAAAAGTGCAGTTAGTTAGTCAGGGTCACATCTCTTTAAAGAGGCAGAATATAGGCTACAGAAGTGCTTCAGTACTAGTACCTCTAATTACTTTAATAAAGAATAGACACTTGTCATGTACACAATTTTTATTTTCAAAATTTAGATACATTAAATAAATTACTCCTCTGGGACAAAAAAAAAACAACATGTCTTAAAATTTGGTAGTTTGCCAGTTTGTTCCAATGCTTTGTCATTCTTGCTGATGGTAAATTGAGGCTGTTTAGCTTCACTGTAAAGTTCTTGCTGCGCCATTCACGTAAAATTGACAACCTCTTTATGATCTGTTATTTTCTCCTTATGAAGGCACTTACACGTGCCAATTAAAATACTTTTTTCCTTCTTTTTGAAGAAGTCTAGGATTTTTCCTGTAACTTCTAAGTAAGGTTTATGTCTCGATCTGTCTAAAATAAGAAGACGAAATGGCATTTCTTCTGTTTCCCCTTTTTTATAGAGCTATGTTATGTTTTGTCCTGGATTGTGGCTGGAAGCTTGTATTGCAATTTCATAATTGAAGACTTCCGGTAACAGGTTTTGGGAATATAGCCCTCCATGCTTGTTTTTTCTGTCTAAAAACTCATGGGAAGGAACTGAAGAGGAGCCATCTTTGAGTGGGAATACTCAAGGGGTTCTTAATAGATAATAAAAAAATTTGCCTGTTTCTTGTCTTCAAGGGAGTCTGAAAAACAGAAATGTAAAAAGAAATATTTTTGTTTACCTTAACACCTCTGCTTTCAGATAGTCAGCTTGTGTCTTCTACACAGTCTCTGGTATGCACCAGTCTGTCTTTGAGACTATTTGTTGTCCTCACTCTTCTGGGTAGTAACACACTAATGACAAAGTGTGCTGAAAAGCAAATCTCTCAATCTCCAAAGCTGCTTTAAAAGACCTCTTTCAGTTTATGCGTGTTCATTTTATGAAATACGGCAAAAATACAAAATTCACAGTAATGTGAATTCAGTGTGGCTGAATGCATTCATTTCCTTTTGTTGGCTTTTTTAGAGAATCTGAGAAAATAATTTTGGTGATATCACTTACAAAAGTGTCTTCAGAGTTTTTGTAGCTCAGCTCCTAATCAAAGAGATGTCAGTTCCTTTTCTGGTGTCCTTTTGCCTTTTTATCCACTCAAAACACTGCTTGTTATCTATTATGAACACATTGGTTCTGTTTGTCCAGAGCAGCAGCAGCAGCAACGTGGAAAAAAAAGCGTGGAGCTGAGAAACTGGAAGAACTTAGAAAGGAAGACAAATAAAGAGAAGTGTCACTGAAAATTTAAAATGAAAACAGGATGTGGACACGTTGTAGAATAGAGCTTTCATGATTACAGTGCAACTGTCCTTGTAGCTTCCCAGCTTTATTCTGTATTGCTATTTGCCAACGTTCCTTTTTTTTTTTTTTTGAGTGAACATAACACAGATCTAATAAGTTTGTGTCTATTTCACGTGGAGTAAATTTAAACTAGTTGAGCTGAATTTTTGAAGCCACTGCCAAATGAGGTGGTGATGATAGCTAGAGAGGTTTCGAGTTTGGGAATGCTTCTGACTGGAACACAGCACATACTGCATCATGCCTTTGACCATGATGCTTTAGACATGCTGCCAAGAGTTTCTAGAAAGATAGTGCTGTTACTGCATTTTAATTTTCCTGTTGCATAGAGTATATTTCCTTTTTTTGTTTTATAAATTGAGCTTTCCATGGTTTTTATACCTCTGTGAAGAGTTCTGACTATTTGATATGTTGGCAAAGCATAAGGGAATTTAATGCAGATTAGTCTTTGCTATATGATGTTATACACTCCATACAGTTTTGGTAGTGTGTTCAGAGTGAGTCCCTAAAATATACTAAAGTCATGAATACAATTTTATTGTTAGATGTTAGCAGAAAAAAACCCCAACCAACAAAACAAACAAAAAAACCAAAACAGAGGGGGCATTACTTACATCTTTTAAATGAGTAAAAAAACAATTGTCAGTATGAGAGTCAGAGAATATATAGTGTACCTTACAACAGTTAGATCATGATTTTCTAAGAAAAACAAGGGTTTAGTTTTCTGCTTTGTATAGGGAGAACTGGAGCCTTTTTTTTCATAAAATTCAAAGCCTCGAAAATTTAGTGAATGTTATGAAAATCTCAAAAAATATACTATTTCAATCTACAAACTACTCATATATTTATAGCTTGAAATTTTATCTCTTCAACAGACGAACAATTATGTTATTTTTACATTTGGAAATGGTCATATAAAACACCATTGAGTCTATGTTATAAGTTCTCAAGTTATAAAATCTACAGTAATATCTTTCAGTAGTGTTAAAAAAGGGTATGATGCATTTTAGCCTAACTATAATTTTTGTCTTTTAGTCTTTTCCTTTTTTTGGATTTTAATGCTGTTCTCTAATAGATAGTGTAACTGGGGTCTCCATTTGAACAATAAAGTTCCCCTTGACTGAATGAGGTCACTGTCCTGTATCCTATCCATGTAATCAGTATGTGGTACATAATGATTGTCCAGGATCTTGCAGTCATCATAGGTACCTTTGAGAAGATAAAATTACATTAACTGTGAATGTTTGTAACTGCAGATGTTTGTCATACTCAGCTTAAGTTATTTCTGAGATACTGAGCTTCTGAAATACTGAGTATTTTTAATTTCTCTGCTAAGACTTTCTCACTGCTCACCTTCGAGGTGGCTGCATGGATAGAGATGGATAACATGATTTCTAGTGTTCTAAAGCAATAGCAAAGTTTTCAATACCTTTTTTTGGGTAGGAATTTTTAAAATACTGTGCTGTTTGCCCAGTAGCATACCGTATCAGCATACAGAACCACAGATCTTGTAATGTTAATCTGGCCATCCACATCATAAACAGTTTTGTCGGCTAGTAAGAATAGCAGGGTCAGTGCTGTGTGATGTGGTTTTGGCAGCACCTCCATTGTTTCTTCATGCTTATGCTTTCTGTAAAAGGTATCTGTTAACCTTGAAAAAAAAATATGCTAACCAGTAAGTGAAAATTTACTTATTGTGGCTTGGCTACCTTAGTTACTATTGTGAATAACCTTCCTGTGCTTGTGTTTGCAAGAGTGGTTTTCCACTCAGAAGGGTTACTGAATCACCTTTTCAGCTCATACACCTTCTGTCTTTCTCCCTGACAACGTGGCTTTGGAAGGTCGGTTCAGTGTTGGCCATCATAGCAGTAGAAAAACTGTTCACCACAAGTGATTTCCTGCTGGTGAGTAAATGTTATTGCAGAGCTGGAGATTAGGAATTGAAAAGTTAAGGACCAGGAGCTCTCTCTTGAGCAAAGTGTTTATCTGAACACCCTTGCTGTTTCTGTTTATCTGCTTCTTTTCTGGGTGGGCTTTTTTTTTTTTTTTTTTTTTTTTTTTTTTTTTTTTTTTTTTTTTTTCCTTTTTCTGGTAAAAGAGTGAAGAATAGGTACTGAGTTCCAAAGCACTGACTCATGGCACCACAATGAAGCATTAGGATACAGCCATTTCCTACCTTTGTTTGAAATCAACTGAATGGTTCTGGCGGATGCAGCCCTCAGCTGCAGGGCTTGGTGGAAGGAAATGCTTTTCATCTTTATGGAGTATGGAAAGTAGCTCAGTGATTACTTTGTGCATTGCATGTGGCAAGCATGTAAAAGGCTTTGCTGTCTGTGGCTATATACCTCAAAGCCACCTGTGGCTCTGAGGTTGTTATTGACTTCAGGAAAAATATTTGCCAAGTAGTTAGAAAAGGATGGCAAAGGAGATGAGATAACGAATTCTAAGAGCACTGTCATCCTGCACTCATTCTGAGGCCGTTTTACAGGTGTGAGTAAAACACCAACTCTTTGAATCTGAGAAACATGGTAACAACAAGATGAAACTAAGCACAGAAAAAAGTATTTTCTTGCCTGAAGTGGTGCTAGGGATCCAATGGTTGCTCTGAAAATAGGCTGTATGACTTCATGTTCCTATTTTTCTACTCTGAGCACTTAACTCCATTTAAAGGGATGTGTCTTAATCTCAGAAAAGACAGGACATTTGCATGTAGTAAGAGTAAATGCCTTAAAACCCCCCAACTTTCAGGGTAGGTAACTCAACAAAGGACTAAAAAGAACAATGGAAATACTAAAAGAAGAACAATGACAACTGGAAGGTTAGGTGGTGGTTGCGTATTTATCTTTAACCTTGAAATTAATTTAGACTTTTTCCAATATCTTTTTCTGGGGTCTTTTATAAATGACTCTTGTGACCTTTCATTTAATAACAGTAAGCATAATTTTTCAAATTTTTTTGTTTGTTTGTTTGGTTTTTTTGTTTTTAAACTGTGTTTAATTTGTTGGTTTAGTCATTTCAGTTACATCTCAGAGGCTTTTTTTTATTGTTGACCTATCATTCTTTTCTTAACTAGTGCCTTATTGGCATGTGCAGTCAGTGTTAATAAACATATTTAAAGGAAAGGCAAAAAAGTATAATCTTGGAAGTTCTCCAAAGAAGGGTTAGGAAACAACAAACGGACAAATGCTCCTGCTTGGAACAAAATAGAAAAGGATCCCTGGTCCATGTATTTGTCTGTATATGTTTCTAGTGTTTGTTAAGCCAATTTTAAACACAGTAGAGTTCAGTGTTTGTTAATCACCATGTGTTTACTTTCTCTTCCAAAACTGAAGTTGCCAACCAATGCATTTTCTACCCAGTGCTATGAATCTGTCCAAATAAACATGGGAAGTAGTGAAACAATGACACGATAAGAAAATATATTCTCATTCACTACAAAGAGTCCCAAAATTTTTGTGAGGTTTAGCAGAAACAGAGAAGTGTGCATCATATGGCTCTCCAGCATATGAAAAAATGATAACATAACATGAATTATGTTCTCAAGAAAAATGTCTTGTAATTTACAAGTATGATCATTGATTATTTTATATCATGTTCCCTCTGTAATCCCTCTAGGCTTGTGGATTTTGTGTTTCTTGTGGTTTTATGTTAACAAGAGAGGTAAGTGTCTTGCAGAGAGCAAATGATCAGTTCTGACTACTGTCTCAATCATTAAAGGTTGCCAACATGTCCTTTAAAGTGAATTTTAAAAGGACTTTTGTCACAGATCACAGAGGCAACAGCAGAAACATTGCAAAATCAGAACCATCATGGAATATCCTGAGTTGGCAGGGACCCATAGCAATCTTTGAGATCTGTCTGTACACAGGATCACCCAAGAGTCACACCATGTGCCTGAGAGCATTGTACAAACACTTCTTGAACTCTCTCAGGCTGTGACCATTTCCCTGGGGAGCCTGTTCCCCTGCCCAATCACTCTTCTGCTGAGAAGCTTTTCCTAATATCCAGCCTAAACCTCTCTTCACACAGCTTTGTGCTTTTTCATTCAGTCCTGCAGCCATTCACAAGACAGAAGAGCTCAGTGCCTGCCCCTCTGCTTTCCCTCACAAGGAAGCTATCTACTGCAATGAGGCCTCCCCCTCCTGTTCTCCAGGCATGTTGAGGAACCAGGTGACCTCACATGGTTTCCCCTCCAGACCCTTCACTGTCTTTGTGGCCCTTCTTTGGATGCTTTCTAGTATATTATATTACAATGCCCAAAACTGCCCCCAGCACTTAAGGTGAGGGCACCTTGAGTCAGCTCAGAGCAGAGGAGAACAATCCCCTCCCTTGCCCAGCTGGTGATGCTGTGCCTGATGCACCCCAGGACAGGGTTGGCCCTCCTGGCTGCCAGGGCACTGCTGGCTCATGTTCAACTTCATGATGACCAGGACAGAATCACAGAATCCCAGAATCAATTGTATTGGAAAAGGCCATTGAGATCATTGGGTCCAACCTACGACCAAACACCACTGTATCAGCTAGGCAGTGGCACTAAGTGCCACATCCAGGCTTATCTTAAAGACCTTAGGAAGCAGTGACTCCGTCACCTCCCTGGGAAACCCATTCCAATGTCCAGTCACTCTGTGAAGATTTCTTTTCTAATGTCCAGTCTAAACCTCCCCTGGTGCAGCTTTAGACTGTCCTCTTGTCCTAGTGTTGGTTGCCTCTGAGAAGAGGTTGACCCCTACCTGGCTGCAGCCTGCTTTCAGGCAGTTGTAGAGAGTGAGAGCATCACCCCTGAGCCTCTTTCTCTCCAGGCTAAAATACCTCAGCTCCATCAACAAGTGCTCCTCATAGCACTTGCGCTCCAGACTCCTCTCCACCATTGTTGCCCTCTCTGGACATGCTCTAACATCTTAACATCCTTTCTGGACACAGCACTCAAGGTGTGGCTCACCAGTGCCAAGTTCAGGGGGACAGTTCCTGCCCTGGTGCTGCTTGGTCAAACTATTGCTGGTACAGGCCAGGATGCCATTGGCCTTCTTGTCAACCTGGGCACATCTGGCTTGTGTGCAGCTGCTGCCAGTCAGTACCCCTAGGGCCCTTTCCACAGTGCTTCTTTCCAGCTTCTTTTTCTCCAGTCAACCGTAGTTGCCCGGACCCAGGTGCAGAATCCAACACTTATCTTCTTTAAGCTTTATAGGGTTGGTGATTGCACAGCCCTCTGATTTGTCAAGGTCTCTCTGTAGGACTCTTCTACCCTTGAGGGAGTCAACAGTTTGTCCAGTTTAGTGTCATTGGCAAACTGAGTGTACCTTTGAGTCCTTAGGTAATGATTCTTGCTTGTATGACCAGTTGATGTTGAGTGAAACAGTCTTCTATGTACGGCAGAAAAGAAGCTCCACCATAGAGCTGTCTATCTTTTCCCACCAGTAAAATTCAGTTGATTCACAACATATTTGGTCTGTGGCATATGATTATGTCAGCAGATAGTTCACGAATTAGTCAAAACTAGCTTTTAACCATCAATTCTGTCTGTCACTTAGGTGGAGAATGGGAGATGACCTTTTTCAATACCTCATAGTGTCTTACACGTATTGGGTGGAAAATAAAGAACTATGCAAAATACATTGAAACAGACCATGATACGATGTTTAATGAACCCAATTCCTCAGGAACATACTAAAACACGTTAGATCTCATCCAAAGGAAGAGACTTTCAGGAGTTCATCCCAATGTGTTTAAAACTTAATGGGCACCCATACTTTGAAGGCCCTCTGTTCTTGAGATGCAGTCCTGAAATGGCATTCTGCCCTGGGTGTACTCCTTGGTTGTCCTTGGCAACAAGTCAAACATTGCCTCTTTCCACCACCAAACCATCTACTTGTTCTCTGCAGATCTGATTTTTGAACCCCATGCAATCTGTGATACATTTAAGAGTTCATGCTTAAATCTTACAACTTGCCATGCAAGGTGACAACCTGGAACTGACCGATGTTGCACCATAACAACTACATAATTTCCATACTTCATTTGTGAATTTTCTTTGAAAGTGCAGCTTCAATTACTAGTTCAATTAATAGTTGACATTTCCTTTGTTTTTATTTTTTTTTGGTGATGCTTATGAACTTGAATGCTAAGAAAAAATATTTCTGTTGCAGCTAGAAGCACATCCTTTACTGTGAGGAACAACTGTTGTGTTAGTCTGCAGCCATGGAACCTGAAATAAAAACAGGAAGAGTATAAACTTCTTACAGTACTCTATGACTGGGAGACTCTGGCTTTAAAGTTGAGCAATTATCTCTGGGATGCCTAGGAGTCAGGCAGTTCACTGTTAATCACAAAGGGTATCATAAATGCTTGCCCAAGCAAAGCTTAGGGCCTCCCTTCATCTAGCTGATACATTCCTCAGAAAGTGGATTCTGGGGGACTGAGATTGAATAATCAGATATATACACAAAAGGAAACTTGCTCAATGTTATTTTGATTGTTTAGATAATTTAGAAAATAAGGTAAATGTAGTACTGTCATCTGGAAAGAACTAAGCTTTGTCACATAGTCAAGGATCTTTCATTGCTTGTAAGAAAATTTTAAGTTGTTAAAAAAGGTTAGGAATATTTTTGTTTGGTTGTTTTTTTTTTTTTTCCCACATCAAGGAACACTTACATTAGTGGAAAATTAGGAATGTGATATTTGCACCTCTGCTGAAGAAGCTGTATGGATAGAAAACATCTGCCAAGGGTTGTAAGGGCAGCAAAAGCACAAACCTGTGATTCCCCTTGAATATTTAATAAGGATTTAAAAAAATTTATTCATACTTTAAATCACAGTTTTCTATTGCATGAAGTAAAATTCTGGGGCCAAGAAAAATGTGAACAAAATCTTGATGACATTTGATATGCAATTTGATCTGATAAACAATGCTTGAAGCTCCTACTTAACCACCTTACTTCCCCTATTTGAAAAATCTCTAGAAATGACAATTGGGATCAAAATTCAATCACACTGGGCACTGTGCAAAAGCAGCACAGACATAATATCTGCCCTAAGGAGTTCATGGACTATTTCAGGGCTTGATGCCAGGAGAGGGTGTAGCAAGTAGTGAGAACAAGGAAGAGGTAGTAGTTCTAGGAACTTGTGACTATCCTGTCTTGCTAGATAAACACTCTACTCAGTGTCAGCATCATTCAGTGAGGTTAAGATGCAAACAAAAACAGCGGTACATTTGGTAATCATGGCTAGTCATCTGTCTTGTGACAGGCCTGGTGAACTTATGAGATAGAACTACTGTCAGCTCTGTTTTTCAGATTTTGTTATAGTCACTTTTGGGCAGGAAGTTTTGGACCTTAGCTTTCTAATTCCTTATTTATTTATATCCTTTATATATATATATATATATATATATATATATATTTTCTTTCTTTATTTATATCCTCCTTTATGGTCTTGTTTTTGATATATCTACTCCTACAGGGGAGCAGTGCTGACATATGTCTTTAGAACTTTTATTTCCAAAAGAATATTTTCATAAAACATAATGATTGGGGATTTTCTTCCTCTCTTGCATTTCTGGTAAGATGAGAAATAGTTTCCCCATGTGAACATTTCAGTCAGTGGGAGTCAACTAATAAGCAAGCATACAGTGTATCTGAAACAGATAAACCAATTTTCAGGGTACAGGATGCTATGTTCTTTAGGTGTTTTCACTAACTCCCCTTTTATTTGGCTCCTTTGGGGAAGGGACAGACTGCTGACAGATCATGAGCCAGTTCAGGAAGGCATTCTCTCTACAGGGCATCCTGAGGTACATTCTCAGAGCTCATAGAAACTGTACACTTGCTTTATTGCCCTGGGCAGGCAGGAGTGGCTTGTTATAAGAGGACCCCTTAATGAGAGGTCACAAATTCCATGTGGAAATGCATAAGATGCTATGGTAGAGCTGTGCTATGACCACAGGAATGTTACCATATCAGAGGATTCAGTGGTCCAGGTCCATGTACTCAGCTCGTGGTGCCGATAGTACTCCATGTTCGATAGCAGCTGGTGGAATGCGCAAGAAACACATTAATTGACAGTTAGAGAATAACCTGCCCATAGGGGAAGTTGCTTTCTCAGCTCAGGCAATTAGTGGTTTTCTTTTGCCTTTTAGCAGGAATTTGCATACTTTGTCTTTAGTGAGCAAGCAGTTCAGTTCCCTGTGGCTGTGGGAAACTTTGTAACCATGTTGTGCTCCGACTTTCAGTGCTATGCTGCGCTGCTCAGAGGTGCAGTTTAAATGGAAAGGGCAAGCTGAGAAAGCTCAAATCAGAAAGACAAGATGCGTTTTAGTGAGACATAAACAGTAAAATATGTATGATTTACCCCTTTTTTGGACTGCCTTTAGGCAAACATTTAGGCCAAAATGTGCTTCTTATTGTTGATGTAAGGATTTTAGTATAGCCTATGACATAGATGTTCTAGTCCTTGGGGTTGTGATATAATCAGTCAATGAGACCAATGCTTTCCATACATAACTCTCTTTTCGTCAGATGTGTCACTGAAATATGCATCTCAAGCACACCTACTTCCACGAACTTAGTTTAGCAAACAGGGTGTTATGTCACTCCTTTGGGAAAACATAAACAGGGCTAAATATCTCATGAAAATGAAGATGTTCCTGAAATTTAGAGTAAATATTCAATTTTTGCTTTTTTATTTTTTTTAGACTCACAGCTTGTTTTCACTCTATTTTATGATACACCTTTTACTGTTTGGATGCTTCAAATCTCCCTTGACAATCATCAACTGGCCTTTGAATTTCACAGCTGCAGTCTCATTACTGGACCTAAATTTTCAGATTGATTGTAATTTTCATTAAAATTTGTAGCTACTTCACTATTACTGCAAGATCTTGTAGAAAATACATGATTCTCTTTGTCCACATAATTAAAAAGGTAATATTTGTTGAGTGATTTTGGGGGACAGTGGCAAATGCAGGGTTAAACAAATAACCAGTTTATGTTGAACTGGACATTCAGTGTTGATGGATCCTTAATCTCCAAACAGATGGTTTACCACAGGTCCATTGTAGTTCAGAAGTATCTCTTGCATGAGAAAATGCAGTCATGCAGAAACCGTACAAACACTATTGACTTGCCCACTACTTGCTGCTGCTCCTTTTCTCTCTCTTCCCCCTCCTTTAATTTTTATTCTTTTTTTTTATGGAATGCAGTGTTGGTTTAACTTTCATGCCCATAATGTCTTTTGGCCCTTTTACCTAGGGTTCCTGTTTTGCTTCTAAATTGAATTAATATGATGGATATGATGGACTCAAAGGCCTTCAGTATGAACTGATTATGAACTCATATTCCAATATGACTGTTTTTTTTATTATCAGAGGGCACTTATTTTGCTTCACGTAACTTCTCAAATCATGGCATTTCAAATTCCTGAAGTCCTGTAATACTATAATTTGTGAACAAGAGAGAAGAGAAAATAGAGATATTTTAGTTCCTGCTTTTGTTAACCCATTTTTTTCTATGCAGAAAAAGAAATGTGTCTCATTACTCAAAGTTGAAGATCTGCCAGCTTGTAAAGTATTTCTTCTCACATAAGTAAGATTAAGTTTGGATTTTATGCAAGTTCCCTAGTATGCAGCTTTGTCTCTTGTCATACATCACATAATTACTGCATTTCACCACCAGCAATCATTCTTAAGTTAAAAGCAACTGTAAACCTCCCATTAGTAAAAATGAGACAATGAAAGTAGGATGTACACCTTCAAAAAGAGAACCTATTGTTAAGGGAGTTAATCTCTTCATTGCACAATAGATAAAGAATAAATAATTTTTGCTTAGGGCTTTTCTTTCACAGGGAATCAAAATAGTTTTTGATAACATATCTGATGCCAAAGACTTCATGAACACAGACTGTTTTGCAGATGGGGTTGATCTTCCTTCTACACTGTGTTTATATAAGGTAGGTTTTTTCAAGTCACAGCAGTTGACCAGATTTTGGTGATTGTATTATGGAGAGTGGAGAGCTCCTCCATACAGAGGGTGTATTACAGGGGTCTGCACACCACCTGTTTACAACCTCAGCCAGGATAAAGAAGGTTTTCTGGACAAGGAAAAGCCCCTGGTTAGACCACCTTTTCTCTAAAAAGTTTTGTCCTGAACTGGATCTAGAGCATGGAGGCTGATATTGGCATTGAGAATGGTTGTTGGCAAGTGTGACATTATTTTGTGCCAGGCAGAGACTTGATATGTCTTCCATTATTGCCTCCTATGTAAAACCATATTATCTTCTAATCCAGTTCCATCAAGTCAAAAGATGAAGAACTAGGAAACTGGAAGTTTTTTCATGTTGTCAAAGCTTTCCAGAGTTAGGAAGAAAGCCTGAAAAAAATCCTGTGTTCCACGTTCCAGTGGGAATTTCATTCAGAATGAAAATACAGCTAAGACATCCTGCGTGCCATGTCAACATTTTAAATGGCATTTTCCTGCAGAAGGCCTACTGCAGGATCACTGATGCCTGTGTTTGGTACCAGCATGTAGTGGGCTGCTATACCCATTGATGAATTTGCACTTTTAAAAGGGACAACAGAGAAGAAGGCAAAAAAGGGATGGAGGAAGGGAGGGAGGCTGGGAGGGAGGAAGAAAGAGATTGCACATTCAATACACTAAAGAACAATGTGAGGACTGAATTGTGTTCAAAAGTAGTGTGCCATCACATATCGTAAAATGTTTAGCATCCATATTCTGCTATGGAATCACCACACAAGATAAAGCTCTAGAAAGTATTTTATCTTGCCTTTGGAATTCAATCAAAATTTATGTTTAGTGTATGCAAAGTGAAGGAAGATCAGCTAAGTGTCTTGATGTCTTGGCATGGTAGGGTCACAGAAAAAAAAAGGTATAAATACAATAGAAATATGTTCAAGTGAGATTTTCAAAACTGACTGTTGATTTCAAGAGTAAAACTGTGGGAGTGCAGCCAGGTCAGTGGGTTTTCAGAGCCCTGCTCTTGTACCAGAAGGTGGGTGGGCTGAAAAATTCAGGAAATAGGTTTTCTGAGTACGACAACCCAATGTTGTGCAGATGTTTTGGAGGATTTTCATACATGATTTAAAATAGAAGCAAATAACCAAGCAATTTTCAGGCTATTTTCCAAAAATTTTTAGCACCAGAGATACCTTGTTAAATGTAAAACTTCTGCATTTCAAAATCAAAATTAGAGGACAAATAACATCCTGTTGTTGAAATAGCATAGGGAAAGTTAGCCATGACAAATTCCTCCCCTGCCTCCCCCAAAAAGAGTTGAAAAATCAAGTGAACTAGATTTTTTTCCACATAGTATCAAATAGGATTGAACTACAGAAAAAAAAAAAAAGAATTCTAAGAAACCTGAAGTTGTATAATATTAATTATAGTAATGATGAAAGATGCTAAATAAATTAGTTTTTCCAGAAGCCATCCATGAGAAATTACAGTGGAAGCCAAACCACAAGCACTTTTTTGCCTCTTTGAAACATTTAGATGGAATGCTTTCCAAAGAAGGGTTGTGCTTGAGGGAAAAAGAGGAAAAGTAATCTTGTTAACCAAAATAAGTAGAATTCAAAATTACTTTTGGAGCTTTCCCTTTCCTATTGAGAGAAAACAATAGGAGGGGAAATGTTCCTAAGCTAAAATTTAGTTCATATGTAAAATACACTTGCCATTGCAGGGTCCGTTTGCAGTTGCAGAGTAGGAATATTCTCTGAAGCTCCCTAATTTTATTCTTGCAAGTCACGTGACTTGTTAATTCTACAAGAACTCTTAGTGAATAAGAGAGCACATGAAGTTGGCTCTTTCAGGTGTGTGTGGTATATATCCTACAGTTATGAAGTACTTTACAGAGAGAAATATAAAATAAAACCAACTACATTGCACTAATGACTTTTCTCCGGGCTCTTTGAGCCTAATTACTGTAATCAGTAGCAAAGGCAAATATAATTTCAGTGTAATAGGTCACCTCAGGTCCAATTAGCCTACAACTTGCACAGAAATCACATAGTCAAATTGCTTGGTCACAAGTTAAGAGGCTCACTGCTTTTCCAGGAGGTTTAAATCCCCAACTGTTACATAAGCCAGCATCAACTTGCCTGCTAAATGTGGGGCACTTATATTTGGGATTCATAAAAATCTGGGAAGCAGCTATTTCTTGCACCATATTTATGAATAATGACAAGACGCTGCCAGCTGGTATGTGTAAAGTTGTCTAGACCAATCTAAGAGCAGTATGTTTTTGCATCTTTTCTTATGGCAGCTTTGAGGGCCAAGGAGGCAGACTGGATAATTTTACAGTGACTGCTAAATGACCTCAGACTCTAGTGGAAGTAATGCCTGCAAACACTACAGCTTTGGCAGCTGTGACAGAAATACTTAAAAAAATGTTTGGAAGGGCATCAGCACTTATGCTTTAGGACTAATGTTGTCTTAGAGAAAAAGGAAGTTTTCTACCTAGGTCTAATATTTCAAAATTTTGTAATGGGGAAATTTTGAATTATCATCACAATTACAAAGTGCTGATCACTCTTTGAAATATGATCATGAGTTGAGATTTGGAGGGGTGACCTAGAAGGGTAGGCAGTCGTATCTGCAGTGTATTCTGCAGCATTCTCTAGTGAAAGACTGCATGAAGGAATTTATTAAGTTTTTTTCTTTTAAAACCACATTTACTGACGCCTTTTCACATGCATTTATTTTCTATCTTGTGTGCATGTTGAATTCTAGATAGCTGTACAGTTGTGTGACATAGCTTGTTTTTTTTTTTTTTTCTTCCTGTACTTTTTTCACCAGAAGGCAAAAAATCCCACAAACAACATTCAGTATTCAAACTGTCTTTAGTTAGGGTGAACACCCTAACCAAAAATGCTGGATTCTGAAAGGGATAACATATGGCAATTTAGAAAAGAAAGGAAAAATGTGAGGTGAGGGAGATGTGGGATGAAGAAGACCTTTATGAAAGAGAAAAATTTTGTAAAAGAAAGGAAGAAGAGAAAGGCAGGGAAGTGTAAAGGAAAGTTAGTTTTATTGTGAGAGACCTACTTTTTTCCATGGGGCATAAATGTTTTGACATAGACATCAACTCAATCTCTGGATGGGAAGATACCAGCTGATACCATGATTACCACAAACTGAATTTTCAAATTCTTCTTAATAAAAATTACCTGTAGCATTATTGGGAATATCCTTGTTTTTTATGCATAATAAATATTCAATTCATGCTGAAAAAATAATTTATAGCTTAACTTTGTGGGCAGAAATGTTTGATAATGATTATAAATACTGTGCATGAATCTGTAACTAACGTACACACAGTTCCCCTGAGTGACCCCTTCAACAGTCATATATACTATTATTTTTAAGAAGATTACCGTATATGGGTAAAAACACTAAAAGTAGCACAGACACAGTTCATACTAATATTTTGTCACTTTGAGGACTTAGCTCTCTTTCTTTTAATTTTTTATTATACTGTGTGTTCATGTCTAACAAATGCATATTTAAAGAAAATTGAGTTTAGCCATGAGTAGCAAAAAGATATAGTTCTACTGATCTGCTAAAAAAGACAGGTAAAGATATAATTCTACAGACCTCTCAAAAGAGTTTGAAAATGTCTGTTAAAGTTTTCATCTCTTGCCCCACTCTGCCACCATATTGTAGAAAAGTGAGTGAGTTTTATTTATTGTTTTGTTTTATACCTGGATACAATGGGTTGCTGTGGGGAAGACCATGACTCTCAGAGGCATCTAGACAAACTGTGACTCATTAGACATTCCTGAAGTGTGGTGAAATGGAAAAGTCAATGGAGTGCTGTAATATCTGGGTATAAATTACGCAAGGACAGTTAAGAGTATAGTGTTGAAGGATTTACATTATGTAGTATGTTTTCCATTTAATTAATGAGGTGATGCCACTCCAACTATAGCGGTGTCTGTAGAGAAATGAATCCCATATCAATATGCATGTTTAGGGCTCTCAAGCCAAAGCTTACTTAGCAAAGAGAAATTGCACTTCTGTTTGGAAAAGAATGGACCTATCTGTGACACTGCATAAATACCCTTGTTATTGTTTTGTGGTGAACACTTGCCTACATCTCTGGAAGATGCACTCATCCATGTTTAGGGGAAGCATGCTAAGATTCTGCATTTCTTGTTGAACCATAAGTAGGTGTTAGGATAATTCTATCACTGAATAGACAGAGCAGATTTTCTTCTGCGCTGTGTGCTGTCTGCTCTATATCTCTGACATGCCTCCTCAGTCTTGCTTAACCTCTGTTTTTTTCCACTGGGAACCTCAGTTTCATGACATTTTTCTCTTTGTGGAGACTCCAGCTTTCTTGTCTGATTACTAGAATGGGTGGGTCTCATTGCATCTTGTTCCTGCTAATCAACAAAATGTCATTTACATTTTTAAGTTCTCTTCTCCCAGAAACAAGAGAGAGAACACCAAGTAGGTCCAAAATGAGAGAGACATAGCAAGAAAGTAACTTCCACCAGTTTCTGCTCTCCTTTTCCTTCACCACCAACTGGAGCTGATAAGGGACATAAAACAATAGGAGACTCAGAGAAAAGTTTGAGTAATTCAGTTGGTCAGAGAGGGATTGGTTTGCATAGATGTTCTCATACGTATTTCAGTTGCGGTTTTTACTTGAGATAGCGCAAAGTTAAGTTTGCAGGGCTGGTAGTCTACAGAAAGTACAACCCTGACACATTTTGTTTCTCTGATGAGCTGTAGTCTAACAGTCTAATGGCAGTCATGTAACAGCTCTGCACATTGCTCTATCTCATGATTGTAGGGAACATTCTTAGATAAGCTATTCTTGCAGAAAGCCTCTTTCATTGTTGGTAAATGGTACATGAGGCTGTTAGCCAGCATTGAAGACTCTGGTTGCCCTCCCGACTGACATGATCAGATATGTTTTGGCATGCGTGTTATCATGTACATGCCAGGAATGGTTAACAAAACTGGCAGGAACTAGGTAGATTAAATTCTAGCAAAGTATTAATTACTGTGGTTTGTGCCGATGATGCACCTCAAGAAGTCTCATCTGTAAAAGACATTACATTTAACTAGTAGGTGATTGTTGTCAAGTCATCCAAGAATTTCTTTCCACAGAACTCATCTGAGAGAGGTAAAACAAGTGTTGCCATCACCTTTCTATAACAAAAACAGTGCTATAGAAACAAAATACGCATTTTTTCCGTTGTTAGGGAAACAAGTCTATACTATTTAATACAGGCATTTTTCCTGCTACTATTCTTCATAGACTGATTGTTGTTATCCATGTTAAAACAAGAGCACTTGACCTGCTAATCATTATCTTTTGCAACTATTCCAGCATTCCAGACTTTTGACTGCAATCACTAAATATACAGTAATAATTAAAAAAACCCCAACAAACAAACTTCCCAAAACCCCCCAAAACCCCCAAGCAAACAAACAGAAAAAACCCCCACCAAAAACCAAAAACAAAACCAAAAACAAAAAAACAAACATTGAGGAAGATCTCCTCCTTCATTTTCAGCACAGATCAAGCACCTTCATTCTTTTTTGCTTAACACTGAAAAAGAAATACAGGCAAATAAAAATCAAATAGCAAAAAGCCCAGCTGCACTGATCTACATTTTTAGGGTGGTGTGAAGGGTCACGTGGAACTATATCGTGCAAGGAGTCATGACTGTTCATATGTGTCCTTTATATTATTGAAAAAGAGTGAGCAGTCAAGATGCACAACCTCTGTGCTTCATTTTTGAAAACAAATTGCTTATTTGGAGTATGAAAAACCACCTAGTGTAATTATTTTTTGAGATCTCTATCCTCTCTTACAGGTTTCTATGCCTGCACTTTGTGGGACTGGGTATTATAATGGAATATGGTATTTTTGGGAGGATGAGCATGTCCTGTGGTATCACATAAACTTTTCCAGAAGCTAACTGGGGGAACTTTAATAGTCAATCTTCTGCTCCCCCTCAAGGTGGATGCTGGTAGGAAAAATAAAGCGATTTGACTGTTTTTTCCCTAAGGGCCCAAAGACTAGAAGCACTTCAACCTGGATACGTGTATCATACTCAGCTAAAATTCTGGTTCAGTTTCTCTAATATATAGTATATTTTTTCAGTGGCAAGGTTGACAGATATTTTGTTACAATTTGCAGATAGTTTTCTGTATGAAAGTTAATTTTTTGGAAGGCTCAGGTGGAATATCTTACTTCCTGTTTTAATTATTCCATTGGGCTGCAATATGTTAGATGTGTATTCAACAATACAGATTTATTAGTTAGGCTTATAAACTGTGGTATCTGTGTGTGGCTTAAAAAGCATATCTCAGAGATGGCTGATATTCACTTGTGAAATGCAATTCTTGGGCCAAACTTTTCATTTGTCTACATAAATCTGCTTTAATTCAAGGGATGTCTGAAGAACTATTCCTGGTTTACCCTGGAGTCACTGAGAAATGCCATTCACTTCATAGACAAAATACATTAGCAAATATTAAGTTCCAAAAAACTTTTGGAGGCACAGAATTTATTAGCCATTTTAACATCACTGTGTCTTCTTTTATTTTCCAGTCCCAGGCAGTGGAAGATATTTAGATAGCTAGGTTGCTGGATGTACTTTTGAGTCTAAAAGGTGTGATTCTGAGAGAATACATTTCAGAGAGTTGAAATGAATTAGGTATATTGCCAGGTGATCAAATGAGCTTTTGAAAACTATCTTATATATTGAAATAGAAGTGTTCGGCTGTCTGATGCAGAAATATGTCATCGTTGCTTATGGTTGAAATGCTTGGTGCCCAGTGGCAGCTGAATCAAATAGAATTTGACACAATTGTGTCAAAGTTATTTTGTAAGATTTTGTAAGCTTTTGTAGTGGGGTCTGTTGGGTTTCCCTTTTGGCCTCAAGAACCTGTCTATTTCACTACTTGGCATCTTCTGAAGATACTGCTAACTTTCACATATTTTGCGGTTTTGTAGTGTGGCAAAGTCCCACTAGGTGCTAGACAAACAATTTCTGTATTTGTGATTTAAGCCACATTTGCATTGGGCTGTCAGAGGTAAAGTATTAATATATCATTTCAGCTCATTAGTTAGTTGTCCCTCCCAAATATTCCAGGGAGGTTTGCCCACTGGAAATTTCATGTAACTTTCAAGTTTTTAATTTGAAATTATTATCAAAATACCCAAAACTATTATTACAGCACCCATAACGGTGGCACTTTGGTTGTTTTGCTAAGGAGTGCACAGTCTTTTGTTCCACAAGTTGTTTTCCCTTTACTGTTCCTTACAAAAACCTCTTCAATATGCTGTTTTTTCAGAATATGTTTTTAATCAAAAAATACATGTTGATGTTTTATGATAAGGCAAGAGGAAAGACTGGTCACACCTTAAGGAAAATGCTCTAATCCTACAGCTTACTTGTTCCCTTTCTTGGAAAATCTTGTTGGCTCTCAAAATATTCAACACCATTCAAATTTGCCTTTTGCTCTGAAAAGGATGCAAAACACTAAATCCCTTTTCCAAAACCGAATCCTTGTAATATTATGAAAAGGGGGAACAGATGGTAGCATAAAGCTTAAGGGGAAAGTATAGCACTTTAATTCAAATTGTTTGACAGAGCTAAAGACAGCCACTTAGTTACCAATTGCTTAAGTTATTTATGCTCCTTTGTGTAAAAGAAGAAAACAGGGAAATTGAAATGCTTTGTACATTCAGAGAGAAAAGGGTAAGATAAGGAAAAATGGTAGTTTATTAGATAATGCTGTTTGCTAAAAGTAATGCCCAAAATGTGATTGATCTTATTAAGCAGCCTTACAGAATCATTAGAATAATTGAAAACTAATTGTATAATAAGTTACATAACTTTGGTTTCACAGTGGGCAAGTTTACCCTGTTACAATGTGATAGCCTACTAGGAAAATACTCAGAGCTTCATAACTTGGAACCTTTTGGTATTTTCCTTCCACTTTTAACTAAATTAGTTTTGCACTTCCCCAGGATTTAGACTGTGATTCAGTGCATTAACTTATCCCCATGCTGCTTTGATTGAACAGCAAAGCATCCATTACCAATGCCATATCCAAAGTGACGTTTCCATACAGACTGCCTGCTGTTTCATTCATAACCACAAGGCAGCCCAAAATGACTTTACTTCTTTTTACAACTTGCAAGGAGTTAATGGACTGTGCTGGCCCCCTGCCAAAACCTTTAACAAACTTTATTAATGTGTTATGAGGCTGGGACACCATAGTGCGGGATTTTATTGGTTACTCATTTTAATGAATAAAAAAATGTATGCACAATTAAAACCAGGTTTTCAAGCAATTGCCTTCTAGTAAACGCTAAGTCTTTGACAATGATATTCCTAATGTTTGCTAATGACAGTTTTGTATATTTCTTCTCATAATGCAAAACTTTGCCCTGCAAGGATATTAAATTTATCTTGTGTATATTCCTTTCCATGCTAGCACCACCTTTGGCCCTGAGACTACCCCTTTCTCATGAAGGAAAAGAAGTATGGAAAGTTCTGGTTGGACTTTACCATAAAAGACTGTGAAGACTACATGGCTGTGAAGATGTAGTCTATCTGGACACACTATATTAAGAGTTAATATAATGTAAATAGTTTCAAAATTAATGCCAGAAGTCAGTTACTGGTAGGCTGGTTGTCTGATGTGATTTGAGTGTTATTCTGCAAACATTTCAACAGGAGATGGTTCCTCTTACACACCTTTAAAATTTAGAATTCATTCAAACAGTGATGTAGGTAAAACTAGGTAGTGCTCTTAACAGATTTTAATACCTGGGAACAAGAACAGAGATGGTTCATTGCCTAAAGATATGTGAACACTTTTTTAAAAGAAGGCTGTTTCTTTACTTTTCCTTCCATCATTAAAAAACGAAACGGATAACTTAGAGTCCTTGTTCACTAAAAAGCATCACAATTTCCAGTCCCTGGATGCTTTTTTCTAAACCCTAGGTATACTATCAGGGAAAAGATCATCATAGATTTAATGACAATAACCATAGGAAATACAGAAAGAAATGTGGAAATGAAATTCAGTAGGGGATGGAATGAAGAGTTAGTAGCAAAGCAGAAACTTTAACTAGAAATGCCTCAGTCTGTTTGAATAATTTGTTGTATTAGCATATGTTGACAACTGTTGAGTTCTCATAAAAATTTCCGTTCTGCTGTCAGGCCTCTCATTTGGACTTGAAAATTTCACAACTTAGTCCCTTAGAATGCAGTCATGCTTTTACATGTAATTTAAGCAAAGAAGATGACAATGGTTTACATGTATAAGGAGACTCATAAAGGACAGTCCTTGGTATCAAAACAGAATGATCTTGTGACTTTTGCTTGCAATATTTTTCCTGTGAAAAATACCTTGAGATAGAAAAACTATATGCTGGTGACCCTTACTGAAGAGTGCTGTAGTGATTATTTTAGGTTTGTGGGTGATGGGCACAGTATTTTCATAGCAATAGTGCTTCAGAATCCCAGGGGTAGTTCAGCCTAGATTCCTACTCTCTTTAACTTTTCAAACAGTGACTGTCTATTGTGGACAGGCCTGACACAATGAAGTTGGCCATGAGCATATGTAATTAGTGAACAGTGCTCTCAAGGACATTTTTCATTTGGTAGGTCATCTCCAGTTGAAGCTTTGGACTTAGGAATATATTTTCCATATAAAAGGGAGGCACCCTTATGGTAATAGAGATTCTGTTTGCAAAATAAAGAGTTTTGGTTTAATTTTGCGCATAAATATGTGCACAGGTGCTGCATGAGTATCGGTACAGCATGAATCTGGCTTCTTTCTAAGTTTATATAAAGCCTTCAATGCATGAATATTTGAGACATTAGATTCACTTGATGCAGAACTTTAAGAAAGGATTACAAAAACTAAATGCATATTGCTCAGAGAGCTAAGAAATAAAACAGTGATTATGACACCTTGACTTTCAAGCATCTGTCTATGTAACTTTCTTTTTGCATATAGCTTTTGTATACTTGAGGCAAGATACATTAGGAATTACTGGGTGTGTAGAATAAACAAACAATAAGTTGATGCAAAAACCTGACTTACCTTGTGATAACTTTTGCCCCCTCATATTTTAGAGTGAAGTACACAATTCAGGGTTCCAGCAGGTTATTAAGGAATTTAGCCACAAATCCCAACCATCAGCTGAGGAATGCAAGGAAAGTGGAGGTATTATTCATAACACAAAAAATTGAAACATCTTTAGTAGTGCTCCTGATAGAGGAAATAAGAGTTTTCCTGTCTTGAAAATTTTCAATGAAAGGAAGATAACATAGGAGTAAATGTAAATTATAAAATACATCTTGATCCTTTTATCCTTTGAATACTTCAGCAACCTATATACCAGTGAAAGTGTGACCCAGTTGGTAGAGCCTTTCTAAATACACAAGTGAAATTGCTAAGATAGTGCTAAGATACAAGAGTGTTTCCTACAGCATTGAAAGTAGAACATGACTATAATGGAATATTTTTCAATACTGTAAATGGAATTTCACAGTCATTTTAAAGCTGGAATAGGTAAAATTTGTGTACTTTGGATTTAGTGAAACTCTTTGCCAGTAGCATGCAGAACCCAGGGACTGCAAATGCAATCTTATTTTCTTACTGCTTATAGCATGAAGGTGCTGAGTTACATGCAACTATCTAGTCATCTTTATCCCAAGTCTCTGGCCTGGTATCAGAATGATCAGATAAAGCGAGACCCTGGAATCTGAGCTGGACAAAGCTGTTGTATATCTGTTTTTTGTTTCTCATAAATGAACAGAATTTTATTCTTGAGCACTTCGAATATTTCTTTCAGTCCAGGGGAAGTTTTGGGATTCTCAGTAAGCAAAGTACTTAGTGCTTCCATAGAGGAAAATCACCTGTATTTTCCCAGTGTTTTTAATTAAAGTGCAATGTTAGCTCAGTGAGTTAACATGAAAGCTCAGTGAGGATGAGATAGAAATTTATTTTAAAAATACATATGTGTGTTTGAGAGAAAGAAGAGTGACATGATATTTACAGAATGAAGCTTCATCTGTAGAGGCTGTAAGCAGCAGATAAGATAGAGAAAATTGTGTGATTTTTTGAAAATGTCCCTTTGCACTGACTGGCAAACATAGTCCCTTGCTAGTTTTTGGTGTTTTTATTTTTTTTTTTATTTTTTTTTATTTTTTTTTTTTTTTTTTGGTAGAGAGCAATTTAGAAATACACTTATTAAATATTAATAGAAGAGATGTTCTTTGGAACCTTAACCCCAGCTCACTGGAACCTTACAAGGACATCAGTATTACACAGCTGTGTGGCTTTGACCCTGATTACTAATTAAACAGAGGTGAAAGTCAATTCAGAAGCATGTTGAGTGGACATAACTATCAAAGTGAATGTCCTTCCTATCTAGTGGTACAAAAATTTCTCAATAGAGTAGAAAGGATTAGAAGTGAAATGTAGTTATATGAATAATTGACTGGGGTTGATACAAAGTCTTCTCATGCAATGTGGCCATGGGCAATAAGCATTTCACGGATCAGTTGACTAGCATTTTCACAAAAAGCTCCTATTCAGATATTATTGTATAATGATAGCTGATAGGGAGGCTTAGGATCGCAAATTAGATAGGAGCAGCACCCACAAGACAAGCTTTGTATTCACTTAGTGTCTGTGAGGTTGTGATTCTTCTACTAAAGGAATATTTTTTTCTGGTGTGGACACTTTCTTTTTTATTTTTTTATTCCAAGTGATGCTAAAAAGGCCTGTAGAGTTTTATTTCATAAAGAAAATTCAGTGAAAATTTGTCATGATGCACTCAAGTGTCAGCTGCCAGTATTCAAACCACCAGAATCTCGTGAAACTGCCTAGCAAGCAATAAGAAAGCAGTGAAATGCCTTTGCTTTGGTTGTGTACAGCTGTGGTCAAAGCAGAGTACAAGGCCTAAGGAATCTCTCAATTTACATTCGTCTTGACGTTGGACAAATGAAAGAACACTCTTCTTTCTATTATACAGGCCTGGCACAGAATAGGTAGGTTTTTGTAATTCTGCCCAAGGGTTACCTATCTTGATGAGGAGGTCCACCTCAAATTAAATAGAGACTGTCACAATAAAGGCTTGAGATGTTTGGAAGGTTTTTCTATAGTTTGCTGATTGCTTGGAAAAGACAGGGATTTTCTTTAAAAGTTGGCAAATGTAATCATTGTGAAGGAGGGATAAAGCGTCTGGGGCTTTGCTGGTGCCTTGTGCCTGAGCAGAGTAGCTGTGCTTTGCAAATGTCCCAACGTGTGTGCTCCTGGCACAGGGGAAGCATATGATGATTTGTGCATAATTTAAAACAATAAAGTAAGCTTCCCTTCAGGAAATCACTCCTCCCCCCTTTTCCCCAGTGGTGGGATGTGTGGAGCAGCCAGCGTGTCTTCTAGTCCACTGCAGTGCACAGTGTATTAGTGAGCCTGCTGTGACTGACTGGCGGTGCCAGGTCCCACTCTTGTCTGGAAAACCAGCTCCTTGCCTCAGTTAAAACAATCTGATGGTTTTAGAACCAGTTTTGGCTTTTGCCCTTCACTCAGGACGACACTAGATCGACGACATTTCGGGATAACTGTTTGGCAGCCATTTTAGATACTGCCTGTGCTGAGAGCTCTCTGGCTGCCAAAAATTGCAAACACTGTGTGCCAAAACACTCTTGGCAGTAGAGATAAACTTTGCAGAGATACACAGTCCAGAAATATCTTATAATTACAAAGCACAGGGGGCAGAATGTTTTTACAATACAGCTGTGCTAATGTAAACATTTAATTTGGCAGCCCTCTCCACCCACTTTTCAATTAACTGGGTTTATGCAGATACTTTAGGTCTGCAATAAACTTTATTGCTGCTTCTCTTAGAGTGCAGTTTATGAAACACAGATTTGAAGTTTTTTGGGGGCTTTCTATTCCATTTAGCAAGGCACATTGAAAATGTTAGGCTGTTGTAAAGGGAAGTGTCAATTCCTGTTTTAAAATGCCTTAGTTCTGGCTTCAGTAAAAGCCCTTGCTTTAAAAGTATATATTAATTGGGGCCTGTCTCCTTAGCTTTTTCCCAAAGCAAGTAACAGGATATTAATAGAAAGTAATGAAATCACTTAAAAAGCTACAAAAGGACATTTGTGCTGGTGGTGATCATTTGAAAAGACAAATGTTCCTGGTGTTGCAAAATGGTGCTACAGAGAATAGCTCTGAACAGCAGTCTTTACAACTATAATTGCAATAATTGTGTGATAGCTGCAGTAATTGTACTCATAGAGTAAAAGAAAAATAATTTCCAATCACAAGCATTATTCAGCCTTAGATGGCAAAATCAGCCAAAGAGCCTTTCCTGAAAACTCCAGAATGCTGAAGGTTACAGTATTCTGTAATGAGATGAGTTAGTTTGCTTTGTGAAATTGGTAAATGTTTCATAATATAAAAAGGCACAATTAGATAAAATCTTTCCACTGAGTATCAAATAAATTAAAGTAACTCTCTCTAATAACTTCTGCATTTTTCAGAAGTGAAAAGTGTGACTTTGAAAGGCGAAAAGGTGGAGTCCTTCCTCAGTCCCTCCCCAGTTCTGTGAGGAATCAGACCATGTCAGAGGGCTGTCCCTGGTCTGGAGGGCTCTGTGTTCAGGAGCTAGGCAACACAGAGGAAGCACAGTCACAGAATCAGATTAGTATGTTCTCTGACAGTGCCAGACTACAGGATTCAACAGATCCCTTCAGTCTGGAAAAACCAAAGAGTAGGACCAATTGTTTGTGGGGTTTTTTTTGGTTTTATTTATTTTTTTTTGGAAGTATGTTGGAACTTTAGTTATTAAACTTGGATGGAAAGCCTAGAAGAAGTTGTCCTGTCTATTTTAAATTTGACATTTGTATTTCCAGGCCAAGCCACTTATTGCTGATAATTATGCAGTAGCAGCAGCAGAATGAAGGCTTTTGATAGTCCCGCAGCAGTCTTGATAATGGTCTCTGCCCCACAAAGCATTCAGCTTTGGTTTGCCTGTGTGTAGGGCCAGGATGTGCTGGTGTGAGGCAGTGGGATGACTGGTTAAGGGCAGTTTCTAATGTGCTAACATGCAAAAACTTGTTGGGGGCTGCTTGAAGTATATTTGCTTTAAACTTCAAATGAGGGAAGGGAAGGTATGTAAGTAGTTTCAAAAGTGATGAGACTGAGGGCATAGTTTACCAGAAAGTTTTAAAATGGGTGTATTATGGCCCGAAAACAACTCAGTGAAATTAACTACATAATTTTTTAATGGATTCCAGAGAGTTAGATTATAAATGTGAGTGAAAGGTCATCGAAAAACCAAGAGCTTTTTCCAACTGATTTGCCTTTTCTAAGTTTCATTGAAGTGAGCTAATCTTAAATGCATTTTTTTAAAAAGTGAATTTACTTGTTTATAGTAGACATCATATAAATGTAATTAAGTTAGTATGTACTCAGGCATAACAGCATAGATATATTAAAAAACTAATTGAAGAAGGTCAGCAAAAGCAAACGCTAAACACTAACAGCATAAGCTAGGACCTAGTTGTGAGGATAATTCTATCTCTGCAACTTGTTGAGCTATAACGATTAGCTGTGAGGAAGGGAATGTAGTTTGTGTATGGGATCCCATAAAATTGATTATGGCAGGAATCCAGAATAACTTCTTGTCCTGCATGATCATAAGACATTTTCTTACACTCCTGTTGTAGGAGATGATAATTGCTTTAAATTTATAGTCATCTTACTTTCTATCAATCAATCAATCAATCAATCAATTTTGTTGATAAATTGGAATTCTTTGTTTTTCTCAAGTGCTCTCCCATTTATTAGGAACACAGTTGTTCAGCATTGTTACTGTGATTAGAATGTAATTACAGTACTGAACAGGATGCTTTTGGGAGTAGTATGAAACTTTTTAATAGATTTTGTCCTTTTCTTGGACAGTAATAATTCAGTTTGGTGGTGAAGGGCTATGATTAGTGGTATCTCTATTTTCTCCTTTATTTGGCCATGGGAGTCTGTGAGAATGCTGGTCATGGCCCAGAGGCAGAATCAACATTTTAAAAAATTGTCCTTTGTAATTCATTGATGTTAAAATAACATGTAATCAAGATAGTAAAAGCCTGGCCACAGGAATCAAAGATGTGGAAGACAGTAAGAAATACATTCTGCACCTACAA
Source organism: Trochalopteron elliotii (assembly GCA_024734555.1). NCBI lineage: Eukaryota > Metazoa > Chordata > Aves > Passeriformes > Leiothrichidae > Trochalopteron > Trochalopteron elliotii. Next base: position 573,939 of record JANPWX010019538.1, on the reverse strand, counting down.
AGAGATTGTTTAGCAGTCGTCTTTGACAGCAGTACCTTAATGGATTATTGGTAAATAAAGATCTGTATAAATGCAATTCCCCCCTGTTGCCTCCCTTCTCAAGGCTTTAGGGAATCATGGGTGATATTTGGGAACAAAATAGCCCTTTTATTTTTTCTCTATGTAAAGGCCTCCTAAAGAGCTGTTTATTGTGCTGGGATTGGCACAAGTTGATTTGGTACCACTCTGGGGGAGCAGAGTCCCTGTACAGCTGATGAGGGTCTCCTATGTGGAAGACAATCTCCATGTCTAGCAGGGAGCCAGACCTTCCTGGGTAGCAGAGCAACATATGCCACAATCTGCCATGCCCCTTTGAAATTTGTGGTCCACTGTAAATGCAAGAAACCTTGACTAACCAAGGGAGGAAACATCTATAATATTCCTCACTCTGCACATGTTGGCAATGTTCCCACCTTACTTCGAGGCAATGAGCACCACTGCTACCCTGCCCCAGGTTGCAACAGCCTGCAGCAATCTGCAGAGTACAGGGCTGGAAGGGACGTACCCAGTTCTGTGTCCAGGGTGGAAACTGTACCCACAGAAAAGCCCAAAACAACTTCCTTTTGTGCAGGTATTTGGTAGTATGCAAAACCAAAACCATTTTCTCAGCCTAGGTTTGAAGCTGAATTGTTTGCATAATGTTTGGGGAAATGTTGGATGTGAAATAATACTCCTCAGCCGATGTGGCAAGAATTAAAAAACTATTTTCCAAGTGGTAAATGCAGTTTGCCACAACTGAGTATCTGCTGCCAATGCATCCTGAGGGTACTTAAAAGCTTGGATCTTCAGGAGTGGGGGTTGCGGGTAAAACAAGGACATGTGTGGAGGGGATTCCGTGCTCTAGCAGTGTATTAGTGGATTGTTTAGAATGATGCTGAAAGCTTATGCTCATACAGTGGCAGCAAGACTTTACTCTGCCAGCTCATAGATAGTAACAATGCTATGTCAGTCCCTTAGAAAACACATAAACAAGGGCAAATGGAGTATTCCCCTGTAGAGCAGAAGAGAGTTTAAGTAGATTAGGCTTCAGTATAGCATTTCAGTTTATCAAGCATTTAGTGTTAAGGATGTACAATACAGGCATATGTGACTTGCCAACTATTTGGGCTTCCCCCACTGTTTCTGGTTTGGCAGCAAAGTGGTTTTTCACCCTGTTGCAATGCTGACTGCCAAGGAGACATGGCCAGCTTTCTGCTTCCTGTCTTCCTCTTTGTTCTGGCTTGGCCTGCATTCTGCCTGCCAAGTCACAGATGCCAAAAGCTTATACAAAAAGGTCAAACAACTAAGGCTTGAAATCACCTATGCCAACATTTGTGTTTCCCTTCTATTTTTCTGTATTTGGATAAATGGAAAGTACACCCACATAGCTTAGACAGGCATACAGAGGAATTTTTGCAGATGAGTGTACAGATTATAGTTCTACAAAGTGCTCATGGAGGCAGGGAGCGCTGAGCCTTTCTTAAAATTCCTCTTACAGAATTCCAGGTGCTAAAGATACATAATAACCTTTTGGTTTTGTGAATTTATGTCTCTCTGCTTCCTCACCCAACTTGGTTTTGCTTACTCCTGCTGTTTTACTATATTTAGGAGTCAAGTTCCTTTGGAATTTACTACTACCAATCTCTGCAGTTGCATCTGCAGCTACATTAATATACGTGACCCTACTGTGACCACTAAGACAATTAGGCTTTTTGTAATATTTATATTTGGAAAAGTTTAATAATAAGTATGTAGCTGTCTGTACAGAAGCTAAATTTCTTCAACATAAATCTTAAAATTCCTGAACTGTATATATTTACTTCAGAATAAATTAATTTTCCTGATTCCTAGCCTCTCCTAACCCTGTGAGACAGAAGCAGAAAAACATATCTACCCCTTCTATTCCTGTATTGTTTCTTACCATGATAATGATAATCGCCTACTGCTTTAACCTCCAAGTTTTAAACTAAACACTAAGTAGCCTTAAATGCAGAATGACTGTTGACCATGAGTTTTAAAATTGAATAGTTGTAGGGTAAGCCTTTTGTTCAGATGATTCATCAAAGCCCAGGTTGCAAACCACAGCTTACTATTTTAGTCAGTCTTCAAAGGAAACTCCTCACTTTACTCATCATCCTCTCAGTCTCTCACCTACCTTATACACCCTTAAAGAGAAGGTGTTTCTTTAAAGTTATGGCGAGAAGCAAAATAAAACAAAACACAAGGATGCCTTCAGCATCCTTTCATAATAAGCAGTAGGCTTATTATGGCCTTTCATAATAAGCAGTATTGGATTGTCTCTCATTCAGATCAGCAAGAAACCTGTACAACTCTAGTTTAGTAAAAACTTTAGTAGTTTTACTTTGTTAACTAAAAATGTTTTCCTGGACACTGCAAAAATTGCAGGGTTGAAGAATATTCCAAGGCATGTGGTGGTGCCACAAGAAAGGTAGAGAGACAATGCAAAGAGAAGATAGTGGAAAGAATGTGTTCATACAGATTGTTGCAAGTGATCTTGAGAGTAAATCTTTAACCATTTAACAATACAGTAAATCTTTAAGAGTACAGCATGCCTGAAGTTAATGGTAGACTTCGATTTTGGGTAAATGGAACTGCCAGTGTCTTTAATGGGGTGACTGTGCCCTTTCTAGGGTCAAATATTGGTTGCTGACAGCCACACATGTACAAAAATATGTCAGTATTCTGTCACTCTCCCCTACTAATCTCACGGAAAGAGATTATTTAGAGAGAATTTACCTTGTTCTGCCTTAAGGTCAGTGCACTTCTTTTCTCCTGCCTTATAACTTAATAGCTGTTATTTTTTGATCTGTGAATTTTTTTGTGTATTTAGTCTAGTTTTTTTTTTTTTTGTAACACTGCAACATACTGATTACATTTTTTTTCCATCTGCTGCTTATTAAAATAGACTTATGCTAATACGTTTGGGAAGGCAGCTATCCTTTTGGTGTTGACATATGCCTCTGCTGAGAGATCTTCATATGATTGCCTGTATTCTGCATGAACTTAATGTTAGGCTGTGCTGTGTTGTTTGAAATGGTGTAGGTGAGAACTGTGTCCACTTGCTGTAACTGAGCCAAGTGCCATATGAAAAACACTGTAGATTTGCAAGCTTAACAGTCTTCCTAGTGTGATGTTTTCTAGGCTGTCTCCTATATACAGTCACATACTGTCTAACAAAATGTGTAACCTCTAGACTAAACTTGATATAAAACTTTAGTTTTATTCTTAGTGTCATGGCTATCTGTCTTCATGTGCTGTTTCCATCTCCTGAATGCTTACATCATGCTGTTATCAATAGCTATGCGTATGGAAGTGATTTCATTGTTCATTTGATTAAAATAGAAGAAAGGGTCCATACAATATTGCTGGTGTTTCCTGGGGGGACACAGGGCTCTAGACTTAGACCAGACAAACTGAGTTGATATGGAATGTGCTTTAATGTTACACAGATTTAATTTTAGTGATTGTGTATGTAGGAAGACTAATGCCAGAATCACTTTAGAAAAATTGGCCAAACAGTGTGCTGGCCTATGCTTAGTTTCAGAAGATTGCTTTGCTCCTGGTGGAGTGCTTCTGTTACCAACCCTGATGTTGCATTGCTCTACTGCAGGCATGTCACACACCATAGTTCTCCTTCCACGTGTGGAAGTGAATGTGGGACAGAATGTTGAACAGAAGAGCATCATATAAAAAGTGTTTATTGCTGTGGGGCAGCTTCACACTTTTGTGAAGGTGGGGGCAGGGGGGTAAGCAATGGGATGACTGCTTGACCAGCAGACTTTACTGTGCTGTGTCCTGGGATCAGTGCCCTTTTCTTTCCTTTTTTTTTTTCTTTTTCCTTTTTTTTACTCTTGGTTTGTTTTTTACAAGCGTGATGTGTGACTTACTCGTGGGCCCTCTTCAGTGCTTGCCTGTCAGTCACACCCACTGGGTGGAGAAACACAACCCTAGGCCAAGGTGAATTTCATGTGAGAATTATATTTTCTCATGTTCTTGCCATTGCTGATATCATACTGCTGTGCTGAAAAGGCTCTTTTGTTGTTCATGCTTCACTTTTAAGTTGACATTAAAGGGACATAGTTGTTATTCAGAAGTACAAGACCTCCTGGAAAACTACTTGAAAGGATAAAAACATTCTGGGGCTTTGGAGATTTGCTCAAGACAACTGTTCATAAGTGTAAAACGTAATGTCAAACTAGCCAATTGGTCTCATCTGCATATCAATAGAAATTCTAGTGACTACATGGAAACCTGAACTGCTCAAAATTAGGCTGATGTGAATTAAGTCTAGACTTGGCATTGCACACTTTTCTGAAATCGCTTTAACTTGCTTAAGCAGCACAGACGGATTGACTTTACACTGCTCTGGAGTGTTGGTAGCTACCACACCAAAAGAAGGCCGGGCTAAACAGGGAGCTGTAATTATGTTCTTATTTCAGAATGACACAAGGTGTGTTGTGTATTTGTGTGGGGCAGGGAGAGACAGGCAGAAGAGAGGAAGGTAAAGCAAAATCTGAGTTTGCAGGTTTCCATTAGAGTATAGTCACATGCTTAAAATCAGTCATAAAAAGGTCTGCCATAATTTCAGTGCATACAACTGAACAATTGTGTAGTACATTATGTCTCATCTAACTCCTTCAGGTCACGTGTTTTTAACCCATTTGTTCAGGAAAACAGAGCTGCCAAGGGGCGTGAATACACATAAGGTATTAAAATGAATCTTGAACCTGCTATATTGGTGCACAATAGGAAAAATTATTAGTATTCACTGAAGAAGGGCAGTGCAAGTATGAAGTTGCTATTTTTTGCCCTAAACTTTTTTGAAAAATCTCAAATATTTCTGTAAGAAATGCTATTGTGAAAGTGCTGTTCTTCATGTTTATTTCTGTTTTTTCAGTAGTGCACAAGAGAGTCAACATGTTTAACCCATTAGGCTTCCCCCTTCTCAAAGGCAAAAACATTGGCTATAAGTAAGATAAACCTGAATCTATATGAATTTATAATTTCTGCACATCCACTCACATATGCACAAATACATGAATATAAAGGGGAAATGGAAAGTTCTGTATTAAAATGGAAAGTTGTATTTGGACTGAATTTTATTTTATATATTTAGCTAGCAGAAAGTTATTTTTTATGTATTGAAAGGCCTTTAATAAGAATCTAAATCTGCAGTTTTAGTAGGCATGTTGAATATCTAAGATTACTCTTTGTGGCTTCATGTCTTGGAGATGTTGGGTGGTACAACCCATTTTGCTTTATACACAGATTGAAACTTGAGTTTCTGATATGTTTTCAGTAAATGTGTACAAGGTTTTTTAACTCCAAAGACTTTTTTTTAGCTGCAGACCAAACCAGTCTTGATAACTTTCTCAAAGTCCTGCTGTGACAGAGTACTAGTGAGAAAATAAGCCTTAGAAACAGTGGATGGTTAAATAGTATTCAAGACACCGGCAAATTACCGGGTGCAGCAAGAATTTGAGTCAGGGTTTTTGTTCTCCCTCATTCTCTCCCTTGACTCCCCCCTTAATTAGCACTCAGTTTTTACTCATGCAAAAAAAACCCCAACAACTAGTAAGCAATAAAAATGAAAGCCTTGGAATTTGAATCCATACATCTGTTTTTTTAGATAAAAAAGTAGTAACCTTTTTTGAAATATATAATACCCTTAGGTATCATATGGCAAGGACATGTGCCAGCTTTTGTAAATAAAACAAAATTGAAAGAGGGAAAGTAGCCTCTGCTGTATACTGAGTAGGCAGGCATATTTTAAAATCAATATTGCAGCTGGTATGTGTCTATCAGGTACAATAGTCCCTGTCAGGGAACTTCACCTACGTAGATGATTAAAAAGTTAGGAAAATTAAAAACTAGGGAACTTAAAAGAAGCAATGTGTAATATCCAGTGAAAATTATAGAATTTCAAAACAGATGCTGCCATGTGATATTACCCACAAAACTAAAGAGTTATGTTGGGCAGATACAAATGAATATGATCAAATAGCATTTATTACTTTTTTAATAGCTTTTGACCAATATGACTGCAACAGCAATACTGTTACTAGTAGGGAGATGAGGAACCTGTGGGGAAAATGTTCTTGAAAATTGCTTTGTTTTAAACTTGAAAGGCATTATTTACATGGTTTAAACCAAGATAACTTTTCTTTTCTTTTTAAGTTACATACTTTAAAACTAATTCCTTGCATTTATTTGCAGAACATTGCTGCCCAAACTCAAAACTGAGTTCGTCATACATTTGTATTCTTTAGTTAGTTCTACATTTTAAATTCTCCTGGGGCACATCATATGGCTAGGTGCTCCTAATTTTTATCTACTGTGAGAGGTAGAGAGAAAACTAATTTGTTGGTCATTATTTTTTTATCGCTATTCCTTCAGTACTTTTTCGTCATTTGTTATGAATTTGTGCGTAAACATGGTATCTGTGAGCACACATGCAATTACAATTGAGCTTTGAACCACTAGCATGAAAAGCTAGGGTGATTTTTCTCAGCCAGTTCTTGTGTATTACCTACTTACTGCCCATTAATAGATTTAATTTTTTTATTGTCATGGTTAGTTTGTTTAAATTTGTGTGTGTGTGTGTGTGTGTGTGAATATGGATAAGCAAAGTGGTGTGCGTATCTTGTCTATGACCTTTTTAGATTACAGCAGATGAAATTAAACCCACTTTATAAAGAACATGTGCATATACTTCCATTTGAGATGTTTTCACAAAGATCTCTGATAAAAAAATGTGTTACTTGAAGATCCACAGGACTGTGGTGTTCCTTATGCCTTATGTCTCTTAGAAGTAAGTTAAGTAGCATCCGATTGTAAATTTCTGAGCTGTTGAGGAATCTGTCTTTTATTACTGTATGATTTAGTGGAGAATGTAATGCACTTGGAAGAAAAAAATGCAGATGTGTCCTACAGTATTTGTTGAACTATACTTATTTTGTTCTTTTAAATTATAATTTATCATAGAATTCCTCATCCAAAACTTGTTGGGGCAACTTTTCATTGATTTTAACAACCTTTGTCTGTGACTCATGTTAAAAGCACTGATTTTTTCTTAGTCCTGTCATCATTATCCCTGGCCTAAGAATATTGTCTTATGTAGTGGAGATGTGAATTTTATCTCCGTGAACTCTTTTTGCTTTACTGCTCTACAGTTCAGCAAAAAATGAAATCCTGATTGCATGGAACTCAGTGGTAAAATCTACATTGTCTTCTCTGAAACCAGAATCCATGCAGCAGGTTTAGGTTGGATGTTAGGAAGAATTTCTTCACAGAAAGGGTGATTAGAAATGGGAATGGGCTGCCCAGGGAGGTGATGGAGTCACCATCCCTGGAGGTGTTTAAGAAGACTGGATCTGTCTCTTAGTGCCATGGTCTAGTTAACAAGGTGGAATTCAATCATAGGTTGGACTCAATATATCTCACATGTCTATTCCAACCTAATTTATTCTGTGATGCTGTAAAGATCTCAGCAATATACATTGCATATACATCAGGGTCAACTCTGTCTTATAGAACAGAATAAAGTGGACAGTCATTATTTAGCTGAAGGTATATGCAAGGAAATTCCTATTATTTGCTCGCAAATAGGAACTTTAAATTAATATAGTCTACCATATAATTTCTTCCTTCCCTAAACATCACAACAAATCTTCCACTGTGTTCTACATTTTGCTTTTGATTTTCTGAAAAATCAGTAAAAAAACCCTTTATGAAACATAACGTAAAAAGTCTTCTTGGTTTCCAAAACCAACTTCTGAATATTTCTGACTATAGTAGTATCCATAGTATCCTTCAGATGGATAAAATTAAGCATTCATATCTCATCTTTTCCTACTGAATCCACCAACTTTTGGAAAGAAATGTCATTCTTTCACATTCATCCACATGTGGCTTGATACCTATGTAAATCTCTTCTTAATGTACATGTCAAAAAAGAGCTCAACTAATATTATGAGGTATGGGAAGTATTTGTTTCAGGCCATGAAAAAATGTAACCCTTTTCTTAACTTAAAATATGAGTGTGTTCATGTGTGTGCATACATAGATATGTATATATTCCGTGTACAACTTAAAACACAGCTGGGGAAATTTGTTCAGTTTTTAATGTGAGCAACATATGGTCTTTATAAATTGTATAAGAAATATTTTGAATAAATAAGTATTGTGACTTATGTCACATAAACAAATAAAGGAGTTTAAATTAAAAAGATAAGTCTCTGCATGGGATATAAACCTGAAAATCTTACTATGCATATTGTTATTTTCATTCTTGTAAGTGCTTCTAGGTCCTTGAATTTGTTTCAATTATATAAAAACTGAATTTACTCCCAGAGCTCCACTTCTTAACTAGGGCAGTATAAAAACTAAACAAGGATTGAGTCAATTAATTTAAATGAGATTACAAATCAGAAACACATTACGTAATGTTGATTTAATTACCATTTTTTATTTACCTAATTAAAATACTCTGAAGGAAAGTTAACTGTCTTGACAATGGCGGTTGGGTGACTTGGCAGAGGCAGATCTGCTGATAAAAGGGGAGGTGAAGCGGGGAGCCTGCCATGACCCATTGGGCTCCAACGCCCCAGCCCATCACACTCCATCTCAGTGTCAGCCCACATGGCGCTGGCATTGCTCTGACCACCCCAGGCATGGGGATGCCCCTCCAGTGGCAGACACAGGAAGTTTCACCCAGCCATGCCGGCCATAGGTGAGCTTTTCTGGGGTGGGAGGGTGTGGGGACATGTGGTGAAATGGGTCAGCTGATGGCTTAATAGGTCTTGCTGTGTCCCCAGTCCAAAGCAAAGAATTTTAAACTCAAATAAAAAATGATCCCTACTTCTGCTGACTATCCTCAGCAGAAGCATATCCATGGCCTGAGCCCTGAAGCTTTGTGAAAGTGACATGACTGCTTGGGTTAAAGCCTAGGTACCAACACCAACAGACACCTTGGTTTTCTGGGGTGAGCAGTCAGCTCTGTTCTTTGCTGCCTTTTCCAGGTAGGTGAAAATTAGGCAGCAGCACTCTTTTGACCTAAAGAGCCTAAGTTACAGCACCTGCTGCGACACATAGGTGCAGATCAAGCCTGGATGCAAAGGATCGCCACATCCAGCCTTCAGGATAGCTCCTGCTGTTGCACTGATCTCCTGAGAGATCCCATGTCTCCTGGGTCACTTCTCTATGCTGCTCATTTACAGCCAGTTTTATGAATATGAAGCACAATCAAAACTTACAGGACTAGCTCTTGGTGTAGTTCTTGTAGAAAAAGGGTAGCAGAACAACGTTGTTAAAAGAAGTCACTGAAGTCAGTGTTGTGGATGTTTCCAGTCTGGGTGTCACGAACACATATTGCTAAGTATATTACTGTTGGGAAAAGATGCAAGGGCAAACGTCTTTATCATAGTGAAGCCCTCATTTTTTTTTAAGGTGCTGCTTCCTCCTTGTGGTATGTGCTTCATACCATATCTCTTCAGGGACATATAATCATGGAATATTTTAGGTTGAAAAAGACCTTTAGAATCCTGAAGTCCAACCTAACATTGCAAAGCCCACCACTAAACTATGCCCCTAACTGTCACATCTGTAGGTCTGTGAAGTACCTCTATGGAAGGCGACTTCCTGACTTCCCTGGGCAGCTGATTCCGATGGCTGGCCATCTTCTGTTGAAGAATTTTTTTCTAGTGTCACATCTAAACCTCCCTTGGTGCAACTTGAGGCTGTTTCCTCTTGTTTTATCGTTTGCACATGGGAGAAGAGACTGACCTCACCTGGTTACAACCTCCTGTCAACCTCCTGTAGAGGGCAATATGTTCAGCCTCCTTTTCTCCAGGCTAAACAATGCCAACTCCCTCAGAACTCCTCACAGGACTTTTCTACCAAGCAAATTGGTGGCGGTGAACATTTTATCAAGAGGAAATGAGAAAGCTAAAATTCTCTGGAAAAGTAGTTGAATAAGCTGTAGTGATCTATGAAAATGTGAAAAATAAATCCCCCTCAAGTTAACTTACTTATGAAAACAAGGGTGATACTAGCATTTCTATGTTTATAGCAGCCTTTACTATCCACTTTTCAGTGGATAATGCATTAAACCACTTTTAGCTAGTTTATACCATAAATTAGCTGTCCTATCACAAGGGTTGGTGTGAAAAATGCTATTAAAATGGTACAATAATTCTCTATTGTTAGATTGAGAAAGACTACACAAAGAAAGACACTGCTTTTGCAAAATGAAATTGTTGCAAGTATTTGTCAAGTCTGTCAAACCAATCAGTTGCTTTGTCAAGGTAAAATAGTATAGGTAGTGAAAGGTAGTTATGTAGTAAAGTTAGGGCAATAATAAGTAAAATAATGATTTAAAGTACAGGGATGAAATTATTTATCTATTTGTTTTATGGATTTTTGCTGCTCACATTATTTCCTTTGGAGAAGAGGAAATTTACTCTTAAATTTCCTTACTTTTCTTTGCTATGGATATTCTGAGAGTCTTTGAGAGATCAAGAGCTCATTAGGCAGGGGCTGAGTGGGAGTCTACCACAAGTCTCTACCACACTATGGTAACCTGTGGTCCTGTGATTTTCAGGGATACAGCCATACAACCAGTGATGTCAGATGGCAAAGTAATCCTGGCAGTCTGGAAGGTAGTTGTGATTCTTGTGCATGACACTGACTCTGTCAGCTGTCAAGGGCTGTATATGAATGTGCTAGTTTGACCAACATCATTCATGGTTTGATGATGGCCACATCTCTATGGTCCCTTACCCCTCATGCCAAAATCAGAGACTATCAAAGAGCAAGGTTGTATTTACCTGTTGGTGAATGATTGAATTAGTGTCTGTCAGCTGATTTCAACTGAGGCTGATCAAAGGCTGTCCTCATTGCCTGTGGCAAATAGAAATGTGTTCACTGAAACCACTGAGAAAGTTTATTTCATTAGTGTGATGCCTGTGGACAATCTACTTATTTCCCTAAGACATGGCTCTAGAAAGTATTTTTATATTTTAACAGATTCTGCTGCTACTTGTTTTCAATGCCTTTGATATTATGCTCCAGCAGAGATGGGGCATAAGGAAGGTATAGCAGCTTGCTTTTTAAAGAGAGTGCCTTATCTGAGAGTATCTTATCTGAAAAGTGAAAGGTTAGGTTACTGAGGTGAGCAATACTAAATATGCTTCAGGAAGCTGGTGAAAACAATGTGACTTGCTTGTTGTAGCTGGCATGGGTGTCTTTCCTGCTTGTCAAACACACGGTGGTTCAGAGGGAGAGAGCATCTCATCCTTCGCTGTATGGCAAACCATTAGCACTTTTTATTTATTTATTTATTTATTTTAATTTTATTTTATATTATTTGTTTTATTTTTATTTTCCTCTGCCTTGTGAAACCAAGACTTTTCTTAGTGTACCACAGGGAAAATGGAAGCTTATTTTCTCACTTGAAGCAGGCCTCAGCAGCCACTTTGTCTTAACTCTGACTGCACTGAGAGTTACCTGCACTCACAGAAGGTCGTTGTGACCAACCCCTGGAAATGAAAACGTGTATATGTCAGCTTCGTGACTCATCCTGTCATACAGTCTCCTAGAAACAAGAGTAATTTGATATGGAGTTTGAATGTCTGGGAGATATCCATGTTAAATCATGATGAATTATACATAAAGTGCATCAGGGTTATGTGACTTATTAAAAGTAAAGTCTGGCTTGAGCCTATTTCTTCATCATGGCACAATAGCTTATCAAAGATAAGTTGCATCAGTCAATACCAAGAAGAGCAGAGTAGATGTGCTACTGTAGCTGTGAGGTGCACATGAAAGCCATTTTTGTAGATATGGTATGTCTAGGTGACCTTTTGCTCCCTATCAACAGCTACAGCAACAACAAAACTAAGGGAACTTACAGTTGAGAGCTACCTAAATAAAAGTTATGAAAATTTCAGTTTTATTCCATAAACATGATGGGGTTTTATTTGCTTCTTGTTGTGTGTCTTTTCATCCAGATTCTAGTTTATGAAGTTGCTTGGGGTGGTTTTTTTTTGGTGGTGGTGGTGGTGTGGGTTTTTTTTCAGGTTTTTTTTTTTTTTTGTGGTTTTGGGTTTTTTGCGTCTTTTTTCTTTTTTTTAACTTTTTAAAAAAAATTTAATGTGTAAGAGTATTTGCTGGGACAATTGAATGCAAATCCAGCTAGACAGACAACGAGTTTGGTTTATGTCTCCATTATTGTGGAAGAAAAGGCTCATGTTGTTAATTAGCAATCTTGTACAGATGAGGAAAAAGAAAGATTTAAAGTATTTTAACACGTCTTTTTCTTCTTTAGCTTCTGTGGCTTCCCAAAAATGCCTCTTACTCCCTCTTTTAGAACATCATTGCTCCAATGTATCTGTTCATTCAGCATTCTGCTTATATGAAGTTATTTTAATATAATTTAATTGTATAATGACCATGATTCTTTAGTACTTTGCAAAGCTATTTGTATCCAATCGAAACAGAGGAGTGCTTTATAATTTCTGACATTGGTAAGAGAATTGGATCATCACGGACCAAGTCTCTCTTTTATCTTGAGGATCAGATGCTTCTCTATTTTTTAACTGCAGAGTTCCATACCTTGATGCTCTCATAGAGAATAAAATTTTTTGATTTTTCAACTGCATTTAGTGGAGGCTGAGATAAGTTTCTTTTCATATTCCTCTTCAGTAATCCTTTGCTTTCCAAAATCTCACTGAGATCTCTGAAAACACAGACTGAGAATCAATATGTAAAGGCCATGATTATTGAGTAGTCAACAAAACCAAAAGCTAAGTCTGACTGGAAAATTATAATAAATAGCCAATTGATTATCCCTATAATTAAAAAATTCTTCCCTAAATTTCATTTTAAAATAACACTTGTCTAAACTGCCATTAATCTTTAAATCCTGAATCCAGAAACTAGAAGTAAAAGCAAATTGCTGTGCAAGATCTAAAAAAGTTACTTTATTTTGTGCTTCTTTTTAGTGAATTTTAGCCGGAGAAAACTTCAAAGGTTATTTTTTGGTAGGCCTCATTAATTCAGTTTCAGATCTCTGTGATCCTGAAGCTATGTTGTTCAAGCTTTATTTGGTTTAACAACTACCAAACTGACACTTCATTTAGCCACACATCTGCAGTAGTTTTGCACTTAGACCATTGCTGTGTAAAATGAATCCTATCTAGTAATCTGAATTTAAATAGTAATTTATAGGGTTTGCAGTATCAAAGAATGTCTATTAGAAAAACATCTAATTCACACAGGAAAAAGGACAGTTCTCCACAAATTGGCCTATACATGGAGAAACATTAGATTTTTAGCATTTCTTGTAGCTGATTAAGTTTTTAAATTAACTTGATTAATTCTTTTAAGGGAAGTATCATATCATGTGAAGAACCAGACATAGTGAATGGCTGCATCCTGTGCTGCACAATGGGACTCCTAAGAGTACCCAGGTGCCAGACCATGGTGAGGCCAGAATCCAACTCATAATCTTGCCGTTCATATTTCCTGCCCAAGGCTGAAGAAGATAGATGAAATTTCATGGGAAATTCCCTATTCAATGTGCATTTTATTGTGTTCAACTGTGATTTAATTCAGTATTGAAAAAGTTAGGGTTTTTTAACATCATTAGAACTCTTTCACATGTATCTTGCAATTCCAATACTCAGGTAGCTACTCAGATTTATATATTTTAGGATAACTAGCATTCAGATCAACTTAGTAGAACGTGAGCTGTGAAAAGGATTTCCATCTCAGTTAATATCTTCTGTAGAATCAAGCTTGTATTAACTTAAAGTCTTTGAGAGACATGTGAGTCAAGCAGTGTTTATGAAGCTGCCTAACAGGTGGCAACAGATTTTAATGAACTTCTTGTAGCATGTAAAGGGAATCTCTCATTCTAAGCTGAGAACTACATCAGCTATAAGAAGTAATGATAATTGAAGGAAAAAACATTTGTCAATATAAAGTTTTCTTCTTTTCTATATTTTTTTTTATTCTTTAATTTGAGCACTGTAAGCAGCAATGCATTCAACAACTCTACATCCATCTGGAGTTCATTTGGTGGTAGTTTCTATGATGCTATGATGCAAGCTTTTGGTGGTCTTATGCTATTAATACCACCACTGTATTTAAAAAAAATTAGTATTTTTTATTCAGACTCTAAACCAACTCCATTTTAGATGCCTGTATGTGATGAAAATGGTGATGCTTCATTTATTTTCTTCCCCTCTGCATTTTTTTGTTTTTTATATCATTGTTAATTTCTTGCAGTGGAGCAGGGTTTTGTTATATTATTGATGTAGGAATACAGTGAAACGTAGGTGTTTTGAAAAAAATTTTTTTGAATAAGGATATTTGAATAAGGAAGTTTTTTGAATAAAAATAATTTTTGAATAAGTTTTTATGAATGAAGATATAATTTATTATTTAGTGTATTAATATAAAGTTACATTATCCTCTTGATTTAGTAGGTGCATGCATAAGGAAAGAACACAATTCAAAGTCTACACTGTTTGAGTTTTGTTTTTACATTACATAATCTCAATTTCACAACAGCAGTTCTCAGAGGCTGGGAGCACAAAGACCATATTGTATTTACGCAGACTGTCATATCCTCATTGCAGTCATGAGTCTGTGGGAGCAATGTAGGCCTTTGTGCCTTAAGAAAAGGCTAAAGCAACAGGCCTCATCACTGCAAGCACCACTGGTTGCCTGATCCAGTGTGTCTTTCTGGTCTTTGGCTGAGAAGAAGTTACGTCTACTTTGCTCATTATGCAATATTATATTTGGGGGATAGAGGAAAAGGGAATGAAAAAGTACCCTTATAAATGTGTTTACAGCTTGCATATTTAACTGAATGACTGTCTTGTCCTTATTCAGTCATCTACAAGTTCCTCTTATTAGGATCATTGCATCTTTCACAATGTTTCTATATCTGCATAAAAAAAGTTACAGTGTGTTTGTTCAATAATGCTTCACATAGAAACTCAGGGAAATGACCTTTAAAGAATAAAGTAAAGTATTAGTTTCATAGTTAATAGAGGGTATTAAAGATTGTGAGATTCTTGCAATACAGATGATTAAAACATTTCTTTCATTTCTTTATAGATTCTGGACAACCAGGAAGTCCAAGCCACAATGATCCTGCCAAGAATCCACCAGGTAAATATAAGTTTCAGAACATGTGCATTTAACATTGCTTGAGAACAATGATATGACTGATAAGAGCTAAAGAGAGTGTAATTGGTCAGCAGCCTATCTTGCATTGGTAAATATATATAATCAGGGCAAGTTGTGATAATTTAGTTGCTCTAAATTGGCAGTGCTTTTATTGCACTTTCATCAGCATTCATTTAATCTAAGGAGTTTTTCTTTCATCTCATGGTTTTCAGAATTTTCTAAGTGGGGATGGGTAACAGAGTAAGGAAGCAAGATCCCAAATAAGAGCCCAAATAACTTTATTTTTATAAAAATCTTCCAGTACTGCCAGTTTTCTTTCATCTCAGACAAAAGACAATTGACCTATGTCTAAACTCTGTGACTGAGCTACCAGCTTTTTACTGTTCATATGTACTTTGTAAAATACAAATA
Source organism: Trochalopteron elliotii (assembly GCA_024734555.1). Classification (NCBI taxonomy): domain Eukaryota; kingdom Metazoa; phylum Chordata; class Aves; order Passeriformes; family Leiothrichidae; genus Trochalopteron; species Trochalopteron elliotii. The sequence goes on along the minus strand of JANPWX010019538.1, from coordinate 558,291 downwards.
TGTTCATTTAAAGTTAGTTTTTGGTATCAGCTCAGAACAGTCTTTGAACTTGTTAACGTGTCATGGCTAGTGACACTTGACATTCCTTTGAGAGAGTTGTTAATGTAAATGGTCCTTTCAAGGACTCTTTTAAAATAAAAATGCAAGAGAAAATCAAACCCAGGCTTTTGCCATTCCAGTCTGCTTAGAGAAAAGGTTCCTTGCCTTTTCATGAGGTTATCATTCTAATCAATTAGGCGGTTCTAGTAAATCTTGTAAGCCTTTGCCATGTTATGAATTCTATGAGAGTAAGACAATTGTGACATTGTGAGATTGTCACACACACTGTCACTTCTTAATGACCAAGGAGTGACTCCACCCACCATCATCATATTGAATCTGCTAATTTTATCTCTCAGAAATTGTGTGTATTTGCAACTAACACAGTTTGATTTTCTAAATCCAAAATGAACCATATTCTGACCAGGACATAATTTTGCATTGCTGAGTTGTTAACATATATATGGATATTTTCTGAATCTGTTACAACACTAGGATAAACAATCTGCTTTGTGGTTGTAGAGTTTTGTAGTATGCATATGATCAAAGTATTCTCTGTTTGTGAAATATGTCATGTGTATTGCCTGTGAATATCCAAAAATGGGAGAACCATCAAAGATCATTATACAAAAAGCCATATTCATGTAATATAAACTCCAAATATATATACTTGAAGATAGCAGATGTGTTTTAGAGATAAGAAGACAGAACAAGTCAAATAACATCATTCTGAGCTCTAATGCAAGTGATATTTTTTTCTTCAAGGAATGATGCAGGCTTGTTTCAGTTTTGATTGGAGTCTTTGATGCTGTTTCTTTCCAAACTGCGGGATGTTGAGAGTGAAATTTCATTTTTCTATTAAATACATGCCATACATTATATATAATAGTGGTTTAAAAACCCAAAGGAGCAAATTTGCTCATAAAATAAATATGAAAACTTTCACTATGAATAATTACAGTTTTTGAAACTTAGACCATTAAGCTATAGAGAATTTATTGTGCTTTTAGAATATCTCTGTGAGTGCAAGAAAATCCAAATGTATTGCCTTACCCCTTGTAATTTTGAAGGATTCTTTGTAGCTTCTGCGTTGGGGAAGCTGAAGGCAGGGTCAGCTCTCCTTCAACAGGCTTTAAAACTCTAGTTTTGAAGTACCATTTAGCATTTGAAGTAGGAAGGTAGAAGTACATATTTTACTAGTGAGGATCACACCCTGCAGTGAGTCCAGTTTCCCCAGCCCATCAGCCTTAACTCCATCCAGTAAGGAGTAATCTTGTTGCCGGTAACAGAGCCTTGGGAAGATTTTCTTGTGGGCAGACCTGTGGGTTAAGATGTAACATTTGACAAACTCTACTGTCTCAGAAGGTGGAGGGACTTAGAAAGCAGATAAATCTGTTGCTGCTTTCATCATGAAACATTATGCTTAAAATATGAGCATAACATTTTCTTATTATTGGAGTCACTGCAGCCAGTATTATCCTTTTGTCTGCTGCCAAGTGGGGAGAGAAAATACAAGCTGGGCCTTGCTTCCCTTGAAACCCTTCATTTAAGCAGGGACAGGATAATTGAATGTCATCTATTGGAAGATGATTTTCTAGCTTTGTTCAGCTTCCCTGTGTAATACTGTTTTAGAGTTAAGCTGGCAAGGTGAGAGTCCTGTGGTCTGTGGGACAGCTGAATACAGGACTTCTGGGGTTGTGCAGGAGAATGACAAGGAATTGCATGTCATTCAGCTTCTCTGGGAAAAGCACTACTGTCCTATTTTTTCTTACTAAACTAATTCTTATTTTTAGAGCCAGACAGTCACTTCTGTCAGAACCCTGCAGGATATCCACTGTGAAGTTTGTTTCCAGTCCCAGGGCTGGTAGTGCCAGGAAGGTTGTTCTTCTATCATGTTTTTTTCATACAGTGCCTGTATGTCAAGGAATCAATATGCTGGCAAGGGATATGTGCTGTTAGCTCTTGAATGCCACCACCTTCACAAAGATACTGCCGAGGAAGTGGATGCTGGAAACAGAGTGGTAGTTGGCAAAGCTGTTGGTGTTAAGAGTGGGATTTTTATGGGTTTGGCGAGACTGTTGCATTCTTTAGGGTGTCTCGTAATTTGCTGTCCTAACAAGTTGGAGAGAGGGTAATGTCACTTGCCAAACAAAAGAACATTAAGAGCATTTATCGGAATTCTTTACAATAGATTCCTAAAAATATACTGAATATTTTGATAGCCCAATGCAGTATTAAGATCCGTGGTGTAGCTTGTGGTGAAAGGAGTATTTTTGTAGATAAATCCACAGGCATCCTCCTCTAAAATTTATTTTTAGATAACTTTGAATTATATATTTTATAAAACATAATTTAAAATATATTTTTATATTAATGTATTTTTATAAAGTTGAATCTTGCTTTTCAGAGAGCTGGGCTATAAATTTTGCTTCTCTGCAGCTACTATTAAATAAGTTCCAGAGAGATGGATAAGTAGAATTGAACTGAGAGATGAGAAAAATCTGAACACTACTATTGTCTGTATCAGCCTTCAAGTTCCTGGTATCTAAAAATTTGTACTGTGCTAGCACAGTCCTAACTATTAAAAGTTTACATTACTTAAAAGAGGGAATGGACGTGACAAAGACCCTAGTGAGGGTGTCTGAACAGATTACAGCACACCTGATTAGAAGTTTGAAAATACTCTTATTTTTGCACATAGAAAACAAACTGCAGCAAGCCACCAAAACCCAAATGCAACTAAAGTACTTCAGGCCTGTCTTGTTTCTTACTTTGTGCTCAGAATGCTCTGACCTACGGCTGGAACAGTCTGGTAAAGAAAACCTAGCGTGGTAGTTTCAGGGTAACGTTGCATTATTAGTTGCTCCCTGCAACTCCCATAGGTCTTTTATACAGTTTAGGAAAAATCTAAAAAATAAGCCTTCACAAGTATATCTGGAAATACGTGCAGTGGTGTGGCAGGATATGTAATGAAGACAGAAGATGTCATCTTTCGGTTAAACAATCTGTTAAGCATAAGACAATTACAAGGGTAAGTAAAAAGACAAAAGTAACTAGAACTGTAATTAAGCTAATGATATTGACCCTGACCATAACAATATGATCTTCAGAGGAACAGTTCTTAGTAGCCAGTTCTTCTAGGTGAGGATTTTCTGGATTTTGCTTTGCTTTATTTCTCTTTCCTTTTCTGCTTGCTGGCCACAACAACTTGATATTAATAAGAATTCTTGCTGTTTGCCGTTGGTTTGAGGTTGCTGCTTGGCAGATTTGATTTATGTGCCAGTGTTAGCACAACTGTGTCCAGTTGTTGCTGTGTTGCACGAATCTTTGAAGACAGCCTTTTTAAGCAACTAAAGTAGAGATAAGAAATAGCAATATCTGTAGAGTTAAAGATTGTCTGGATAGCACAGTAAGGAGACTCAATTTGCCGTATAGGTTGCAACCAGTCTGTTTTTGTATGTATGCCTTCTAGATTTTGGAGTCATTTTTGTCCAGCATTGGGAAATACAAAAGATGGCTTTTCAGAAAGTGCAAAGGGAACCTAGCTGTCCTGACACAGACATGTGTGAGCCTTTTTGGTGAAGGAAGATGAGTATGTTCAGATTTTTTCTTTTATCCTAGCAGATGAGTTCAGAGGTTACTAGAGCTATGTTTCCTAGCAAGTGGCAAACACTGGATTTTTTATTTCTTTGGATTTTTTTTGGATAGAATTTGTTCCATTTTAGCTGGTTTAAAAAATATTTTCATGTAAATTTTTTTTGTGTCAGATGAGTCATGACACAGAGAACTCAGGTTTGAGCATGTGTGCTGATGAATATTAAATTTTTTATATGGGGTAGTACTTTCAGATGAAGAGATGCACAAACTGTCTCTGCCTCTCTGTCTTTCATTACTCCCCATTGGTTCCTTCTTTTGTCCACAATAACCTGTGATATGTTGTCAGGGAATTTGCCTAGAGATAAAATCCTTAATCTGAACAAGGCATAGATATTTGAAACCTCAGCCCAGCCTGTCCTGGAATTGTTTTCCCTCTTCTATTTTCCCCGGAATTTTTATTTTAGGTACCACTTCCAAAGAAGACCTGAGTGAAATCACCAGTTCTGAAGTGTGTTTTGATTTGTTTCATTTTTTGTTTTGTTTTGGTTTGCTTTAATTAAAGAAGGTGATGATAAAAATCTTGCAAAAAACTTACCTATCTTTCCATATACAAATCTATCTTGCAGCTGTGGAGCCCCAAAGGCTTTCCTTGCACTTTCATATGGCCTAGCAGCCATAGGGAGAACATTGTTTTTGGATCAAGCTCATAGAAGTATGTAATAAATTTGCCTATATACTTCTGTTTTGGATAGAAGCATTTCAGTTTTAAGTTTTAGAATGTGTAGTTTCAGAAATAATCTCAGAAGAGGAACGTGATCTCAACATTTGCACTCTTTTGGAGACACAATAAACAGAAGTCTTTGAGTTTTGAATGTCTCAGACCGCAGATGCTTTCATTATTTTCCTATATTGCAAGCTACCCTCTTGTGGGTGGAGAATTAACCTCATAATTAATTGGAATAGAAGAGATATTCCCTGGCTTCATCATTGTAAGCAGCTTTTCTTGTGGAAGCAATGATGCCAAAGTAGCAGTATAGGGAAATCAAACACAATTGTATTTAAATAAACACATACACACCTATTTTTCAGCATGGGAGTGGATATCCTGATATGTTCTGTTTCTCATGTGCTTGCATCAGTGCTATCTCAGATAGTGATCTTCAAGTAAAACAGGGTTGGGTTTGGTGAGATCTTGATTTTTTCTGTGTAGTTCTCCCTTTCCCAAACGCTCTGTAAATTAGTAATGACAGTAATTGAGAGATGATACTTTTCTTTATCAGCTTCCCACCACTGAGCTGGAGGGGGTGGGGCATTCTGGAGTCAGTGTCCAGAGGTATTATCTCAGCTCTCACAGACCTGCACAGGTTGCACAGCTCTGTTTTCCAAAAGAAAGAGGTTTTTGAGCTTTCAGGATGGTTTGGAATTTGGCGTAATTAGTACTGTCTACTGGTTTAGGATTACTTTTACATTCCTCTTTGCATTGGCTTTCCTTCTTTATGAACCTGCTGTGTGAATAAATGATGCTGTGATTGATACTCATGCTGATTCAGATGCTTTTGTGTTCAGTGGTGGATGTGCTGGTTTTTACTTCAAAACATGCACAGAGAAAGAGTTTACTAAAAACTCTTATGTTACGAGTTAGAATTCCAGAAACCTCCTTTGGCATCAGAAAATTCCCTTTTGGTATCTGCTAGTCCTATATCTGTTAGAAAGCAGTTCCCCCAACTTTTTCTTAAATTTTGGCTGTAGTTTCAGTATGACCTGAGATCCTCTGGAATAGAAAGCAATAGGCATATGTGTTACTTACCCTTTCTATTTCTTGCCAGGTTTCAGGGCAGCTCACTTCTTGGATTTTAGGTGATGGATTTCAGAGTCCATTAAACCTGGGTTTTACTTCTTCTAATTACTGCAACACAGATGACTTGTTCTGGCTATTATTTTGAGGACTTAAAAAAATCCCATTTGTTTCTGAAAATAGCATATTCGGCTTTTTAGTTTCTCACCATGCTGAAAGTTCAAGGGAGTCAGGGGTCTTTTTGCAAGTTTGTTTCCTGTCCCAGTTACAACATTGTTGCAACTTTCAGGAAGAAAGAACCCAAACCAACCTGTGGGTGTGATACATGTCTGGAGAATATTGTGTGGTAACAAAAATAGTCTCATTCTCTAGGCAGATCTGTTCAACTGTTTCAATGATATCATCACTGAAGTCTTTGTCACTACTTGGCAAATATTATCTACCCATATCTATCTTTAAGATATTATGTTGTGGTAGCAACCTGTTTCTGGTACTATTTTTCAGATACTGGTTTCAAAATGCATGCAATAAGAAAACAAATTGCATGTCTGCTGACTGTATTTTGAGTTATGAACACTGTGAGACTAATTTTTCACTACCGCTTCTTACTGTAAATAGTATCTGTACAAAGCTGTAGCTAGCAGCATCCAGAACATTACCCTGCAAAACTTAAAGTTTAGGAACAGCTGTCTGCTGTAAACCAGGTTAAAGTTTTCAGCCTTTCTTCTCACAGTAGCTCCTGATGTTGTATATATAAAAGTATATTAATATAAATTGTTTCCAGCATTGGTTGGGTTCTTACCCTTCTTTTATAAGTTGGTCAAAACCAAGGCAGCATCAATGAGAAAACTATATTTATAATAGCAGCAGGAAACAGTTTTATGGTTAAGCCCTAGCCACTATGCAGCAGAACATAAACAGGTATTCTATTCATAAAAGTACAATTAAATCAGAAGACATAAAAAGACCAGTTAAAAATTTGCAAAGCTGAACATCACTAGTAAGATTTTAAGTAATGTGAGAACAAGCTTGTTAGAGTTATTGTTTGGGCAAACTGAAATTTTTTTTCAGTCAGTTGAAACTACTTTATTTCCTCCCGCATCCTCAGTCTGGATCAACCCGCAAAGCAGTCCTCCCCACCCCCCTTTTAACTTTTTGCATGGTTAGAACAGTTAAAAGCTACATTTGTAACTCATCTCTTCAGGGTGTAGTACAGAAATGTAGTAGTCATAGTGCAGAAATGGAGTGGGAGAGGTGCAAGGACTAGGGCAATGATTTTTAGAGCAGTTGGAATCATTGCTGAAGGTTTCTGTCTTTACTGACTGTGTATGGGAGCTTGATCAGAATTGCTGCTTGGCTTAACCTGTTCTTTCATCCTTGATGCCCCTGGCCTGGCCATGGTGGAATTGTATGGAAGCTGTATTTTTCATGAGTGATTTTTTTCTAAAAAGGTAATGAGAGAAAGGTTTTATAGTCACTGTGTACTACAACTAGGAGAAAATTTAGCAAGTCCTCTTATATATGGGTTTTGGAAGTTACTGACTTTTTATACAACATCATACTACAGCAGTTTTGTCAGACATTCTCCTTTTATAGAAATCAGACTTTGAAAAATAATGGCAATAATACGCATTTCAGAGAGTACCATCTCTCAGCAGGATGAGTTTTATTAAATAACGATGCTCAATGCTTTTCTTAGGTTACAATGTTAACAACAGCAAAGTGTTACCACGACCATCAAAAGATAAAGTGACTTTTCGGTGAGGAATGCAATAGATTTTTCAAGTGCATTAATGTCTGTACTGAACAGATCAACAGAACACACCAAGAATACAAATTTAAGACTGTTTAACCTATTATTGTAACAGTGCATTAGGGAACCAAAAAGCCAGTAAGGCCTATACTGTATGAAATATATTAATATACACTGCATATTTTTGTCTTGCATGAAGTGTAATAATCTGAATATGAATGTTAACTCTTACTCAGTTGTGTGATCAGCTTCACCAGGTAAAAGGCCATAAACACAAAATGTTCTATACTGCTTACCTTCTGCATACAGTCTCACTGTTTAACCTCTATCTTACATATAATCATGTTTCCACAACAAATTACAGCAATTTAATGGAACAGAATATTTTCCTCTTTTGGAGCTGTGAACTGAGTAACAGTTGTGTAACATACCCACCAGAAATTATCTTCGTAACTAGGTGAAACTTTTGAAGTTCACTGGTGTTGGACTTTAACATGCGCCCAGCATCAGCATTGGAGTCCACCTTCCCTGTTGGAACATAAAGCTCAGGATGAAGTTGCTCAGTGCTGTGACACACATTGCTTATTTTTGCATTAAATCTTTGATAATAATTTGTCACATTACATAGAGAAAAAAGTCAAGTTGTTTTTCATGTTGATTGATATTGACAATAGCTGTAGTCCGCCTTTCTTTCCTTATGCCAGACAAAGCATTTGCATATGTCTGTGAGTGTCATTATTTTTGGCCCATTCCAAGGTAGGATGGAACCTGGGTGAAAGACATGTCCCATCAGTCAACAATGCATCCTTTTGTGAGGGGATGAGAGATGGTGCTACTGCTTGGTGGCAAATTTTTTTTCCTGCTGCCATTTCATTATCACAAGGAGAGTAACACTAAATTGCTCTTTATATTAAGTATTATTCTCAATATTGACAGTGAGAAAAATTTAAGAATTTATTAGAGAAGACTGAAGATTAAAGATATATGTCTGGGTGTGTATGCATGCACAAATGTACACATCTGTGTTCTTACATAAAAAATCAAACATAGGCTTTTTCTTCTTTTAATATGAGCCTTGGGTCTTGTTCTCGCTATAACGATAGCTTGATTAATCTACACTTGGCTAAAGCTCCTCTGAAATTAGTCTGGCTTGAATGAGAGGCGTTGTGCTTCAAAGTAGTTGTGCTTGGATAAACAGCAGAGAAGTTCAGTCATGTCTCATTACCAGTTTCAGAGCTGCCTGCATGGTTGTATACTGGCTTTATCCCACACTTCACTTATGAGCCAACTAAAATCAAGAAACCATTTTCTCTTTGAAAATCTCCATATAGTACTTTAGATTGCTCCTGCTGGAGGAAATAAGCAGAGAAGGGAAAGATTGCCATTTCTTGAGGAATTATTAGTGTTTATCCAGCTTGTCTGATCTTAGATTAAAATATAATAACTGAGGAGGAAAGGAAAAGTAAAAAATTTACTGTTCACTTTTTTTTATTATATGGGTATACCATGTTCTGTCAAATAAAGAAGTAAATATTTCAGAAGCTATGTCATGTTTTCATCCACACAAAAAACAGGGAGGAACAGTTCAAGAGAATGCAGGAAGTCAAAGGGGGGCTGGCAATATCCAGGTGAAGGATAGTAAGAGAGGAGAAAGTAATGGATATGGAGAAAATCTGCCAAAAATGAGAGAGAGAGAAATATAAAAGGAAGTGAATTCGAAAAGGAGGGAGACCTGCAGAGCTACTAGTGGGAATAAAGACATGCAGGGTTAGTGTATGAAATGACATTGACTGGGAGATGAGAAGATGACTGCATTGGCAGAACACAGTTCAAGATGATCCCACAGGCCTACAGTGCTCTGTACACTCATTGTACTTGGTCCTGTGGTGGTTCACAGCTGGGAAACACACTCTCCTAGAGGTCTGATAGCATAACAGAGATGTTGGGACATGTGCTTGGTTGGATGGGTTCCTATTCTTTCAGCTTATGCTCTCTGGTGCACAGTTTATACCTGCACTGGTAAATAATACCAGAGGTGCTGGATGAGGCAGCTCCGTGGGACTAATAAGCAGGGAAAACCACTGTTTTGCATCTGCTCTCTGTTTGACCCTGGAAAATAAGTAGAAATTTCTCCAGATAAACCAAGGACAGACCTCTCAGGTAAAGTGTCCTGCTTTTACAGTCACTTTTCTGATAATAGTGGCCATGTTTTTGCTAAATCAATTGAAGATAAAAGCAGCAATTTCCAAAAGAAATCCAAAGAGAATAGTACCAAACCACTGTTTTCTAAATCACTCTTTTGTTAGTTAAGACATCTAGAATACTTTTACTCCTTCAAACATTGGGAATGAAAAATTGACAGTTTATTTCCAAAAGAGAAAAACCTGTATTAATTCAGAAAAGAGACTAACGGAACCAAAATACGAAATTCTTGGTACATTGTCTCACATGAAAACAAATCAAAAAGTAAGACTGTTGGAGTAGCAATGTGCTCCAAGTATAGATCTAAATACTTTAGTTTGTAAATGGTTGTTATTACTACCTATAAAAGGCCACAATGCCATGTAATCTCAGATTCACTAATACAGCTTTTGCTGTGATTATTGATGTGAGGCTTCCACAGAAACATGAGTTTCCTACCTCTTTTTGCATAAGGTTACTCGTTACATTACTGAGATAATTGATTTGATTATCAGTTGCTGTTTCACAGCAGTACTCCAATTTATGCCTGAATTTCACAGCAGAGAAAGTATATAAAATACATTTATCTCAGAATAAGTAAATACAGACCAAAACAGTGTGTTTTCTTAAATGTAGGTTTCTAGATATACAATTCAGCATCTATATAAAGCACATCCCACTGAATAGCTCAGTTGCTTTGTTCAGCTCCTGTTTTTCCTGGAAATAACAGAAAAACCCCTCATCTGCCTTAGAGATGATGATTTGGTAGTGGAGGTTGTACTGTAAAGTCACAATCAGCAAAGTGAGAGTTAAGTAAGAATCTCTTTTGCAGAAACATATGTAAGGACAGAGTTGCTCTATAAGGATATTGCTTATCCAGCTGATACCAGTCGTAGTTCAATACTGACATAAAATTTCAAGATACTAGTAAAAGAAACTAGCTTTCAGACACATTTTTGATGGATATCTAGGGACTAAGTACATTGCGTGTTAGATTTAATATAGTTTTTAAAAAATTCTCTATCACAGATCCTTAAGCCTTTTTTGTACCTTTGCCTGAATTTCAGCTCACATAGATCCTGTGATCAACTTTGAGTGTACTTTGATCTGTGTGTTATTGTTCTGAGACTCTGTTAATACCATTGTTAGCTGGTGTATAAATCTATAGTTATTTATTAATCTTCTCATTATACTGACTATGGTTCTGTGGTCTTTTTCAGTGTACCTTGAGGATAGTTTCGTGAAATCTGGGGTATTCAACGTGTCAGAACTTGTGAGGGTGTCAAGAAGTAAGTTAATATTTGTGTTTAATCATTTCCAAAGCCTGTTATAATCAAGTGAAGTTTTTTCCTTGAACTTTTTTCTCCACAAGATGTAAGATGCATAGGAAATACCTATAACCATGCATGATTTTGATATATTTGACCACTACAGTCCATCTTGCACATGTTTGGAACAAAACAAATAGGTCTTCTTTCTCTTTGATACTTAAAGATGGAATCAATTTTTTATATCTCCCTCTGCACACCCAGTGGTCTGAAGTTTCAATAAAATTACCATATGTAGCAAAACCTTTTGTTTTTAGACTTACAGTATTTTAAGGATGCCCTACACATCCTTGGATATAGCTAAAAGATCTGATTATTCTTTTAGTTTAATTTTTAATTTGTAGCTCTTGAAATAAAAATCAATATAAAAATAAAAATGGATATAAAGGTTGTTCAGCATGAAATATTTGTGTTTCTTTAGCCTTGGCTGTAACTGAATTTCTCATTACATTGTCTTGTTTTGTCATCAGAGATATTACACTCATGAACATGTAAATGCCCCCATAAAAATAAATATAAAAGTACAGGTGAAGCTTCAACTGCAGAAAGAAAAAGCAAAAAGAGTATAAGTCCTCTTTTGCTGGCCTCTAACAGTTGTTATAATAGCATAGCATAAAAATCTGTCCACATTTTCATCTTGCATTGCTTCCTTACTCTTTCTTTTGTCTCTTTACTATCAACTCTATGAAAGTATTTCTCTCAGGACTTCATTAGGAAGTAAAGAAGAATAGTTGAAAGTTATAGTTAGTAGTGTCCACGGTGATGATATCAGCATTTTTAAAACTGAATGGTCCAGAAAAATCACTTTTCTGGTGAGGTGAGGGCAAAGCCAAAGAAGCTTCCAAAATTTCCAAAATGTCTGTCCATATTTTGCACAGGTGTTAACTCATGCAGGGTCAGGCTGCTTGAGGAATTTAATTACCTTACTGAGGCTTTAGACGCATGGGTTATTTCATTTTCTGTGGTCAGAAATTAATATTCAATGACTAAAATTATGTTAAATCCTTTGGCAAAACAATGAGCATTGCAATCCTGCAGTGCTAAGGCACATCCTTTTTTATGCTTGATGAAGATATGGTTTTGCTGTTTTAGAAGTCTGTGTGAATTATAGCTTTCTTTTTGTTGTTGGGTGGTTAAGTACATTTTAAAGTAAAAGGCATCCAGGTTAAAAAAACCCCAATATTGTAATTATGCTATGAAACTGTGTGTTATGCAGTTGTTATACATGATATACTTCTAATAATAAGCATTAAACCATGTGGTTTCTGTGGGATTTCTTACCATGCATTTGTTTAACCTCAAGCCACAACAAAGTTGTACTTAAACTGTCAGGAAAAACACAAACCTTCAAATGCATTACACAACGTGCAATTATTCTTTTAAGTGCCAAAGGTAGTTAAAATGCACAATGCACAGACAATGAACAAAGGTAAATGCACCACAATATGTAACATGTAATTTTTTTTTGAATTGCCAGAGTCTGTATGGTACACAGACCCTATAAGGAGATGAAGGTAGCACTGACTGTATTTGCGTGTAGGTGTACATACACAAAGCAGAACCTGTGGCACTGGGTGAAAGAAAAAGAAGACAGAAAACCAGGCTGTCAACACAGAAGGCTATTATTAGTACAAAAGAGTTAACATTAAGGAAAAGGAATTAGCATGTCTCTGAGTTTCTTATTTCCATTTTATTCAGTTCTTTAGTAAATAATACTAGGTGTCCTCATAAACTTGGCTTCATTCATTATAGTGCTTGAGGTCTGTATTATCTTTTTCATATTGGTGATTCCATGTTCTCTCTTATAAAACAAATGTATTCCATCTGCATAATTGCTAAGTAAGTACTAGAGAAGATAATTCAGTTTTTAGATATATAATCATTGATACAACTTGTATGTGTTTGGTTTCCACAAGAGACAGAAAATTAGATACATGTAGTAACATCTTGATATTTTTCTCAGTGTTAAAAGAGCTAAAAAGGTAGAAGATTATCTCTGACTTCTTATGATGATATGTTTTTCAGCACCCATAACCCAAGGAAGTGGAGTGAACTTCCCAATTGGAGAGCTTCCGAGCCAGCCATATTACCATGATATGAACTCGGGTGTAAATCTACAGAGGTCCTTGTCCTCTCCACCAAGCAGGTAAAAACTTGAAATAAGTGCTAATGTGAACCATGTTTAATAGTGTAGGATAAACAATTCACAAATCCTGTCAACAACCAACTACATTGTTAATTTCCTCTGACTTTGTGAGGCTAGCTACTTCTCTATGTTACCATAATCTCTGTATAGATTTGTAAGTTATAAATTTTGTCATTTAAAATGGTGTCATTATTGCCTGTCATCTTGCATGGTATTGAAGATGGTGGTAACTTTCTTCAGGGTTTGAAGTGCCCACTAAATCATCTGCCAAGAGGACAGCTACACATCCAAAAACTGTTGCTGAGCTACAGGAAGGTCTAGCACTTGGGGAACATGCTGGCTGGGCTCAGAGTGGTTGTGGGCAGAAAGACTGTCTTTCAGGGCTGCCCCTTGGACCTCCATCCCACAAGATATGTTTGGAGAGATACTGTTTCCTCCATAAAAGGTGTTATGACAGGTATACAAAGACAAGGTGGTCTCATCCATAACAGCCCAGCTCATGCAAATGTGTTTCCTGCCTCCCTCTTCCAGGGGGCATTTCCCAACAGAGTGGAAAGAAGGAGGAGCATGTAAGATAGCTACAGTTTAATTTTTCTCAAGGGTCTCCCTTTGCCTGCTACAGGCAATTTAATCTGAGGGCCTGACTTCCTCCTAGTTCAATATGATCCCTTCTCCCATCTCTGAGAGACGGTCCCATTTTCTCCCTCGGGAGCAGCTGGTGGGTCCACACATGCAGAGAACCTGCTGTGCCCTCCTCCTGACTCCCAGATAATTTATTACCTATCAGACCCCTAGGGCCTCTTGGTTTTCTGAAACTGTACGCTATACCATGGAATCACAAGAACTTCAGGAGCTGTCATTTCCCTACATTTCTGCACCCCAGTGAGTCAGGAAGTGTCTGCAAAATGGGGCAGGGTTTAACAGGACTATCAGGGGGCTGAGATATTCTTCCACCAGCACTTGGTTCTTATGAGCTATTTTGCTCATGTTCCCGTATTTCATTCCATCATGTTTTCAGTGTGGCAGTATGCCAAATACATTTTAGAAGTTGATGGATTTATTAAAATAGATGGATTAATTATCACAGTGTAGCAGTTATAGCGGCAGTAGAAGTAGTAGCAGGAGTAGTAGCAGTAGTATTAGAAATAATAATAATAATAATAATAATAATAATAATAATAATAATAATAATAATAATAATAATAATGCATCATTAAAACCTTTATTCTGGTTTTCTTTGGCAGTCAGTATAACAGCTTCAGTATATATTGCTATGAAGAAACTTCACTTTCCTCCGTTGTATTGATGTTCTGCCTCATTTTATATGGTGTGACTTAAAATAAGGGCCCTTTGTTGTTCTTAATTAAACTAGTCAAAAATGAAGGTGTTTGTTTCAGGCTAGCCCTCTTTGAAAAGCTTGAAAGATTGACCTGATGAAATACAGTAAAGTACATTTTTTCCCCAACACATTCACAAAAGTTCCTATTCTACCTTGGGCTCATTGGTGTCACTTGCTACGCTTCAGATTTTCTGCATAGAGTTTAGTACTTTCATGACACAATCTTTCTTTGGTAGGCTACAGGAACTGGTTTCTTGGTTGTTCAGTGAAATGTTGTGGACTTTTGTATTACCCATTTTGCCATCTTTGAAATATTAAGTCATGTGAATAACTCAAGTGCATACCTGCGTCACATATTATTAACATTGCCTGTGCGAGTTAATGTAGGTGGTAATATCCGGATTTTGTTGTTGTTGTTGTTGTTAACCTGAATTTCACTCTATTAAAATGTTTGTAGAGATCCAGACTGTTTATATATCACTACTAGATGAATATTATATTCACTGACAAATCTCACAATTCTTCAACAGCAAAAGACCCAAAACAATCTCCATAGATGAAAATATGGAGCCAAGCCCAACAGGAGACTTCTATCCTTCTCCAAATTCACCAGCAGCAGGAAGTAGGACATGGCATGAAAGAGATCAAGGTGAGTAACATGGGATTATTTTACCTTGAATTATGTTCAAATATAAAATAAATCAGTGCCATTCTATTGCTGCAATTCAACAATGACTTTTTAGAAGAATCTCTTTCTCTGTGTGGTGTATGTATTTGCTAATTTTGTAAATGTATTTAAAACCAACAGCCAACAGGGTATTGTATAAACAACCACAATAAATAATGTTAATAATAATAATAATAACTATTATTATTATTATTATTATTATTATTATTATTATTATTATTATTATTATTATTATTCTATCTGGTGACAGCCTTATTATTTGTATGTGAAAAATTAGGTAATTGATATTGTCTATGATGTGATCATCCCATTAGAATTTGGAGTCCGGCTTTCAAACAAAAATCAGAACATCTCCTTATTCTGGTTTAGTCAACATAAGATTACACCGTTTCTATATTACCATGACATGGACATTTAGTCTCTACCACGTTACTCAGAGTAGATCCAATAGGCTCTTTCTGAAGAGCCCACATTTAGCTCTGTGGGACTCTCTCTGCAGGCTGAGGGAATTGGTAAGTAGTGGTACGTTCTGGGTTATCCAAAGCAAAAAACATGATGTGGAGAAGAAAGTTTGGCTGTCAAAAGAGTGAAATTAATTGTTATAACTCTCCCCCATGTTATCTTGATGCTTTGTAAATCTAGGTGCCAGTGCAGTCTTTTCCCTCCCTTTTGATACGTGAGAATGTGTTTAAACTCATATATTTGAGCAGTGTTGGTTAATGGATCCTGTGGCTGAAGTACTGCAGCTGTCTTGAGAGACTGTGACATGTAAAGCATAGTATATAAAAGAGAGATAGAGAAAAAGATACGCACTTGCTTCCTTTGCAAGTCTTTCAATATTTGCCCTCAGTTTTCACATCCATTGCTGACCATTGCTCTCAGTTCTTCAGCAACTAGATGACCCTCTGGTCTTACCTCATTTTTATACTGTTTTAAAGCTTAAAAAAAACCAACAAAAAACCCCCAAAAACCCCAACTCTTTTTTTCCCTGCTAAGATTTCTCTGTCATCTCCATGTGCAAGGAAGCATGTGGCTGGTATTTCTTTTATCTGCCTTTTACTTTCACATTTCCATTATAGTCAGTCTCCTTTTAATCTGCTTTTGCCTAGCTTCTTCACCGTGTTCTTACCATTAGGCTGTTCTTCTCAATGTTAACCAGTTTGTTTCTCCATAATTTCTTTGGTACTCTCTTTCTCATGGAGGCTCTGATACTTATTTTTGACTGTTTGACTCATTAACTTCTTTAAAAGCAATTCAATTTTTTAAAAAGAGGATTGCCTGCGGTTTTGCATAACCTAACTTAAGAACAGTAAATGGGAGATGTGCCACACAGAATCTTCCTCCTTATGCAAAATATTTTTCTCTGTTTTGCTGTGAAACTTTACATTTTTCATGGAAGACTGGATCATACTACAAATAATTTTTTTTCTTTCTAGATAAAAATAAAAATACACCATTAAAACTTTCATTATGGTTTTCTTTGGCAGTCAGTATAACAGGTTCAGTATATACTGCTATGAGGAAACTTCACTTTCCTCCAATGTATGGGAGGGAAAACAGCTCGTTCTTTCTCTCTCACATATCCCCATTTTGAAATGAAGTAGTTTTGGCTGCTGTGTGAACTGTAGGGGCTTCTGGGAAGTGCACTGCCCTATATACTCCTGAGTGCAAGTCCTGATGACAGAGCCTTTCACAGATGATCTCTATAGTTCTCAAGTATCTCAACTGCATTTTCGGTTTTGAACCATTCTGTTTGCAA
The DNA here is from genome assembly GCA_024734555.1 of Trochalopteron elliotii. NCBI lineage: Eukaryota > Metazoa > Chordata > Aves > Passeriformes > Leiothrichidae > Trochalopteron > Trochalopteron elliotii. The sequence goes on along the minus strand of JANPWX010019538.1, from coordinate 541,666 downwards.
AGAATCGTTTTTCATGAACACTGGATTTGTTCATGTTTGTATGAACTTCACATTACAGTTATCAGTAGTGAACAATGTTATGATTTAAATAGCTTTAGTGAATTTACAGTGAGCCTTTACTTAATTTCTGTGTCCTTAGATAGCTGGACTTCTGGAGTGAAACAGCTTTTAGTATTTTCCATAAACCAGGGAACTCCAATATGAGGAAGAAAGAATAAAGAAGATATACTTAAATCAGTGTGTTTTACTTTTGCTTCCTGGAGTTTACATGCCTCCCTGAATATCCTCTCCTCCAGCACTAATGGACTTAGTGAAATTTTACCAGATCCCTGTCAGAGAGGTTGCCTTTAAGTCACTACTAAACTGTTTTTTCCATCCTGAAGATGTTCTTCCATTCCTGCAGAGGCACAGATCCAGCACTGTCCAGAGCAAAAACAGCTGTCCTGGGGAAATAGAAGCCTTTTGCCGCTAAAAATTTGTTTGCCTCTGATCACTTTCTGAGGTTATTGTGCTGCTGAAGAAACTCCATAAGTAGTAACTGCAATGCCTGCCCTTGGTGCCTGGGCTCAGTGGGAAGTGATGTGGGGCGCTCCTGGCATATTTGTTCTGCTGCTAGTTTGTTAGATCATGATATCATCTTCATGGCATTGATTTCATCTCTTCAGTGACCAGTGGTATTACCTAAAGGAGTGGCATGAAGCTCTGTCAGGACAGATTTAGTTTAAATATTAGAATAAAGTTCTTTACCCACAGGGTGGTTGGACTAGGCTCCTCAGGGAAGTGGTCACGGATCCAGTCTGAGTTCAAGAACCATTTGGGCAGCACTCACACACACATGGTTCTTGGGGCTGCCCTGTGCAGGGCCAGGAGTAGGACTTTGGTAATCCTTGTGGGTCCTTTCCAGCTCTGGAAATGTGGAAATATAAGTAATAGAATCATCATTCTATAATTATTCTATTATTTATATGTTCTGTGTAAAAGCTCCATTCAGATGCGGATGTTTTATCATTATATTGTATTTATGAAGACCTGTTTTCTGCTTCCATATGCCTGCAAACACAAAGATAATATAAATAAGTTTTGGAGGTGGTTTCTATGCCAGAGATCTCACTTGTGTTACTCCCATCTCATCTGAGTAAATCTGTATGCTATATGAGGTTAGGGATAAGTGAAAAAGAAATAAACCTTTTGGGGTCACATTTGTTTATCCAGGGTCGACAAGGAATGCTCATGTAGTCACCACAGGCACTGCTTCTTCAGGCAGTATCCACAGGTCATCAGCATCAAAAATGCAAACAATTTCAAAGTACCCACAGATAAATATGTCTCTGGATATCATGTTTATGGGTGAATAGCTTCTTTACAACTCTACTGCAACTTTAAGTTTTCTAAGAAAGACAACATCAGAAATAGTGTTGATACTAAAATATACCATTGTTGATTTCAGTTTCATTGTATCAGTTTTGAATTGACAGAGAGAGGTCTCTAACTTCTGAGCTGAAGTAGATTTAATTTCTTCATCACCATATCTACATGTAAAGTATTTTCATAGAAAATTAAATTACATAGTTTTGAAAGGTTCTCATCGTTAAGGCTTTTCATATCTTTATTTAACAATTTCTAAAGTAATGAAAACGTAATGAATGTGGTTGTTTGGAACTGGATAGTTGTGATAAAACAATGACATCTGAAACTCATTTGAATAAAATATTCAAAATATTCAGGAGTTTTCTAGGTTTCTGAGGAATATTCTAAAAGTTTTGATAGAGAGAATGAGACAGAAATTAATGGGCAACATAGAAATATACTGAGATTAAAACTTGAATAGAGGAAAAGTTTGCAGTCGGGTGAAACAGGTTAGACCAATCTTCCATTGCTTTGAAAAGCAAATATCATTGTTTAGTAGGTAAGGAAACTTTAGGAGAGGAGTGATTTTGTTGTGATTTTGCAGGCATGCATCCTGAGGGTCAGAGACATGATTACAGGAGTACTTGTGGTGTAGCCAGGATGTAGCATTTGTGAAACTAAGAAAAGGAAATCTAGACCGGTTATAGTAAATTATTGCTCATACCAGACTCTGCTTTCAGTTGTAAAATTCCAGACTGTCCTTTTGCTGTTACTGCCTTCCTGTCACAGTACTTCCAAAAATGTTTTGATAAGATTTCCAGATGTTGTGCTTTATAGTCTGTTTTGGGGGAGCTGTCTCTTTGAAGATGTGACTCTGGGCAGAAATAAGCAAGCATATCTTAAAAATAGTAATGTTGTAGATGGCATACACTTGGTAGAAAATAAATAGACAAAGAGCTATGTTAACAATCTGATATAAAAATATAACCTCCCTCTAGTTAATCAAAATGAACATTAAAAAGAACTTTTAATTTTTTTTCATTTATTGAAGTCAGATTATTAATACTTGTAGAAGAAAAGAAAATCTTATGAAGCCATGGTTCCATCCTGGAGGTTTATTTCACTGTCTTTCAAAAAAGTTTGTGACTATTTTAGAAATATATGTAACCACAAGGGTGTGTGTAACTGTTTCAAAAACAGATTAAAAAATACCATGGAATGACACTGTTGTTTTTTATTTTGGAGACATCCAGTCCATGTGGGAAGATTTTGTAGTTTGTGCCATTATTTTTGCTAGGTTGAAATGCTTAAAATATGCTTCTATTTGTGTGATATTTTTGAAACAGGTTTGAGGTTTTCTGGCAGAGCAAATAGGCAGGTTTATAACTGCTGAGATTTCTCCCAAGAATTTCGCCATTAGCCTTTCAAGTAACTGACTGTCCTCCAAAAATCTTACAGTCGCAGAAAGGGAAAAGCCATCTCTGAGAACGGTGCATTACTTAGAAGTAGAGCCCTATTATGACAAATAGGATTTTGATTGCTGTATCTTCTGTCAGATACTGTGCAAGTTATTTTTTATCTCTTGTGCCTTTTTTCTTCAAACTGGATGCCTTAATAACTTCAATAATGTCTGGATCATGTCTTACACCTGCATCAGTTAGAAATATTTCTATGTCTAATAAGTAATTTGAGGTAGCTCTCTTCCAGTCTTACTTTCTCCAGGTTGCTGTTACTGATTTCTTTACTATGTTTCCATATTAAACAAAATGTTGAGCTCCTGCACTAGTAAGATTTTGTGAAATAGATGCAAATTCTGCCTGAGTAAAATTGATGAGTGTTTTAGAAATTTAGAAATTTTATGCAGTAAAAAAAATTTCCCCTCACAATTTGGAAGAGGAAGCTACTAAAACTCTAAAAAGTCTCTAGTGACTAGTGCAGTGGCTAAAGAGTATTTAGGATTTAATAGGGTAATAACTGTTGGTGAACATTTTGATTTACTAAGTGGTAAGTAAATCAGATGCTTTTTTCTTAACTTGTAAGGAAACAGGAATAGCAGAAAAGAGAAGGACAGTGTGTGCATCTATGGCCTCCTTTCTGAAAGCTGGCTTAACAAATTTCATTAACACAGTTGCAGACAATTTCTGTATTTGTCCTTGATATCTGTTTTACTGTTATAGTGTTAAAACGCTGTGTACATTAGAAATGAAACAGTTGTCATCAGTGCACACTGTTCATGAACAAAAGTGAAGAGATTCATGGGGATTTCCATAGTAGTCAGATGTCTGGAAATACTGAATATCAATATACAATGAAGTGAATTTTAATTTTACAGTTTCTTCATCATGTTCATTTTCTTACACCTCACCCATCTCTAACAACAGTCAAGAACCAAGATGCCATCATTCCATTAAAACTGAAACAGCTGGTCCGCCTTCACCCGTTGTTCAGCCAGAGAATGTTGGACCCTCCACTTCTCAGGTCCTGACACCCTTTGTTGGATACTCCTCTTCTGGACACTTGTCCCCTTTTCCTTTCTCCCCATCCTCTGGAAACTCCTTCCCCATTGGGGTCCTTCCTGATGGCTGTTTCTTACTTGGGTCTTCTTCTCATCAGCTGTCAAGGATGGATGTTCTCATTTCTGAAGTGAGGGAACTAAAAGAGGAAGTAGTTAATGTGGTCCAGGAGTTGAGAATGGTAACAGAGCACCTTGGCTTTTTGGTGTCCTCTATTGGACAAGGTTCAGAATTTTTTTCAGCTCCTGGTGCTCCTTCTGAGGGCTGATACTTTAGAAACACACTCTCCATCTAACAGATCAATTCAGCTTGGAAAGGTTCACCTTGATGAATACCTGTTAAATGCCATTCTGTGTTTTTGGCTTAGTCTGAATTCTCAAAACCTTTCTATGTCAAAGTATGTTTGAAAGCAATTTGTATCTTGTTAGTAGCTTGTTGCTTCTACCTTTGTATATTTTATTATTTCAAAATACTCTTTAGGAAATGTATACACATGCATTTAATATCTGTGTATTTCTATATAATACATGTAATTTTCAGTGGTTTTAACTAGTATGATGGGATTATTTTCAGCACTGTAGTCAAATGCTGACATTGATAAATTTTCATAACGTTACATTTGTAAAATGAGAGAGATTTTTCACCAAGACTAACTTCTCAAAATGTATTTCCAGAGTAAATTCTTAGTCTGTTGGCTTCTGTGATGCTGGAAATGACATCATGGTAACAAACAATAGCCTTAACAAGGAAGAGTAATCTGAAGGCCCAATTTGAGTTTTCCTTGTTCTTCCTCATTGCAGAAAAAGATGTTGGCAGAGTTCAATGAGTGAACTTTGTCTACTTATTAAAAATAATGTTGAATCTTGGGATAGTTTAAACAAATCCAAGATCAATAGGAAATTGGTTTATTTTTGTTTTCTGTAGTGGCAATGTTGCAAGAAAAGCTGCTGGTACCTGAAATAAGTTAAACATTATTTTTATAAAGATGAAAAACACTTAAAGCTTGAAAGGCACTAAGTATAGAAAAAATAGCTGAAGGATCTCCCAAATGCTTATTTAATGAAAATACAGAGAAAGAAAAACATACCATGAACAGAATGGCAAAAATATTACCTGAGTAAATTGCTTATACATCCAGAAAATTGACATCCTTCATTATTGAGAGTGATGTTAAGTTTATGCTCTCCTCAAAAAATAAAGCAACGAAGATTGTATCTGTTTTTAAAATAGATTTAGACAAATTTACAACTTGTTCATAAGTATCTTCACGTATTCAGAATAGTAGATGAGGAAGTTTTTGTTCTGGGCAGAGCAGGGACCTGACTTTTCCTTCATCCCATGAATACTTAAGTCTCTGGCTGAATGAAGAGTAGCAAAATGTTTAGAAATATAAACAAAGAAAAAGACATTTGGAGATACAATAGGAAGCATGCAAAAAAGGTTTGCTTTTTTTTGCGTTCCTGGAAATGACTATTTGCTCAATAAAGTCACTGTAAAAAATCTCATCACAGATTCTTTGCCTTTTGTTTTGACAAATATGTTGTGGAAAGACTTATTACCTAATGTTTTCTATGTGTGATTAGTGAGTTGAATACACTCAAGGTCTCCATATCGATCAATGGAAGATGTTAATGCAAAAGAATATTTTTCTTGTACTCATGGCCATTATCCTGCAATGAATTTTATATCATGGCAACATCCTATTATCTGGATGGTAGATATCCTTTGATTGAAATTAGTTATAAAATTAATGTCTTAATGCAAGATATATCCCAGGAGCTATTATGTGTAATTTTCATACTCCAGTTTTGTTGAATAAGTGATTTAGTATTTTGAAACTGATCACCTCTTTTTAAAATTTGTAGCATATGTGTAAGTCTGCATAATTTAACGTATATGGTGCAGATTATCTTCATTTGTGGAAAGAAGAGATATTGTAATTTTTTGGGCACCTCCCTTCATTCAAAGGTTCTGGTTTTGTACATAGATATATTTGAAGGGTACTTTTTTAGTGCTTTCAAACCATCTGTATCAAACTTGATCAAAGTAGTGTATTTCTGTCTGACTTAATGATTTTGTCTCCATTCAAAACCATTCTCTACATGGATCAACAATTAATGTGGTATGCCTCTTAAAATATCCCTAACTGTTGCCAGTACAGACTATAATAGTAATAAAAAAGAAATTTCATAATCTGAATGCTTCTAAATAAAAAAATTCCCTCACATTATTTTATCTCAAATTGCCCTTTAATCTTTTTGCATTAGAAACTGGAAATACTTTTATGACTTTGGCAGTTATGGTTACAGTATTGATTTTATTTTCTGGCCAAGATACTTGGAGTCTCAACTCCAATGAAATGTTACAGCTGTACATTTTTCCTTGAAGTTTGGATGACTTTCCATAGGATAACTTAATAAATGACTAAAATGTCCTCCAAAGTCTTTATAGTTTGTTTGGTTTTTTAGGAACATTTTTTTCATTCTTCTTGCAATGCTCTTCTATCACAGCTATCTACAGGTGTATATATATATGTATGTATGTGTATATATATATATACACACCTCTTAACAATGATTCATAGATGATGAAATGGCTCAGTCTATTTCTGAAGTGTAAAGATAAAAAAGTGCTCCAGTACCTGAAATACAGTGGAGCTGCTTAGGGGTTTTTTATGGCAGGGGTTTTCTTAACGATGGTGTATATGTATTTGTTATAGTAACACAGTATTTTTGGTCTGATGCCCTTTATGTCTATTTCCAAAGTCAGCCTTCTTACTTGCAGTGCCTGCTCCATGCTTAATAGGTAGCCACTGCACTGAGCTCTGTGTTAGTCCCAAGTACTTCCTATATGACATCTGATGGGCTGTGTTGGTACAGAAGTGTTTGGATAAACTGAGTCTGCAGTTGTAGGAAGATGAGAGACAGGAGAGGCTGCAGAGGTGCAACTGGTCCCTGTGGGTCACTGTGAAGGGGGTGGAGACATTCTCACCTCCTTCCAACAGCACTCCAGATCCCAATGATCTCCATGATGTCACCTGTAGCTTGAGGCTCTCACAGCAGAACAGTGTTTCTGGTATGAGATGAGGGTGAGGAAAGGTGAGGAAGGCTGGCCAACTTTATGCTAGAAGATCAATGCTTGGGAAAAAAAGGTGTGGTTTTCCTCACAGGAAACAGTACAGATATGGTAACAGAGTCTGATTATTATAAACCTCTCCTGTGAGTTTTACTGTTACTTCCTGGTGAGAAGAGGTGAGGTGTGTTTAAAGGATGAGAATGAATAAGTGCTGCCCACAGCTTTTACAGGACACCATGCCATAGTTTCTGCCTAATCTTGGTGGGAATAGCTGTAAATTTACATGGACATAATCTCTTCAGTATGGCATTTGCATGATACTGTCAAACAACAGTTATGGAATTAGGTTTGTATGTCCTGTACTACAGCTGGACATTTTTTGAAATGAGATGTGGATAGTTTTGGTGCCCACATAGTCCATATTAGTGGTTTTGTCTGACCATCATTGCTTTTGTCATCCCCCATTTTATAAATGGCCTTTTGTTGAAATTGAAAAAAAAAAGAAAAATTAAAAATTAATTTTAGGAAATGTGTATGCAGGTTTCCCAATTACCTTAGCTTAAATGTCCATGCACTAGATTATACTTTCCAAAGATAGTGCATATAATTTTTACAGGAACTGTACTGAGTCGTTTTGCTTTCTGTCCATAAAAAGTAGGATAATAAGTAATGAAATGGAGAATTTCAGTTGTCCAACTTCATACAGTTAGTCTCAAACACCAGCAAAGAGTGTCCTACATTCATTTATACAGGGACTTGTCTGGGTTTTCCACCCTGCCTCCCTACATTCCATTTCCCCCAGTATGCTGGGAGGTGTAAGGGCAGGTAGGTAAAAACTTGCTTCTTGTTCAAAACCCTTTCTGCTGAGGTAAAGAAAATCTTCAAGGTAAACACAGGCCACAGAATGTTACTGTTGGCAATGGAGTACCTACAGTATTATGCAAGTTCTTGTGGGTAAGGACATGAAGAATGACATGTCTGCTCCATCTAAAGGGTTTTAACTTTTGTGTTTCACTTGTCTGGAAGTTCTTGTTTCATTTTCTTCTCTTATCTATAATAATACTTATAGAACAAAGGAAAATAAAACAGTGTAATTGATTATAAGACTAATGAAAAAAAAATTCAGTTGCTATTGCAAGTAATTGACTAATTTTGCTGTAGCTTTTCTGAATTGCAGTATTGTTTTAGCATTTATCCTCACAGGTTACAATACTGAAAATGACATCAGAAGAAATTCTAGTCTAGTTTCTCTTCCTAGGTTTTTCAATACAAATCTCAAAAGATGATACACTGAAATGGTTTATCTGTTGTGAAATGACATAAAAGCACAGCAGAGCGTTTGATTATCCTTGGGCATGGTTGCTGATGGGACACCAATTGTCGCAGTCTGGTAGACTGGATTGTGTAATATTGGAGGTGTGCCTGTGAAAATAACATCGGTGCTAAGTACGCTGATTTGAAAATGGGAGGTTACCAAATCGTCATACACTGAAATATTCTAATCTAGTATAAAATTTTCATATGTAAAACTATCTTCCACACTTGACATAGAAGTAAAAGTAAAACTGAGGTAAGTTTTTATAATGTGAAGTAAAACAGATCAGTCTTTTAAACGTGAAGTGAGCAGCTCTTTCCAAACCTTGATACTAGTCCTAAAGTTTAGAACACTCTCAGCTGCTAAGCAGAATGCAGACAGCTGCATGACCCTGTTGTTTCTCTCAGAAGTGAGTACAAAGGCCTTCACCTTCAGAGCTGCAAAACATGACTCAGAAATCCATAGCACAGAATCGACCACGATTTATTTGTTCTGCTTTATTTTGTTGATTTTTCATTCTGGAGAACATCAATTACAAGAATTTTTCATGGAAGTAAATAAATTTTTAGGAGGCTTTGTCTCTGGTCCAAGGTAACACTTAGAGTGAAGTGGAACGAGACACCAAAAGTTAAGGATTAGGGCACGGATTTGCTAGTTGCAAAGACTGATCTCTGTCTGATACAGAACAGGAACTCTAAGCCAGTCTTTCTCTATAACAAACATCAAGGATCTCAGACACCCAGCTGTTCAGGCACATCTCTTTCTTTCCTATTTATTCACATAACTGTATAAAAATGTGTCCCCACTCCTTTTCTTCTTTTTGTGGAGAAGATAAATGAATTAAAATATTTTGATTTTTATGATTCTTAGCTTCCATCCAGCCTCAGTGCCAAGTCTTTAGAGCAGATATAACAAAGCCTTTTTTTAATAAGTGAGAGGTGGTTGTGGTTTAAAGTCACTCAGCTGTCAGTATTCAGCGTTAGGTGCCTTGTTAAAATGCACAGTTGAGAAATACATAATGCTTATAATGTTAAAGGAAATCATATTGAGCTCATTAGAAAATTGGTGATGCTGGCTCTGTCTGTGCAAAGTAGCTCTGCTTCTTCTTCACATGTGCAGGTGTGAAGCACAGTGGGATTTCTTGGCGTTATATATACATTCAAAGTGAATTCAAAATTTTACCTGTTTTCACATGCTTCATGCAAGTGTACCTATCAGATGAGGTGAAGACTGAGACCAAGCTGGATGTGATGTATGTTGTGTATCCTGCCAGTAGAAATGATCCCAAGTACTGCCTCTGGGAAAGAGCAGTTCATTTAAAACTGTAGCATGGAAGGATGCCTCTTATAACTTGATAGTGGTGCTATGGACTCCATGGATTTTGTCCTTCATTATGGTGATACACACTGTAAACTGAATATGGGTTTGTCTTACTTTCTCTGGAGGTGATACTACACTAGTGAGTTGTAAAAAAATCTTTACAGATTGTTGTTTGCAAGAGTGTACCTTGTAAAGAAAGGCTTGTGAAACCTTTAGCAGTAGAAAATATATCAAATTAAAAGATTCAACATTAAATTTAATTTATATTAAATTAAAGTATTAAAATATATTTCTTATTTTTTATGGATTCTTCTAGCTCTACTCATAAGCATCTCTCATAGGCAAGAAAAAGAAGCTGCTATGCTGTGGTGGTGATCAAGAAAGCAGGTCAGGTGTCCAGAAATAGGCAGGTGGAGGTTTAAACTTGCCCTGGATTGCTGTTTGAGTCCAGCTGAGTCCTCCTTACAGGTGGCTTGCCAAATGCTCTGCCAAGATGACATTCATCCAGGAACTGCCTGGATGGCAAGCTGCTTTAGACTGAGGAAGAGGGTCTTTTCTTTGATGAGGAAATTGCCAAAACTCATGTCTCATTAGTGTTTCCTAAGGTTCTTTGGAAGTGAACAACAGTTTAATTAAAGGCTGATGTAAACATGTTTCTGCACTTTCCCTGCAGCATTTTATCACATTAGAATTGATCAAAATTGTTGCCTTGGGCTGTCTTGAGCAGCTATACATCTGGAGCACCATTTGTGCAAGCTGCTGATGAACAGGCTACATATGCTATGTTTCACAGCAGCTCTTCTGCCTTCCTATGTAGGCAGATTTACCTTGGAAGATGAGATGTTCTAAGTATTTTTATTTGCATAAGCCCTTTCTACTTTGATGCCATGCTTTAAAATGTATAACATGCTACTTGTTTGGGTGCCTGTTTGCTGTATCTCCAAGTAATATGAGAATACAAACAATAGTGATTTGGAACAGCACTGAGAATTTCGCATTTGAAGAACATTCTCAGCAGGACAAGACACTGCATCTGATTAATTTTGACCTTACAATGGCTTTGTCCAAGTGCTTTTGGCATCTTTCTGCTTTTCATCTGTATTTCAGGGTTTTTTTTCCGAAAATCTGTTTTATTTTCATTCTCAAAGTAATAAGGATTGGAATCCCTTCCTGAAACTTTAAAACAAATAAATAATTTTTCAGCAGCATTGTTGAAGATATGAACTTTTCAGGGTATTCAGACACTCATCACGCGTAGTAGTCAGGATCAAAGTGGAGGGTGGGAATTGCAGGGGAGGGTGGAGGGTCACCAGCAAAGTCTGCTGTGGGTCTGGTGCCAGTGCCTGTGCAGGGCTTGACAGCAGGATGGGGCAGAGTAAAGAAGTGGACCCTCAGTTTCATGTGTCCTGCTCTAAGTTCAGTTTAGAAAGTATTGATCCAATTTGGTCTCAGTAAGACATTCACATTTTGCAGGTCTGTCTTAGCAGAATAGAGTGTGTCAATATTAAAAGGGTCAAAAATCCTTTTGAAAATAGCAAGGTCCATGAAAGAAAGTCAGCTGCAACGTGGCCCCTGTCCAGTAAAGTGCTTAAAAAATTACCTCTGCCTTGAACATGAGTTAAGCCATTGATTTGAAATGGAGCCAATTACAATATTGATGTCTGGTTTATAAAAATATTGTAATTAAATTTGAAATAATTTGGTGCAAACTCCAACAAATATTGATCAATTAATTTAAACTTTCAGAAAAAAGTCCAGTATTTTTACTCTGTGGAACATCATTTAGCTTGTTAAAAGTCATACATTTGTCCCATACATACATAATATGTGTGTTACCTTCACATAATGAGCTCTAAAGAGATGTTATTGATAGGGAATCTCAAAGGAAGAAGTGACAAGACCATCCTTGAGACATGGAAATATATGAGATAAGTTTGAGTATCCCTTGTTCTTAGGGAGGTTACATTGTTTTACTATGGTTTTGGGAAGAGTAAGGGATAGGTTTTGAAGTAGTGCAATAATGATAAATACTAAAATAATAAACTGGCATGTGTATGGCAATTACCCTACACATCTGAGTATAAGTGTTCCATTAAAAAATGAAATAAAAATTAGGCGACTGTTGAAGGAACAGATGATTTGGTGATGCTCTGGGGGGCTGAGAAGTGTCTAGGGAAGTTCTAATGACATAAATTTCTTCACTGTTTAACTTGTCTGGTACGAAAGGAATGCAGTTTCTGTTTTGCAGGGCAGGGACCTGTTAGGACATTATTTTTAATTCTCAAATTTGAAAGCAGCAGTTTAAAATTCATTTATTCACCATAGGGGAGTTGGATCATCAAACCATATTTGTGCTAGAATAGTAGAAAGAAATATCTTCAGTCTATAAAATGATATGTCCTGGGACAGGCTTCTAAGCTAATGTCACTGTTACATTGTTTTTCTATTGCAGACATGTCTTCTCCTACAATGAAGAAACCTGAAAAGCCTTTGTTTAGCCCTACTTCTCCCCAGGATTCTTCATCAAGACTGAGCACTTTTCCCCAGCATCACCACCCAGGAATCCCAGGAGTTGCACACAGTGGTAAGGCTTATGGAGGAGGAAATAAAAACCTCCCTGTTCATTTCTTCTGTTCTCCTTTCCTATAATCAGATTGTGATGCATTTTTGCAGACTTTCTTAGAGACCTAATCCAATTTATAATACTGGTGAAAATAAAAATGGAAAAGGTTGGATATTCTTGCAGGAGTGTTCATTTAGCTGTACAGGTAATCTGACTATTGGAAGTCACTAAAAAGGATTTAGGATTAACCAGTGAATAAAATAAACTGTAAAATGCATGAAGAAACTAACAGAGGAAAAATCCTCCCTGTATTTCATCCTCTCACCTAAATCCCTTTTTTTATTATTGTTGCTATGATTATATTGTATTTAAATACCAAAATAGGCAGGATTTAATACACAAGAGAAGTCGCAACCATATTCACTATGTGACACAATGAAATAAGTACCAGTGCTTCTTTTGAATGCTGAGTCTAAAGAGCCCTGATTAAGCATTTTCCAACACCTATTTTCTGAAATCATTAGTAAATCCATAGTAAAAATTCACTTGAAGTAAGGATATGTGGAATGGGTCAGAATGCATATCATTTGAGGGTTTATCAGTAATGATAGGGAAATTCTAGCACCATGGTCTGTTTAATTCTATAGGTGAGACTGACCCTGGTTTTCAGATGAGAACACAGTCCTCAGAAGGGTCCCCTCAGCATTTCTTCATGTCTCCTTTTAAACTGCATATAAAAATTTTAATTTCTTGAGCAGTGCTGAGTGACTAGGGGAGTAAAACAGATTTGAAAACTTAGTTCTTTTCTTTCACATGCAGTTTTGCTTTGAGAAGTTTCTGTTTTATTTTTCCTCTATGATTTCAAGTGACTCCTTTTAAATTCATGTGGAAGGACTATTTGCCTCTTAATATCCACTTATTTTGTATTACAAAATAGTCCTGGACTCATTCTGGTCACTGTGAGGTTTCCACTATCAGCAGATACACAAACATTATAAGAGTGTATAAGATGGGTAAAATTGAAGGGATAGATTTCTCTTCATTTGTGTTTGTTTTGAACAGCTCTGACATGCCAGAGCAGTAACTAGTATTCTGTTTAAACTGAACTTGGTGGGCCTTTGATTAAAATGAACCTGCTACCAAAAAAAAAAAAAAAAAAAACAAACAAAAAACCTATACTTATATCTTTATATTTAATTTAGAGTATAGTTTTAAAATATACTAAAATATACATACTTGAGTGACAGTCATAACCTAACTTGTGGGTGAACTATTTACTTGCTGGGAAACCCCATCTTTATCTTTGTGGCCTGTTCTATGATGTCAATGAGCAGTCCCCAAAAAAATAGCAAGTCCTTTAAAAAAATGAACCTGAAGAAATCCAGAGATGTGAAAGGTGGTCCAGAAGGGCAGTGTTGGTATGCTTGTGCTGATAACAATAGAGAACCATTCAACAGTTTATAAAGCACATTGCTTTACAGACCTGATTTTATATTTTTCCAATAATGAAAATGGAAACTCCTTGTCTCTTCTCCATTTCCATTGAACTAAGTACTTCTTTTTTTTTAATATACCAAGTATGTGCTCTCTAGCGATGTCGTAAGGGCTGAAAGCATGTTCTTGTGTTGTGCTTCCAGACTGACAACCGGGCATCAGAAGGGCAAGGTGTACCTTCCTTGCATTGTGAAAACATTGTCACTTTAGACACTGCATGCAATCTCTAGATAGAAAATTGTGTGTTTGTATGGGCTGGAAATGAAGAGAATGAAAAGTATAAAAATGGTTAAGGTAGATAATTTTTATTAGTTAGAGATAATTTTATTGGATGGATTGGTTTCTCAAGCCCTGAAGTTGAATGTTAATTAACATTTTCATAAAAGTCAGCGAATATTTGTGGCAATATTGATGAGTAGATATTGCCCTGTCCCCAGATGAGGCAGGTAAAGGGCAATGCAGTGAGGAATCCCTGTTTCTTGGGGCTTGGTGATTTTTCTCAGTGTTGGAGTTTTTGTAAGAAAATGGGGACTTTATTTAGTATTTGATTTGGGTTTTTTGGGCTCCAGATGGGAAAACTGTGTAATTGGGATATCTTTTATGCTGGAGAATGACTCCTGTTTAAAAAAAAATGATGGCATAACCCACAAAACCAAAACAAGAATGCACTATTTATGAATTTGAAACAGTTACACTTTCCATTTCCTGGGATAATGTGAGGGCAGGACTTGTAAGGTTTTTCTGTAAGAATGCCATAAAGCAGGAATAAAATACCTTGATTTATAACTGACTTTTTATTTTTCTTGCTGTAACACAGAGGTGAAGAATTTTAGAAGAAGCAAGATGCGAAATAATTTTAATTTTATTTTATCTTCTCCAGTCATCTCAACTAGAACTCCACCTCCACCTTCACCATTGCCATTTCCAGCACAAGCTATTCTCCCTCCTGCCCCATCTAGCTACTTCTCTCATCCAACGATCAGATATCCTCCCCACCTGAATCCTCAGGATACTCTGAAGAATTATGTACCTTCTTATGACCCGTCCAGCCCGCAGACTAGCCAGGTACTGTAAAATTATGTGAACCTTCAAAAACAAGTCCTGTGAGGAGTATGTGTCTTCTAGGGTATCTAGACTGGTGTCTTGCCAGTTCTGGTCTTAGAGAGATCTGGAGCTGTTATATAAAGTGATACAACTCATCCTGTTCATTGTGGTTGAATAAAGGGTGCAGCTTAACCATATTTACTTGCTTTTTCTCTGTCAAGCATAAGAAAAAGGCTTTACCGAAAGCCCTGGCAACAGCAACAGGGCAGGTCCTGATCCTGCAGCCCTCCTGCAGGTTGGGCCACCAGAGGCAAAGCTCCCACTGCAAAGAGTGTGCTGATATATATACAAGTCCAAGCACACGCATGGACAGGTATATTTATAGACTGGAAATGAAAATAAACTCTTGCAAGTTAGTACTTGCCCTGTTCCACAGGCACTGATATTTCTTTGCATAGTGAGCCCAGCACAGGCATACAAATTCTATTTTTTCTTCCTTTTGTGGAGAACACGCTGTAGCAGATGTGTTCCTGGCAACTGCACAGGTTCAAAGTTGTGTCTGATATTGGAAATTAACATGTTTTTCATTAGTGAAGCAATTTGTGAAGGACTGTGTGCAAAACTGCTTTCCATGATAGCATCAGCACACAGTGTTAACATGTGATATGCACTACAGGATAAACTGCAGCTGAGACTTGGTCTGTCAATACCTGGAATATGTCCAGTGTCAGTGTAATGTTATGTTTGCTGCTCAGGCTATTAATTTTTTGATGCTTTTTCTGAAAGGCTCTTGTGAAGCCCTGTTGCTTGTGCTTTAGCATGTTTTTTTGGAAGAGCCTTGGATGTGTAAACTGAAGAGACAGTGGTCAGGTTTTCCTTCTCCTAAGAGTTAGGTTCCTTTGGAACCATTCCCTTTCTTAACAGGGATGAAGGGGTTGCTATGGCAGTATTTAGTTTTGGACTTAGTTTGTTTTGTTTTTCACCAATAATAACAGGCCTTGCAGCATTCATTTTGGTTACAGCAGCAATGGAATTTAAGACTGAATCAAATTTTCTCCATTGAATAGCAGATATGTACCCTTTGGACTGTGCAGAAAGTCATGGTCACTATTGTCCCTGTGGGCTAATTTCCTCATCCTACTGCATGGTTTTCTATATATTTAATTAATTTTTAAAAAAAGAGGAAAAAAAGTGGATCCATAATATCAAAATTTACTGTGAAGAAAGAAATCCTAACTATGTGGGTTTCGTTGGTTACAATATTACCACAAATTAAACTGAAAACTGAATGTGGAGTATGTTGACTACAGAATACAAATTGCTATCTGCACATGGATTAAAATTGTTTCAATCCTGTGTAACATTTTTTCTGAGACTCAGCTGGGAATATTGCATGCAGGATCTGATTTTAATTTGTGTAAAATTTCCATGAATAACAAAGTCTAATTAAGACATCCATTAAAAGTCCTTAGCGTTAATTCAGTGCGGAAAAATCTCAGAGTTCTGTTGGATTTTTTTTTTTAACTGATGTCTTAATTAGGCACTATTAAGGGAAAAACTATGCAAATTAAATCAGGCCCTTACTGTTATGCATTTCTTCAATTATTCAGTGCTTGTTTTACTTACATTTTGATTTCTTATATATGTTAAAAGAGCAGATTAGGTGATAATCTCTCTGGATTGTCCCATGTTCTGCTTTGGATCATTACTGAAAACAACTACATCAAAATGAAGTATCTGATTTTTCAGTTGAAAAATGTGCTGTCTTATGATTTCATCATTGGAGAGTATATTCATTGAACAGAAGTTATGCTTTCAACTTTTTGCCCAACTCTTTTCCCTTATCTCTAGTTGAAAAAAAAGAATCTTTTGACCTTAAGATAAAATTTTACTCTGCTGATTTTTTACAGAGTAGTGGCAAACTTAGAAGATTTCATGTTTTTGTCTATTCCATAGGGAATAACAGATGTAACTAGTGCAAATTTACTACATTCATCACTTTCCATATCCTTTTTATTAGGGCAATTTTTTTCATTTCATTTGAGGTTTGATTTAGTTCCTGACAAGAGGGGATGGGGTAAATAACACCAAATAGACAATTTCAAGCATCTGCATTATCTATTCACCATAATTTATAATCATTAATCACTATTATTAGTAGAATATTCAAAAAAATTAATTATTTGAAATTAATCTCTGAGATTTGCTGTAAATTGAAGTAGTTGCGTGCCTAGTCAAAATATCTCTAAATAAAACAGTTAAAGTTTGGCTGTAAACAGTAAAACAGCAGGATTAAATTTTTGCTTAGGAAAAGAAGAAGCAACTGTCTGTGAAGTTTCAGTGACAAAAGGGAATTGTTCTGATACAATGACATGCCTTGAGCCAAACCAGTTTTTCATTTCTAAATAAAACATGAATTTTTATTCAAACAAATTTTATTATTATAAAACGCAAAACTGCATCTGTAGGAATACCACATCAAATTTAATTATATTTTCCCACCTCAAAACATACAGATTTGGATTTCAAAAGGAGAACTATGATGATGGTTTTAATTTAGCTGTAGAAATAGAAAGGATGGATACCCTGACAGCATTTACCTAAAATGAACTGTTCCTCCTGAACATCTTTCAGTAATACACTAATTTAGATTGTTACGACAAGCAACTGAGATGCCTTGTACTCCCCACAGCAATTTTGAGATTAATTACATTACTGCTGCACTGATTATAGTGAGACAGTCATGCTATTCAATGGAATACTTTAAGTAAAATTAGTTCAAGGATATAGAGCTCTCATAGGCTCCCATGATGGGAAGCACTGAGCAATTTTCTTGACATAATGTTAAATAGTCCAAATTATGTGTGATGAACAGTCAGGAAGTTGAAACAGGCCCTTTGGCTGCAGTGAAAAATGGTTCAACAATGGATGATCCTAAACAAAAGGGAGCTGTTGCTGCCGGTTCCATGAATATCTGCTTTTTATCCCCTGCTCAATATGGAGAATAAACAAACAAATGTACTGAACAGAAAGAGACCTTGTTAGATATAGAGCTGGACTTGTCTCAAGCTAGTAGTCTGGTAAGTTCCCAGGGTTTTGAGAACTGCTGTACTTTCCACTGATTTAGAATTTCTGCTAAACTCTTTTTAGTATATTTATTTCAATGCTTTTCTTCTTAGCTGTGTTCTCATGTTACTGGTTGAGATTGCATGTGTGAGGATGTATCTGTATTATGATGGGTTATGGGTGTCTCTGATTGATACTGGTTATTCAGTGCAAGTTTCATCAAAAACTAATTGATTGATATGTGTCTAATCCACCTATGGTATTTATCCACATAGACTGTGTTGAGGTTTTTCAAAGATATCACAAATTTCCAGCATTTATTTCCTTTTTGAATGATTCCAGATGGGTGAAGCTTTTAGTCTTAGAAACTATTACCTCCTCTGTGTCTGTGCACACACATACACGCACACACACACACACACACAAATATGCACACACATGAAATTCATTATTACTCAGGAGTGTATGAATCATATACAGTATCAGAATAAGACTTCCAATGACCCTGAACAAATTGTCAAGCACAATATCATTTGTGTGGCTGAAATCAAAACAAAAACCTCCAAACACAATTCACAGTTGAGTTAAATGGAATAACTTCCTGAGCAAGGTGTGGTGAATCACAGAAAAAGGATCAGCAAGTGTGATAAAGGAAACATAGTAAAGCAAACAGTTGAGGTGGATCCTGCTGATGGACATCCTAGTATCCGTAAGAATTTTCTTTTTTTTTTCTGACTGAACCAAGCAAACAGACATAGACAATCTTCCGAGCTCTTTGAGTATGTCAATATCAAAGGAACAGTTCACCTATAACCTTAGCTTGAAACTTGTGATATTTATGATGAAATGCGCAGTTTTCATGATATGGTAAAACTAGTCAAATTTGGCGGGAGTTAAGTACTGGACTGTTTTCTTCATACAAGAAGTGGCTTACATGTGTTATTTACTACAGGCTGACTGAACTGCTGCATATTTGCAGCATATTTGACTGCATATTTAGCTAAAATTCCTGGGTCTGATAAAACATACTTTATTGCAGCACGGGCTAGTTTGCAGTTTTATCTTTTCATTTGTTTTATCTTTGAAGACAGAAATATCTGAAGTGCTTGAGAATAGTTGTTTCTGGAAGCTGATGAGGTTGCTTATTTTACTATTGTAATTGATTGGGATATTGAACCTTTTGTTCAATGAAAGGCACATTCTTCAGGGATTCCAGGCAGATCCTTTGTCTTACATTAGTCAACACATTAACTACAGTCATTTAGTGTTGATGAGGGAATCTTGTGAGACTCTCTTGGGGCTGGTCAAAATGTTTCCTGTTGGTTCTTGGGAGAGCACTAGCAAAATAAGCCAAAAAAAAGGAGCAAAATTGTGTGCATGTGGTTTCTTTGGTATAGCTAGCGCCTCTTTTATTTGTTGATGTTTAATAATTTTCAGCTTCTTGGGCAAGTCTTTTCTTGTAACTTTTAAGAAATTATTGAAGATTAAATAAGGCAATGTGCTGTTTTCAGTTGTGATTGGGAGGCAAAGATTGAGAGTGTCCTAGCTTAACACTATCTACTGACAAGGTCTTTTAAGATTTAATTGCAGTTGTAAATGATTATTTTGTATTTAGTCTGTTCTAAATGCATAAGTCTCCAGAGTGCATCAAATACTGTGTAACATAAAGATATCTTTTGAACATCTATCTACAAAGAGAATTCCTTTCCCATGCTTCTGTCACACAAACTTACCCTATAGTTAAGGCAAATACACAAGAAAAGCTGGGTTTTTCTTTGTGCTCTACCTGTTGACAAATAACTGATATTGCGGGCTCACAGGTAAAATTGTGTTTCAGGATGTAGGATTCTATACTGACTTATGAGATCCATGTCTTAACATGGACTGCTGAAACTCTTCAGTTGCTCTCAGTGTCAGCAGGATTACATCAAGTGGAAAATTCATACAGCAGTTCATCAAATGAAATTGACTTTAGGCCTTTCTAGATCAAAATCGACACCTTGATTCTTACAGAAAGTACAGAAGGGACCTTGTCAGCCAAGAATGGACAGCAATGTGTATTTTTTCAAGCACAGAGGTAGCTGCCTGTCATACCATATGAAGCTTTGGCATGGCTTTTCAGAGTGAGGCCTCTGTAAGATGTGCTGTCACAATGAGTTACTCAGATTCTTAATACAGAAGCTAGGGAGATTCATTCCTGTGAAAAGTGGTAAGGGGCACTGAAAGAAGGCAAAGGGTATTTCTGTTGCTACCATAGTGTTCAATAGCAGAAAGGAAACCTGTACAGCCTTGATTCGTGTGAAGCAAATGCTATATGGAACCCACCAGTTTCAAACTGCTCTACAGTATTTTCTAAAGTCTCAGTGGTGGTACTATAGTAATGCCATTCCCTTATGTTTAACAGAGTCTCAAAAGCAGTGGTATTTGTCAGATGGGTGATAAATTGAGGATATGTGTTTCACACATTTCATGAAACTGCCTGCTGTACCATTGAGGTGTGTCTGGTGTGACAATAACATGACCATTTGATTTTTAGAGGTGGTGGAGTATTAGGGTGCCCTAGACAAAAAGAGAGGAAGAAAGTTAGAAAAATGGAAGATATTTCTGATTTCTTTCAGTTGTAGATTTTCTAAAACATTCATCATTCTCTGTGGGCACCACACAGCAAAATGACGTGGGCTCAAAGACAGAACTTATCAGTTAAGGTTCACGGATATGTCTAGTAAAAAAAATTTAATGTAAGATATTTGGTACGAGAGCAACGAACCAAAATATCCAGAACTGTATCTCCTATAGTTTCATCAAGAAAATTAATTCAATCACCCTTCACAAAACTGCACTGCCATAGGGTTTTGCAATTATATTATTCACCCTAATATTGGAACTTCTCCTTTACAAGCAACTGGAATCCTTGAGAGGAAATGAGTGACAATATTTCCAAATGCATGATATCCAGTCTGACCAAACTGCATTCATTGGTTTATCACCTGGCTATAATATGATAATATTATGAAACAGAATTTTTATTAAAAACCTGTGTTTTGAGAAGCAAATATATTATTCTCCAAGTGTAGTGGTTAGCTGGAATAATTTAATTTGTTGTTAAGCCATGAAACTTCTTTCTGAAACACCTAAGAGAGTGTCATATGTAGCTATATATAGGGCATGCACAGATTAATATAATTTCTGGCCTTTGTTAATTATTTGTTTGAAAATGATTTGTCCTTAAGATTTCAAGGAAAAGTGCATTTATTTTATTGGAATTTAGAAGTATAATTAAAATTATTTAAAAAAGTGCATATGTGAGCAAAAATATATTTGATAATTTAACCAATAAATAGTTAATGTGAATTTTTTAATAGATGTGTCAAACTTCTGTTTGGGTAGCTCATCTGTAGATGTTACTAGTTTCTGTTTCATTATAACATCAGAAATATTTTTGTCATGCTGAAAGTAGTGAACTATATGACAAAACACTGTCCTGAATTGTGACTGAATAACTAAGGTAAAATAGGCTGATATTTGGGCATGTATGTGAACAAAAGTCTGAAAAGAGGTTGATTAATTACTGATTATAAATATATCCTATCAGGGAAAAGAGCTACAGTGAATCCTGACTTTAAGAAAGTCCATATTCATATTTGTTACAGGTTTCTGTTCAGACTTCAGACCTGAAGATTAAAATAAAATGTGTGCAGCGCACATCATCAGATAAAAACAGCCTGATGTTCTGAGGTACATTACAGCAAATACAACTTGCCTTTGGCTTTGGGCACATAAATGAATTAAAATGTGGCAATTCAAGATGGTGTGGAATTAAAAAAGCTGAAACTTACAACACATCTGGAAATCAAATTAGGGTCCAACCCAACAGGAAAAAAAATGTATGCCTGCATAAATAAGGTCTAAATTTCCCAAACCTTCATTGTGTTTACTTCTTTTCCTCGCAAATTTTCCAATGCACAGCTTGTTTGTCTAACACAGCTGCCTCTATGGAATTTGCTTGAGGTTTACGCATCAGGCATTGCCTCTGTGAATCCATCATACAGACATATTGATGTCCTATTTGGTGGTAACAGCTGATTCTTCACCTGCAATGCATTTTTTCTGTAAGAATCTCTACAGGAAAACTGGAATTAGAATACAGAACTTGTTTTGTATAAGGACAAAATTAATTTGTGTTAAATGATGTACTATAAGTATTTGCACTTGTAATTCAAGTGGATAGTGTCCAAATAGATATGCAGTTTCCATGCTAAAATAGTGTTTTATATAAGTGTAAAGGACAAAAGGAGAACAGGTGAGCCAGAAGTTCTTTCTAGCTGTCAGTTTTCAATAAGATTATGAAGGGGTTGTTTCTGATCAAAGGGTTTCTCTTTTTGGACTGAAAACTTAAAAGTGCTCAGAGGACTGGAGACACTTGGGAGACCCAATGTTCATGAGCTTGTACTGGTATCATTTGCACCACCCAGAATCTAGACTTTTATTTCAAAAGCTTTTAGTTCTGTGTTTCCAAAGATAACCATAAAAGTGTGAATTGAGTATAAACTGATGCAGCACTATCCACGTCAGTCTGAAGTCAGACCATAACAAGAACTCTGAGACAAGAATGTGATGTGTTTTCAGGACTACTTTTATAATCTTAAGCTGCAAACTAGTTGTGATAGCTTAAATGTAAGTTTGGTTAGCTGCTCCACTGTTGTTCACTGCTGCAAGAAAAATAAATACGAATGTTTTGTGAAGGCTTCTTATGAGATGCATTCTTCTAACAGAATTTGGGAGAGTATGAGAGTGCTATTCATAAACTTTGTTTTCAAAACTGCTGAAGTTTAAAGCAAATTTCAAGTGTACCATTTCCTATGACAACCTTTGTCAAAAGGAGGACCTTGGTTTACATCTCAAAGACAGCTCGATTGTTGAAGAAGAATTGTATTTGTAAACTTCACACCATGTATATGCTTACCTACAACTGGTTTGCAATTGTGTTTGAAATCTAATGTGCAGAGTGTGAAAGCCTGGAACTGTAAGAATTAAACTTAGTGAAGTAACAAGTTTTCATTGTTTTTTACTTCAGAGGTTTCTTTGTGTCTAGGAGACCTCAGTGTCATTGTATTGCATTTGCATTCACTTTTACATGTGAGACAGATATAGAATTTCCATTTAGGAGAAAATTGGGGGAATAATAAATATAGAGAAATGTAGGTATTTGGTGTGGGGAATCACAAACTGCATCTACTAAAATCACTGGTAAATTCTCTATGGATGTCAACAAGGACAGGATTTCACCCTATGTTTGGATGGAGTGATGTACTGCACTGCCATTATGTATCAGGGAAGAATTTGGTTTAGAAGAGAATGGGGTATAAGTATAATCTTTGTCTTAATCTTTGCCTGAACAAGGAGTGGGTTTGCTCATGTGGGCCATATGGATAAGGGCAAAGCTGAGGTCCATATGAGCCACTAGACTTCTGTTGGTTGGGATCACTACAGTTCAATATAAGGTGGTACATTTCTGTAAATCATCATGGTCTCCTGTGACTTTCTAATTTATTTTAATTTATTCTAATTTATTCTAGTCTGTCTTTGGAGACAGCTGCTTTTGTAAGCTGATTATACTGTCTGTTTAAATCAATACACTCCATGGAATCTTCTTTCTTAGTTTTAGTAAAAGTTGATCATTTTGGTAAGAGATTCTCAGTCACTTTTGTGATGTTAACATACCACATAAGGTAAGGCTCCTAAGGTAGCCTTGTGGTTTCTGGTCAGTGACTCCGCCTACAAACTACCAGATGCAACTGAGAGGTCGTATCCCTCCAGCAGGCTGTGTGGGCAGCTGGGCTGCCTGGACAGGAGAGGAGGCTTGCCTCTGCAACAAACTCCCTAGAAGCATAATAAGAAGAAGCATAAGTCCAACTTAGTGAACACGTCTTACTGACAAGAGTTCTGTCTGGAGAGTAACTTTTTCACTTTTTCACTGATTAAGAGGGGTAGTTTTTTTGCCACTCATAATCAGTGTGCATTTTTACCGTTATTTTTCATTGTAAGACTTGTGATTTTAGAGAGGAGAGATAGTCAGTTAACTGCTCAGTGTTCTATGGACACCATATTAGTTTCCATTTGCACTTATATTTTCTAGTGTTTTCTGCTAATTTAATTTTAGGTGTCCTAAACAAAACTTTCCCTTGGGTGCATTTGCAATGTCTAGTAAATCATACTGCCAGGAAGTTTCTTGTGGTATTAATTTTAAACTTCCTCCTTCTCAATTTCATTCCATTACCCCAAGTATGTATTTCCTGTATTTTCCAAATAATTCCTTCCTCTTCTCTGTGTTTATACTTCTGACATACTTGCGGTAATTGTCTCAGTCCAGCTATTATTTCATTACCATAGTCATGCTTACCTCTTTTAACCTTTCCTTGAATCAGTTGAATTTGTGTCCTTTATCAGTCCATGTCTTTAGACTATCTTAATTTGACAAGATGCTTCTGATTAAAAGATTCCCAGTATTTCACGTTTGTATGACTCTTTTAAAATACTTGTGCCTCAGAGAGCACCCAAAAAGTTTAAGACAAGTTATCTGCTGCTGTTGTAAAAACTATTTACTACATGCTAGTTTTTATTGCAAGTTATTTACCATTGAAGTATTTGCAGTCATGCAGAATGTCTAAGATGTGTTTAAGCACTGGATAAATATATATTTGCCAGTCAACTTTGCCATATTCAGATATGCTTGCGTGCAGAAAGTATCATATTACTTTGATGACCTGTGCTTATCATAAGGTCACATGCAGACCTTGTATCTATGAAAGAAGTGTTGTTACTTATTATGCTCCTGGCTTGTGAAGTTCCCATTATTAAACACTTCTGTGTTTTTAATAGGTGGCTTTTTGTCAGATCTTACAATGTGTACATTATTGTGCACTGTATCCAAACCCTTTATCCAATTCCCAAATTGTGAATCATTAGTTAGCCTTCCAGTGTGAGTAATCTCTGTGGACAACTGTGGTCAAGTCTTGGTTATCCTCCAAGCCAGCATGGTATGGCATGTGAAAATAGATTTTACATCAGTTGTTTGCTCTTAATACTTCATGCATTAGGGCCTGTGCCTGATCAGTTTACTCCTGCTATCAGGGGATTTTGGTTCACAGACACTGCACGAGCAGCAAAAATATTTTGAAACAATCTGATGCATGTGCATCCAGGAAGGAAGAATGCAGAAGAATGTTTACCAAAAAGTACTGCTACCTAAGCATATACTACCTTTCTGAGAAGGGACCTGCCTGATGAAAATATTATATGGAGAGTCCCATCCTATTTAGAGCAGCACATTCCAAAACACACGTGCTATGATGAAGGGCAATTCTGGAAAACCCTAAGATAGGTAGGTTCCTTAAACACAATATGTATGTTTCACAAGGCATTCTTTTGGTTTTGTTTTGTAGCCTAACAGCAGTGGTCAAGTAGTAGGGAAAGTGCCTGGCCATTTTACTCCAGTTTTGGCACCCTCTCCCCATCACAGTGCGGTGCGACCTGTGACCCTCACCATGACAGATACTAAACCCATCACTACATCCACTGAAGGTGAGGCATCTTCACCTACAGCAACCAGTAAGTATTTCTTTAGGAAATAAAAAATGTCCATCGAAGATTTGGTATGATTTCAAATTGAGGCCAGAAAAAGGCGCCTTTTCCTACTATTTGACCAAGGGGGTGCTCATCATTTTACATGGAGAGCAAACACGATCTTTCTGCAAAGCTTTTCCTCCCAAAATTTCAACTGAAGGATCATGTTACATGAAGCAAAGTTTGTGACATGACAAACAAAGTGAAAGGGAAAAGCCTGCATATTTGACCACTATTCAAGGAAAAGAAAATACTTTTTTCATCTGAGGTGGACATTGTTAAGACATTGAGAAGCACACCCAGACAGTAAGGTTTTACAATGCCCGCAGATGGAATTCCAAACAGGGACTGAATAATTTGCTCCTCAATGAACTTTCCTACAGAAATCAAACCTTGTTACAACACATACTGAATCTGAGCTATGATAATTGCATGTTAATATAGGTTGTGTCATTTTTAGCAAAAACGACTGTTGTGGCAAAAGAAAATTTTAATTCCTTGTCATTTCTACAAGGAATGGTAGACCCACTGTTTGCACTTGTTTGGTTTCTTAAAATAGAAAATAACAAATTCTAACTTCAATGTTTTGTGTTCTTTACTACATACAGGATCATGTTATTTGTCCTATTATCTTCAATGGAATTGCAGTTCTAGAAATAAGGGCAAATATCTAGGCTAGTTTCTTCCCTTCAGAGTATTAATGATCAGTGGTGCAGAATGTTGCTCTTCAATTGTGTTCTGCATTTCTGTTGTCCTTGAACTTGTATTTGGACTTTGGAGATGGCCAGTGTTACCAGCATTTATCAGAGTGGTGAAGATTTTTAGGAGACGCTTCCAGATTCTTAGAAACAAATCTTAACAGTCTTTATAAGTCTCTTTAGGGTTTGTAGCATTAAAATTACTTATTCCAGACCTATTTAATATTTGAACTTCAAATACGCTCCCTAACTGTTGGTCTGTCATAAATAGAGACCATAAACTGTATCCTTTTCAGGTGTTATACTAGTTTAAAACTTTTCTTTAGAATCTGAGGCAGAGATGACACTCAAAGACATAAGAAGTAAAGGAGGAAAACTGTTTAAGCATCTATTAACAAAGCGTAGTAGTAACTTTTGGAGAAACTACTGCTCAAGTATAAAAAAAATATAGATAGATTTATGGAAGCATTTTATGTGCCCTTTCAGTATACTAGCTTCATTAAGTGGCAGTAGACTGTAGCTGTAACCCCACTGGTGATTTGTGGAACAGATTTTGGACCTTTTGAGAAGAAATCGTTTTAGCATCAAAGTAGAAACTGTCGCTCTAAACATTTGCACCAGAAGAGAAAACTGAGAAAACTAAGCTCTTGTACAGTTTCAAGTATTTGTGGTTTCATTCTACTTTGACATGATTGTGCTTGGCCTATATATCTCTCTTAGATGAGGACAGGGTTTCTGATAAAAATAGCAAAAAGAACACAGTAAATGCCAGAACTGTTTTGGGATGTTTTCTGGTAATATGACCTTAATCATCACTATTGGAAAGCATACCACATCTGTACATTGTCCTACTACCAAGGGAACATTTTGGACTATATTTTCCAATTAAATCATCACCCAGTTTCTTGTGCAATTCATGGGAGCCTGAATGGCTGGTTCCTGCTGAATCTTTAGAACATCTTGGCTTAGATACTTAAAATAAGGCTTCCCCATGCTTCCATAGTAGTTTCCAAGTAAATTCTTGCCACTACAGCACATAACTAATAATAGGAAAAATCCCTGTGTGCAAATCTTATTTGGATGGGACTGTAGTGCCTACAAGATAGTGTAAAACACCTCACCTGCTCATGGTGTTATGATTCTCAGAAAACTGCTTTAGTCTATATCCCTGGTAAAGGCTTTTGACACTGGATTGGTAACTGTAAGAACATTAAAAAAATGAAAAAATATAGCTTGTTGATGAAGAAAATAACAATTGAAGGATCATGTCCTTCTGATATATAAATTATGTATGAATACGTATAAACTATATTATCAGTCAAACTGTATTATCAGTCGTAATAGGTCCACCACACATATTACGAATGTTAACTTAATGGAAAAATCAACACTAACTATATTTTAGGGCATAATTTTATTTTTATTTGCAGTGACTGATTGATTGGTTTAAAATATATATAGTTATATATTTATAAAACTTGGACAAAATATTAAAATTATTATTCAGTGTGATGAGAATAACTTAGCAAATGATTAGCACTGCTTTTCATTCAGAAGTGCTATAGCATAACTTTCAGTAATGAGAAAGAACATCAGACTTCAATAATATTTGGGGAACCCTGTGGCCTCCATCATCATTTCCTTCTAATAATTGGTTAATTCTTACGACAATTTTTCAGTAAAGCCTGTTTATTGTATACAGAATTTTAAAATTTTTTTAATGAATGCATTTTCTTGGTTTTTTCGATGTCAAATTAACATTAGGAGGCCAGTTTAGTAAGTACTCTCATCTAGCTTCTCACTGGCGTGCTTATATGTGTCTGTCTAGTTTTAGTGGTTTTGCTACTAAGCCTTTGCCATTTTTCCAGTAAGTTTCCTGATTGTGATGCTACAGATTGCAGTGTGGACATCTCCATGCTGGGAAGTTGAGTAATACCACCTAAATAATTTGATAAGTGCCACTAAAAGACGTGAGAAGATAATGACTTTTAGGAATTACTGGGAGAGACCAGACAGGAATTTGTCCTACAGATGAAGGATCCATTCTCTGTAGCTTCGCTTACAGTTCTCTTTCTCCTCAGAAATGGGTTTCTTCAATCTTCTGTAGCATTCCTTCCCTTCTTAGGAAAACATTAATCAGATTGTATCCCATTACTGTAAAGATTAATTTCATGCCACACAAGTAAACAAAACTTTTTATTCTAATTTATGGTGTTCTTTCACACTTGTTTGGTGCTTTTTTGGTAAAAACAGGCCCTTTAAGAATTATGTGGTCATGAATATTTTTTTTATCAGCATTGTAATTTCAGTGATTTCACTATTGCTTTAGATTGTATAATGGAAATAAAAAGTGTGATTAGTTCAAAAAAATACATTTTGAAATAATTTGAAAAAATTAATCAAAGCAAATACTATGGACAAGAGACATCATTATGATTTACACATGCAGCTTCCATTGAAGTTTATAGGAATTCATACATGCCTTTCCAAATTCGGTCCAATATTTCTTTTTCTTTCTTTAAAGAAAAGCCAAAGACACATCCTATATATTGCAAAATCATAACTCTGGATCTCTAATATTTTTACTGTACCCGCAAAAGGTAATAGATATGATAGGTTGGTTTTTTTATCAATATGTTTTGTTCTTCCTTAATCAGCCTACACAGCCTCAGGCACATCCCAAGCCAATCGATATGTGGGACTAAGCCCAAGAGAGCCATCCTTCCTACACCAGCAACAGGTGGGCAAGTTTCACATAGGTGTAATGATAAAGAGTAGTTTTTGTAGTATTATCTTCCTACATGCTGCCACTGGTACCTTGGATTAGACTGAAATCTTGAGGGTTTCAGTATTTGTCATGTGAAGATGAAGCTTGTTCAAAACAAAGTGAATGCTTTAAGAAATATCAATTTAGCCTGTTCTTTGTTTCTTAGATTTTGTCCCATCTTAAGGACTTCCTAATATGTTTCTTTCAATATTTTAATTTTCAACAGTTTGTATGTTGAATCTTTAATAGGATTTTAGGAAGTAGAATGAGGTGTTTTAAGAAATTAATACTAGTTTCAAAATCAGTTAAAAAAATAAGCAAAACTTTCAAAGCAAAAAATACAGTTTATTATTTTCAACTTATTTTGTTTCCTCTTCCTCCCGATATTTAACACATTTCTTCCTTTTAGTTTTAGAAGATCAGCTATAAAACTGAATTCTCGAGACAACACATCATAATTTCTAATGTAGTAGGTTCAAGTTGGTCTGATGATTTCAAATGTGATAAAACCATCTTTTTGTTCTAGTTTCTTACATCATTTATATTTCAAGTAGCATTTTAAATTTCACATCTCATTAATGCTGTAAATTTAATGCAAATGAAGTGTTTACCCAAACTGTGAAAATACAGAGCGGAGATTAATGATGGCATACAAATAAATTAGCTGCAGTCAGTAGCAAGGCTATGCACGTATAGAAATGGTACATTACAAAAATAAACTCAGATCCTTCAGAATTTTAATGTACTTTATGATGTGTGTTCGTGTTCCTCTTAGATCTTAACAGCAGAGGACTTTGAAATTCACAGCATGTAAAATGTTACAAGGAGAAAAGCTGAATGTGGCAATTAGAAAGAGGGTGTTAAATAGGTCTTGGTAGTTATTGTACTGTATTTTTTTCTCAGACTTATGTTCCTGTCAGCAGTTTATATGCATTTTTGTTTCATTTTTCAGTAAAACCTAACTGTTCTACGTTGCTGCGATATAGCTGACCTGTGCTTCAGCTGAAACTCCCTATTCGTACCCATTCCCAGGGCAAGGAGGCAGTATGTCAATTTTAAAGGTCACGACATACAGACTTCAGAGAAAATCATAAATATGATAATTTATTCAAAATAGCTGATACATTGCCAACTATTTTTTTAACTAGTAAGACCTAAATTCAAACATCTGTACACTTTTATGAAAATATGCAATGACTATTACTGAGTTTTCCAGCCATTAATTTCTCAATAATTTTTCTAGCATATTGTTTTGCTGGATTTTTTTAACCTCTCAAAGATTTTTTATTATTAAATGTGTTATAATTACTATGACATGTTTCTTTTTAAAGATACACAGCATATGAATATTATTTTTTAAAGCACACACAACACCTCTCTTTTTTACCCACAGTGAATGTCATGAGTGGAGTTCTTGTGAAGTTTTATATAATGTTCTTTGAAATGTCTCTGACATCCTGTTAATTTAGGGATGCACAATAATTTTTTCCCCTCTGTATTTTTTGGACACAATTTTTTCTGCAGACTGCTCCTGCTCAGGCCTTCCTCACCTTCCAAGCACATTGAAAAACTTCTAAACTTCTTGTGACATGCCAGAAAGTAATAGAAGCATATTTAATTTTCTCCTGGCTGAATTTTGACATATATATTGCTAATGTTTTGCATCTCCTATTTATTTTTGTCTTTGTGTAGATCAAAATAGATTTCAAAATTTCAGCAGTGTCTTTGGACTATGAAAGTGAAAGAGATCTCAAAGGTCTTTGGTGTTCACATGCGTTGTGTCTGATGTTTTTACCTTTCATGGTAAAACATGCGGCCAAATGGCTTAAACGGAAGGGGAAACTAAGTTAGATCTCACATACACTTCAGAAGCAGAAGAATTATTTTCTGGCACTGTGTTAAACCAATGTTCTCCTTTTTAAGGTGTATTGCTTCATGGTCTCATTATATTAGTCCAAATTGGTGAGCCACATAGTATATTTAAAAATATCACTGTTTAATTGTCTTTGCTCTTAACTCACCAATCTCTTCTAATATATGCAATGGACATATCTGTGTTTGCCTGAGTGTGTTTGTGTGTGTATGTGTGTATGAATGCCTACATATATGGAGAAAATTAAGGAGTAGTATGTACAGATGAAACCCTCCGAAGGAGCAGAATTCTTTAAGTAGAAAGTTTTTCAGATGGATAAATATGAACATATAAGTATGTATAGGTATGTTTCTAATGGGTTAGTTACCTTCACTCAATTTTAAAGGCGACATACAGAGATGACAGACTCGGTGTGTGTGTGTATACACACACACATACATATATATGTACACACATACACATAAATATATACATACTACCCAGAAAGTAAGGTAGAGCAATGAGATTGTCTAAACAATTTTAATAGAGCAAAGGTTATCCTTTGGTAAGGCAGAAATGGGATTGATTTACTCAGTCCTTTTATTACTTTACAACAATTTGAAACAGACCACTCTTGTGGCAGATTTTAAATGCATTTGCTTTAAAGCAACCCATGATGAATGATAAGAAAAATCAAGGGGTACGTGAAATAAGGCAATTAATCATTTTATATTAGTGGAGAGAAATTTTCAATTAGAAAGCCAGTGGTTTTAGTTCCAAAGAGGTCTTTTAAACCTTCCCCATATCCTGTAATGAACAGTGACCCCTCAAGAATAAATATTGTCACTGGTACCTTTTTTACTTCATTGGAGGAGTCTTTATGAAGATTTATTCTCTCTGGTTATGAGAAATATTGGCATGTACCCTTGAGTACTTTCTGTTGCTGTTAAAAAGAACCATTATGTAGCACATTTAAGTTACAGTAACAAAAATAAATTTAAAAGTTTCACACGTATTTTGCAACACGCGCTCACATGGAGTCCTGACAAAGTGACAGCTTGCTAGAAATTCCAGTAAACAATGTATAGCACAGTGCACCCAAAATACTCACATTTAGATGGGAAGCACTGAGTAAAACTTTGAAAACCAATGCATAATAGGGCCAATGAGAGAATTTGTTGGCTTTTACGGGTCTGGATGCTGTGAAATTGTGATGTTATATGGATTACTTAGCCTGTAACACTGATAGTTGGAAAGACCAGATTCTAATGGGGAATTGTAACTATGCAGTCCACTTTCTGATGCACTAGCTGGTGGATCTTCCCATTACCTGCCTTGAAATGTCAGATATTTCTATGCTGTGGCATGAATAGTTACAAAAAATACATCTTGCTTCAGTAGCATTTGGAGAGTCATATGTATCTGGATATTTTCTTGTAAAAAATTCATTTCAGACCTCCCCTGTCTATTAGAAATTACTAGTGACCACTCGTTTTTCTTTTTTTTTTTTTTCTTTTGATTCAGCATCAGTTTCTGAGAGTCATTAAATGTTGATAACGTAACTGCAGGAAGAACACCATGGGAGCGGGCTAGGGACATGATTAAGAGCTGATACCTGAATGAGTTTCTCTTAATTTTATTATTAGTCACTGGTGGAAGTATTTTCTGAAGCCAAATCTACTGCTCATTACTGTTCTTGATCTGTGCTGAGAAACATCCTAACTAAATTAAACAAAAGAAAGTTTGAATAATCTTTGCAATTATATGGGTGCACCTTCACCCCCACCCCCTCCCTCCACCTCTTAATTTGCATTTATTGAAGATTTGTGGTTTCTAAGCCTAGACTAGATGAGAAAAGCAACAAACCAACATACTGAAGAAAGTCAGTCAAATTCAACCTTCTATAAGTGGACACAATTCCTTGCCAGATTCTAGCTGTGTCTGGATTCTTTTGACTAAATAATTTTAATGGCAAGATCATTAGCTCAGTAACAAAACCTTAATAATCAGTATTCTCATGGTTATATGATAACATTTCTTTAGACTCCTTGTGTCAAGGTTCTCCAACTTCATGAATTTATTATGGTATTGAAATGACAAACATTTAGAGTCAGGTTATGTTGTTTCGGGCAATAATGGTAGAAAGTTGCCAAAAATAGTAGTCAAATACTTTGCCTGTGTAAACATTTAAAAAGATGGATAGGTGGATGGATGGATTGGATGGATTGGATGGATGGATGGATGGATGGATGGATGAATACATAGGCAGTTGTATTTATTGCAAGTGCAGTTGAATGGTGTCATAACAAAATGAGGTTTCTGTTGGAATGAATGAAATAACTGCAAGGTTTTTGTTCTTGACCATTTAATTTTAATGCACCTCTTGGCCTTGTATGGATGATTCTATTTTTAATTAGAAAACATAAATAAATGGAATAGCTGTTAAGGTTGTTAACAACAATCTATAGAACTTTCCTGCCACAGTTGTGCTAATGCTGGCCCAGTTGCTGAGGAGTTAATGAACTCTTCCAATCACTGCACTGATAAACTCAGTGGCATGGTTTTCACTAAAGCTTGCACTTTCTATGTATGGTATGTTGCATTCATGATTTTCACACAGATTTTACAATTATGAGTGAGACCTTTTCAATGTACATAATAGTAAGGTCTCCAAAATGATCAGAAAACTGTAGATAGCTTTTTATTTCCTACAAATGCCTTCCCTGTTTCTTCAGTAGAAAGTTTTTATCACATGCATCCTTTAGTTACTGAGCTGCACAGGTCAAAATGTAGCTCTCTTCATACTATTAATCATGGAAATTGTGAGCTTAACTGTCCACTGAACACAGGGTATTTGTTTACAAAATGTTTTGGGTGGATGTTACTTTTGCATTCAGCAGCAGGCTGAAAGAAGAACACAGGCGGACTCCTAAAGAGAGCTAGTCAATAAAGTCAGGAAACAGGTTATCAACACTTAGCCTGTTCTTATTGTGTTCCTTATCATAATTGACAGTTTGACGTAAATCTGGGTCACATGGTTACCAGGGCGGTATGTAAATGGCTAAGAGGTCACCTTTCACATATGCTTGCTGGAAAGGAAACACATTTAAAGGAAGTTTCAGTCAGAACAATGACAATATGCAAATATTAAATTTTATGGGCTTTTCTCAGCTAACAGAAGCTATAGCAGTGTCCTATTATACTTTCCAAAATACAATTCTTCTTTCACTAGCTATCACAGAAACTTGAAATGAATGGTAGTCTTAGCCATTCTTGAGATACAAGACTACAAAATCTGCTTAAATACTAACCCCTAAAAATAATCATACTATGATAAAAGATTGAGCTCTTGGCTGTGAGTTTTTAATGTATATGTGATTTGCATACTTAAAATGCTACAGGATGGTTGTGCTTTCAAGGTGCTGTTTAAACTGTGAAGATAGCTATAGTAAAATCTAGCACTTGAGTAGAACGTCACATCAGTATGTCTCACAGCTCTGGAAAGTGCAAAACAAAATCCATTTCCTGCCATTTTAGAGAACAGAAGTACTTGGTCTACTGCTTTGCTTGTCTCTAGGCCTGTGTCCATTTCCAGACTTGTGTCTCCTTCCTGTAAAATGTCTGAGGTGAATACACTGCCTCCCAGGAGAAATGTACGCAGTGGGCTTCGTGCTCTCTGTTGCTTCATGAGTGCAGCAGCGGGGATGTATCACAGGCGTAAGGGCAGAGCCCAAGATCCAGGCCTAGGAAAATGGCTGGGCTGCCTTTGAGGATTGCTCATCTCCTGCAAGGCTGCGCATCCTTTTCCACTTCATAATATAGAGTCATACTCTTTTTTTGTGGTTAAGTGAGAGATAAATAAGAAAATAATTGATAATGTTTTGAGGATGGAAGATGTTATGGTATAGACATGGCTTGCCTTGCTGAAAAACCACAGAACTGTGGACTGAAGGTCAAGTGTTCAACGGCCTTCTAGGAAAGACTTTTCATCATGTCATATGTCAGGTCAGGTAATTTATTTTTCATTAATAACATACATTTGAGAAAATTAGTAATGTTTTCAGCAGTTATTAGATGTATCCTGAGCACTGTTTCTTATGTTCCTCTGTTGAGGAGTGTAAGTTTTCTCAAGTAGTTTCCTTCCTCTTCTCTTCACATACCCTGTAGAGATATTCTTTTAGAGGCTTATAGTGGGTAAGAGTGACTGTCCCTTCTCATTTCCAGCTGACACTGTGGCATGATTTTAGAGATACCTAGGTTACTCTGAGGAGGATAACTAGACAAGAAGCTTTCAGTATGACTCCAGACAACATATATCACTTGAAATACTGTAATGAAGTGTCTTATGTCCTTCCAAAGCTCGTTACTCATGTAAGGTCTGTGCACCCAAGCTTTCCCTGCTGGGCTGTCTGGGCATCCTCCAAGGGCAGCCTCTCACTGCTGCTGTGAACAGACTTCTTTAATCAAATGGAGCCCAGGTTTAGAGAGTTCTGTTAAATTATACAGTATTTTTACCCAGAAACCACTCAACACATGCACAGGGTGCAGATGCAGACTTTGGAAGTGATATTTCTAAATCTTAGGCATGAAGAGATCTTTCAGTAGGAATGACTTGGGAGAGGAAATTTCATGTGAGGGAGATTTAAAAAAAAAATTAAAAATCCAGGCAGGTTAATTTTTAAAGACATTGGGACTGCCATGTGAACCCACTGAGGAGTGTGGAGCAGCAGTTTTTGATGTTGGGAAGGTAAGGACTGTGCATTTCAGTTCAACTAATACAGCCCTAAGCTTGTAACAGAACCAGTTGTGGTGCAAACCTGCACCTCTCCACAGTGTGGTCAGTACTGCAAGCATGGCACAGCTGGTGCAGTGAATAGCACTACAGCACTAGCTGTGAGTCTCATGGAGAATGAACCTTCATATAAATGTGCTTGTACGTGCTTGCATGTACAGCTTAGGTATAAAATGCACATGTTGCATTATTATCTTTGCAGTATTTGGATGTATGTGAATTGAGGTACTTATGACTATAATAAGAAGCATGCAATTACTAAAATTTATGAAATATATTTCAAAAGCTTTGTGGTGCTTTCTTAATGATAAATGTAACACATTAATTGTATGTGTGGAAGGTTTTCATACAGACTGTGGGAAGAATACAGTGATTTAGTGCAGAAGCTAATTTACTAAAATGCAATATATCAGTCTCTTACTGTTTTCCCCAAATGACAAATGCAATTAGGTTCTATATAGCAAGCTAAGTGCGTGCCAGATTTCTGAGTTAGACCTAAGTGAGTATAATAATTTGGTAACACTAAGTTTATGATTTTAGTATATTTTTAATGATTCTAATCAGCCAAAGGGCTTTATTATTAGATTTTATATTTTGTGAAGAAGTAAAAGAGGGGGATGGGTGGAAGGG
Source organism: Trochalopteron elliotii (assembly GCA_024734555.1). Taxonomy (NCBI): domain Eukaryota; kingdom Metazoa; phylum Chordata; class Aves; order Passeriformes; family Leiothrichidae; genus Trochalopteron; species Trochalopteron elliotii. Next base: position 505,567 of record JANPWX010019538.1, on the reverse strand, counting down.
TTTAACCTTTCAGTCTTTTGTTTCAGCTGCAAGTGAGTTTTTATAGCTAAGTTATGAATCTTTAAAACATGCATTGGTAGTGAAGATGATGACATCCTTAAGGATAATAGCACAAATATGTCTACTGTACATTGAGTAACTGGGCTGTCATATTTTATTATGTTTTCATTATTAAAATTAGGTTTAGGATCCTGTTTTGTATAGTGACTAAATCAAATGTTTACTTACCCATTTCTTTAAACATGTTTAATATATTATTCACAGTTACCTCTAGCAAACTTTTTAACTGCATGTTTTCTTTTCTGGTTAATTTCATGTGGTTTAGTCATGCTTTTAATGGCCTTTAGAAGGTCCCTTGGAGTTCTTTAGATAACAAACAAGAAACAATCCCTATGAAAACATCAAAGACTAACATTTCCATTTCTCAGACCTTAACAGCAGGAAGCTTATTAGTCTAACAGCCAGACAGGGTCAGGTTTGCAATGTTGTCTTGTCCTCAGCATTTGTATTTTTCAGGAAAGGACTGCAATAAATTGTGCTTCTGTGAAAACAGTTTATTGTAGTTTGTTTGCTGTAGCCTGTACTATCTCAAGAATGTGAACATGGATAGAGAAAACTAAAATGCATTTAATGCAATTAAATTCAGCAACATTATCTTCAATTAAGAATGTTTAATCATGTATAATAGTACAGCAATTTATATAAACATGACTATACAGAGGATAAAAAGTATATTTTCTTCAGAAGTCAGATAAGCTCACTTTCTTAAGCTTAAAAATAAGCAGCATATATTTTCAATAAATCTGCTAACACTATTGGGCAGCTGTTAAATAAACAGAGCTGCAAGGGGTTGCTTGAACAATCTGTGAAGGCAGAACAGATGATTTGAGGATCTGGGAAGAATTTGTTTCAGCTAATATTTAGTACGCTCCTCATTATATTAAAGTTCAGTGAAGTATTTTAAATTCTACTTTTCTGAGTCTAAATGAGATTGTTTTATCACCTCTTGCTAAGTAATACCACTTTCAGCAATACTAGATTAATGAACTTCATTTACAAAACACCTTTACTCTTTTTAAATAGCAAGATAGAAACATAGTTTGTTTAATTTTGCCAAATTTTCTATAAATTGCATGTTTTCTGTTTCACAGAAAGCATGCTAGAAGATATTAATTATATTTACCTTACTAAATACACACTATATAGAGCATTGCTTAAAAAGCCAGCACAATTATTTCCTTTCTTAAAGTACTGCACTATTGATTATTAATATTTCCTTTTATTCCAGCTCAGTTTTCAGTCTAATAATGGCTAATTGTTACGTGCTGCACACTACTTACTCTTTTATGCTTCATTAATAGAGGATCCTATAAAAGTATCATTATATTAAACAAGTCTATAGACATTTATTTCTCAAAATAAGTTTTTTTCTTTGTTTTATTTTTACAGTTACTTTTTGGGAAAATAAGACTTTTGCCATGTACAGTAGTAGTTTGCATGTATTCATTTAAATACTAAAAACTGTAGTATGCTCGATCCATATCTGACTGCTAGGTTTCAATTGACAGCTGAGAATTTGTGACTGGACCATGAATCAAAACGGCAGGCATTTATACCCCAGTGCCAGTGAGGATACATTGGGAATTACTTGGCAAAGGTAACATTTTAATTATTTCCATCCCTACACTGCCTCTAAAAAAGTTGCATAGAGCGACAATATCTGTTTTAGTGGGCCTCCAGAGGTATATGTGACAGCATTATGATGAAAATATGTGTGTAACATTTTTCCTAAATGCATTAAGGTTATCTTTCATGTAAGCTGACTTTACATGGTCCCTTAAGGCAGCACCTGAAATAATGTTATGCTGTCCTATGCAAAGGGTTTGTGAGTTGAAGGAAATACTGATCTTAGGCTTTAAAAATGTCATTTGCATTCATATTTCTGGGACCTTAGTGGTTAACAGAAAGAAAACGATGCTGTTAGAGGTATAGATGAGTATAATAATAAATGGCTGAGGTGGTGGTGGTTGTTTTTGGGTAAAGAATAACTATATTATTTGTAGAGACATTTCTTACCAATTGGCTGGTGTAGTTTTACGTCACTAACATATACTTGAAGGTAAGATATAAACCATCTTATTTTTGAACTAAATAATGGAATAATTAGGAGTGATATACAAAAAGAGTTTCTTTGTCTGCGAGACCCCCCTATTCCCTCCCACCAAATAAACCAAACAATAAACTCTGCTAACCTTTGATATATTATTAATTTATTGGATTTTATATTTCTGGGTGTATAGTGCACTATGGTAACGGCAGAAGGTGTATGTTTATTTAAATATGCATATAAACAAATTAACACAACTTCGATACATCCGTTTTCACTTTTTTCATGTATAGGATTATCTGCAGCACTCAACACTAAAAGGGGGTTGTACATGTAAAGCTTGTAGGCTGGGAGCCTATCAGATGAAGTATTAGCCACTCACCCATGAGATAATTTAAAATACTTTTTTAAATTTATGTGTATGTGAAGATATATGTACCTGTGAATAGTTAGTGTAAATATGTGTGTGTGTGTTATTTATATGTATTATGCACAAAATGCCTTTTGATGCATTGTACTGATGGTACTATGGATTGCTAGAAATTTTGGGACTTTTGAGAATCAACTTGGAAGGGAAATTACTGAATTTGAAAATTGGTGCTGTTTACAAATCTGAAGTTTATTTTTTTTTTCAATTTTTCTGAAAGAATGTTTTAAGTCTGGGAAAATAAGGCCTTGTAATTGTTTTTTTTCCTTATATATTTAATAGTACAATGGAAAATTAGCTAATGGATTCACTTCATCTCCTCAAGGGCTGTGATTCACATTACAAATCCCCATCACGCATTAATTGCCAGAGTTTTCAATGTACTGCCAGTAGTGAATCCAAACTGAGCTTTTATAGCACAAGGGGGGTGATTTATTCTCCTACTACAAAGTGGCATTTTTCAGGGCATTGACAGGCATTAGAAAATTACATCACAACAACTTATCTAGGAACCTCCTCACACAGTTATAATCAGTCATCGCTCGAGCCCCCCTTAAAGGAATGCCAGTTGTACTGATTGAAGCACTGTCCTAGCGTTTACTAAGTTCTGTTTTTCAGTAGCATCATACAATGCTTTGGGCCTAAATTGGAAAAGAAAGAAAAAGTGGGGGAAATCATTTTTATGTGATGGTCAAGGAAACTTTGGTGGTGAATCAAAGCCTGCTCCATGATCCATTCGCTGTTATAGACCACACTGTTTTGCAGGTAACTGCCAGAATGCTGCCTGCCACTGTGGCCCTACCAACCTACACAAGCATTGCCAGAAGAGCTTGGGCACAAATTCTGCCATGGGCATTTCATTAGAGGCCGAGATTATACCACTTTCTCTTGGATTATGCACAGCCTTGAAGGACAAGGAAACAAACAGTTCTGCCTAAGCAGATGGCTTTTAGTTGTTGGGTTTTGAAATATGACATTCTTCAAATCCCGTAGGAATGAGGACCTAAGAAGAGAAATTATACCTCCACAGGCTAAGGAGCACTGAGTCTTTCTAACACTAAAATTAACGTTAAAAAATGAGAATATATTGCAAAAGTAATTTTCACATGTTGGCAAAGATATATATCCTAGTCCAGACAAGTTTCTGCATCTCCAAATGGTTTAATGAATGCTAGGTTATGTGATTTCCTTAGATTTGCAAAGCTCGTTTTGATTGTGCCCAATCTCACCTTTTACATCAGGCTTTTGTGGTTAAGTATACTGATTTTTTTCAGAAGTATTATTGACCTCAGGGAGGTGAAAAAGTTGGCAGTGCCTCAGTGTTAGCTGCCCTGTCTCTTCAGATATCTCTACAGGTAGCAGAGATGGTCAGGTTGAAAGCTTTGTCATCAAATATTGTTGGTGAACCACACCTTGGAAGTGTGAGAAAGTAAATGACAAAAACTTTCTGTTATTTCTGTGTTCGTCGTATTAATAGTTGCCTGTCATACATCATGGTAGGTACAATACATAGATTTTAAAATTTATTTGTTTTGTCTTGTTTCCTTAGAAAATTATGTATCTGTTTGCATTTAAAGATTCAGGTATAAGATAGTAGTGGGCTGCATGCAAAGGCTGAACATTGCAGAAAAGAATATGAATAATATTCAACAAAAAAGGACCAACAAGTCATGAAAACTTGGATCACTGATACACCATTTTCTACAAAACCAGAAGACTTACAGGGAATAGTGATAACAAAAAACAGATTAATACTCTGCATAGCTGAATTAAACATTCTAGTAGCTTTAAAGGAAATGCTTCCATTAAACATTCAGAGAGCACCCTAAAAAAAAACCCCAAAAATTGAAAAAAAACCCACCTCAGTTATCTGGTGAAGTATTTAGAAGTAGTAATTTTTACTTTGCTCCTCATACCCAAACAATCTACAGGTTTTGTTTGGGTTGGTTTAATTTTTTTCATTGTTACTTAGAACATTTATGGTACATGTTCTGTCTTTATATGACTTTTTATATTTATTTGTAAATGTATTATTATTGTGTCTGCTGAACTTTTAACACCATTTAAACACATCAATAAAAATAAGTTCTCCAGTATTTTTATGACCATTTAGGTAATTTTTTGGTGTAATGTGAAGAAGATACTCAAAACCATTAAAAAAGCCCTAAATCCTTGTATTTTTGATAACGGGAGTTCTGTTTTCCTAGAGACAGAAGGCAAGGGAAAGCTGTGAAAATCTGTAAGGCTCATTTAGAAATATTCAGTTAGTAATTTAGAAATGAAATATCTCAGTTAGTAAGTGAGGGCAAGAGTGTATGCAAAAAGTACATTTAAGAAATGAGTGAGAGTGACAAAAAGTGTGTGTGTGTGTGTGTGTGTGTGAGGCTGATAACATGAGTTTGATCCCAAATCTAAGCCACTCATTACACCACTGGATGGTATTTCCAGTATAAATACTCATAAAAGCTGGCATGACGGGTCTCTCCTAGATCATGTGGAGAATTTGCAAGTCTACCACAGACTGTTAGCAACTTTTCATTGCCAAAGTGTACATTTCAACTCAGCTATTGACAAATGTATTTTTATTTATATTCATTCTTTTAACAATCATTCTGCATTAACAGTTTAACATTATCTTTACTGTATCCAGGCAAATGGACTAAGCTACAATTTCATGCTTTCATTCTGTTATCTTGACACATCAGCATAGTACAACAGCTGGCTCATTCCTGGACATGCTGAGGGGAACTCTGTTCACAGAGTGCTGAATTTCTTTCTCAGCTGTAGCTGTGGAGTATTCAGCATTCCAAGCATCATTACTCACCCCGCCCCCACCCCCCCCACCACTGTGTGTTTATGATAACAGTGCTGATAAGGCAATCAAATGGGATAATCTGATTTGTGAAAGAAGTTGGATGGGAATTGAGAATGGGTGCATATTGCTTTTGGAGCACAATATTTTATACGTGTTTGGTAATGAGAAAACATAGCTAAAATTACACAGCCAGCAGCGTGTCTGTGGAAGCACATTTGGGCAAGTTTGTCTAACAGACACCTGTTAGAGCAGTAGTTCATACACTCTGACCTGTGTCCCTCCTTCATTCCTCTCCCCAGCAATGGTGAGGAATAAAAGTACCATTTAATTACAATTTAAGAAGAAGAAGGCTGAAGTTTCCTGATTGTAAAACTATTCACAGAGAGAAAATCTAATGATTTCTTATCTTTATCAATTTAAATTACTAATTCTAATAGTTTTGCCCAAGTCTGTAATGCAGAAATATGTGCAGAACATTGTTTCCTCCCCACCCAGGCAAACATCTTCTGAACACTTCCTAAGAAATTAGTTGTATTCAAGCCAGACTTGCATGCTGCCATCCCACAGGAAATGGGTCAGCAATCCATTAAGATGCCATTAGATAATCTAATTTGGAACTTAATCTCTAAATTAACCATGCTCCATACTTGAAGCATACTTGAGAGAAAGAAAAAAAGTTTATGTTTGAATCGATAGGGGAGCCGAAGCGTGAAGAAGGCTGTTTGTTTTTTCTGTAGCTGTGGTCACGTCTCAAGCCGTCTGGTAACCAGGAGAAACCAGACATGATGTAATTCCAGATTGAACATGAACTTCAGGGACTTAGAATGGGGGAACAATGGACCATAGGAATCAATAATGTCCATTTTCCACATGATTATGTTTGGAGCTTTAAGTTAAACTTTATGGGAGAAGCAACAAGATCTGCAGTGTGACCAAAATGAGTGAGTTGATGTAGAAGCAAGATGTTAAAATAAAGAAAACAACTTAAGAAATAATTTCTGAGCAGCACTGCAGATTCCAGCAGGATTAGAAAAGTTCTTGCTCTGCAGTGAACTAGTTGCCCATTCTGAGATCTCTTTGTTCACTTAGGTGGGACAAACTTAATCTTATGTTTCCTGTCCGATGATTTTTGGCAGATGCTAGGGAAGGAGGAGCATATTACAGAGAATTCCCAAGTGCAAATGGTATCTTTAACCCCTTGGTTACTCCAGCTTTCTACTTCTTTATCATCTTACCTCCAGTTGTTTTATTTGAATCAGTAGAACTGATTCATTTGCGTTATGTTATTTGTTTGTTTGTTTGTTTGGTACAGTTAGGATTGTCTGCATTTTGTTTAGTCATGTAATTTGATAAACTTAAAGTTATAATTTTTAAAAGTGCTAAGGTAAGCATTCTAATGATTTTAAATGGAAAGAGCAATGTTTGGGAAAAGAAAAAGGTAGTGCAGGTGTGTAAATTTGAGAGTCAGTTTTTCAAAGGCAACCTGTGGACTCTGGTAACTGAGCAAATGTTCTCCATGGTTTGGCTTGACTTGATCACAGCCTCCTCTGTGCAAGGGCATGTTTGAAACCTTCTGTTCCTGCACCAAGTTTTCATACATGAATCGTCCAAAGCACAGCATAGACATGTGCCATTTCTCTGGGCCCTCCCTCTGTTGGGGGTATTCTTTGTTAGTAACGGTCTCTGCAGCCTTGTCTGATCTTTGTGTACCTTTTTGTGTTACACTGCCGCAAAAAGAAGTCTGCAGGGAATAGAATAATAGTGTTCTTATCCTTTTCCATCCTGTGGGCATAAGTCAGTAGGTCTTTAACTCCTCCATCTGCTGGGTGCGTGCTATGTGCCTGCAAAACTGTAAACGTCATCCTAAACTAACCTGAGATATGCTTAATACATCTCTTGAAACAAGTGCTCAACTTGGAGGTAAAATTTGGCAGCTGTTTACCTATGGATGCTTGTTTAAAATTGTAACAGAAGTACCCCATTAAGTAGATGTTGTTGTAGGTGGTTATTCTTTTTTGCAGAAATGCAGAAGTGGGAATTTAGCCAGGGCACTGAGAGTAGCAAAATTGCACTTTCAAAGTTTTTATGATCCAAGTAATTTTAAATGGTAGAAGTCTCTCTATTCGTGTGGGCAAGCACTTACTACAGAGATAATGTGCTTTGCTTGGCGGCTTACTATTGTTACTTCACTCAACGTTGAAGGTATTTCTACCTTTTCCATCCAAAGACTGACTTTGCAGGATCTGCTCTATTTTCTGTAAGCTAGTGAGTTCATGTACATGATAGTAAAGCTGTAAGGCGGAAATAGTAGTTTAGATGTGCTTTCTGAATTGTGAAATAGTCTCACAGACTTCTGAAACTGTAAAAGAAAGAAGGTAGTAACTGGTGGAAAATAAGAATCTGGAAGACTTCTACATTTACTCAGGTCAGATTAGATTTATTTTTTATTGCATTTAGTTAATTTCTTAACATTATTATACTCTTTATGTTATTATAACCTCCAAAGTGGACTGTATATACATATAATGCAAGCACTGCTTGTGGTCCATTCCAGTAATATTTTAATCAGTGGCTCTTGAAACAGCAATTATTATCTTTAAGAGGAAATCATGGCAGAAATCTTGATTCAATTAACATCTGGAAACTGTAATGGAAAGTGTAATGGAGAATGTTAACCCTGTAAGATTTTCTTTTACTGTTTTATTGCATTTGAACGGATAAATGCATTATACTTCCTTTGGATAGAGAGAGAACTGATGACTGTATAATATATGTGATACTTGAGCTATGCTGAAAACTGCTACCGGTAGTGAAATTGCTTAAAAGTGTGGTGCTTCAGGAAGGTGGTCCTGCAACAGAGATGGATCCGAATCTCACAACACTCTCATGGTGCTTCTCATGTAATTTTCTTCAAAACTTAGCCTTGAGCAGTTTTTTTAGGTCTCACTTCATGTTTCAGTGGAAAGACATTTCTGTTATAACTGTCAGCAAATGGATAAGTTTTCCTCAGGATTAGGAAGCTGGAGTGTGAGGTAGACCTGCTTTATTCCACTCGTACAACACAAAGACTTCTAATCTGAAGGAGAAGCCATATGGGCATCCTATTAACTCTTGCAAGGGCAAACACCTTGTCTCTGTCCCAGGCAATGGAAATAATTTTGGCTTCCCTGGTTGAGGTACTGAGTGGACAGAGGCAGAGTATTGCCTCTGGTTTTGTGAAACTACATGCTGAATTTTGACTGGGACTCATACCAACTGCTGGATGGTATGGTGAAGGGAAAGGTGTTCCCTGATTTCATGCTCATATGGGCTCCCAGGTGGAGTTTGCTTTGCAGCCAGCAGTAACTGTTATTCCTGCTGAGATATTCTGCAGAAAACCTGTGGGTGGTTTCCATGGCAGAAGCTAAGCTCTGCAGTACTCAGAAAGGTCCCTCCCAAGTAGGCTGGAGAAGGCTAACAGGGGGACCTTGCTCTTCTGGACAGTTGGCTTGGCTTCGTGCTGGAGTGCTGGGGTACTACAAAGCAGAGTGTGGCTCATAGAGTAGCTGAAAGTCCAACTAAATTTGCCATAAATGTAAAAGGAGGTCGTGGGAATATTGGATATACAGCCACACATGTGTAGCTTAGCAAAGCCTGTGTTGTGTATTTGGTTATTTACAGTTGTGTCCCAGCTGTTCTCAGAGCTCTATACTGTAACTAGGGCTGCTTTCCTCAATAGCTTTCATTCTGTTTTCTTCATTTGTTTGCAGTAAGCCTCTGGTGGTGGTACCTGGACTGGGGTGGCCCAAGATAGAGTTACATCCACCTGAATGTAGTATGATAACAGTATTCTCTGAACTGCAACCAGAACTCATCAAGCCTTGGAAATAATGGCTTAGGAAATGCCAGAAGAGGGAATGGGTCATTCTTCCCAGTTGCCTGTTCAGCCGGACTCTGCCCAGTGTGTGTGTTAAGACCAGGACTTCAGCCACCTCTGCAGGTGTGGAAGTGGTGGCTGTCCTGGGCCCACAGGTGCTCTGCTGCCTACAGCCCTATCTCTGGCAGAAGGCTTGGTGTGAGCAGTACAAGGGGCTTTGAAACTCTTCAAGGAGTGTATATCCTCAAGGATATACAGAGTGTTAACATGGGTGATGTATTTTCTCCCTCAGGATTCATAAGTAGTACTGACAAATTTCTTGCAGTCTGCATTTTTGTCATGATTATGATACAAAGTGAGAGGCTTGAAAGGTTTAAATAAACACCTGTATTAAACTGATATGGCAACAACAGTCATATTAGGAACTTGCTATAGCTTATTTTTATTGAGCAGTTTCCGCAGAAATCAAGATTTTTGTCTGGTATTTGAAGTAGCAGATAAAAATTTCACTGCAAATAGTAATTTGCTTTTAGTCAGCACTGACTTGTTTCCTTCACCCACTGTAGTCACTAGAAGGCTGGCAACTTTAAAACAAAGCAAAAAGTCAAAATTATATTTATCCAAACATTGAAGTGCGCTATAAATCTTCAGGAGGATAACCTGGAGCCTGTGTGTTTAGCCTTTGTCACAGAAATTTTTTAAGTAGGGTGTTGACCTCAAACAAAATTTATATTCTTTGAGTTAATGTATTTTTTTTGAAGTCACTAAACACTGTAAATCCTATGTAACAGGACAGCAAAGAACTATGCATTGTAAAACATATATTCAGACAGATCTCAAGCAAACAAATCTGCTTGGCTCTGTATTTTTTTATTACTAGTTCTTATTTTTACAAATCCACGTGCTTGGAAGCAATTTGCTTTGTGTCTGTTATTTCAGAATTTATTTCTTAGCATCACTGAAATCCAAAGAGGAAGGAACAAAAAATGCATTTTAAAACAAACTGTGAAGGAAGATGAAGAATAAGCTGAAACAATTAAGCCTCTTAAATGAAATTCTGATACTGATTTTTTTTTTCTTTTTGGAACATATTCCTTTCATTATATTGTCTTGGAAAAATCTTTCATGCTTAACAAGGTTTAAATCATTGTGAGTGCTTCAAGATTTGTGGTGTAGCTGTGATTTAAAAATTTAAAATGGGTTTTTATTTTCCTCCAATAGCAGATTTTTTTGTAATAGTCAATAGAATTAAAACAACAACAAAAAATTGAACATATTAGCTGATCTTACATTTTGAAAACAGCAATATTTTTTCTTTTTTCTAATTTCTGAAAATGTTAAAACTCCGTAGATTTTTAAGTGTGTTTCAAGAATATAACCATTTGAAGGAAAAAACTCCAACAGCCTCAGTGAATACTATTTGTACATCATGCATTGAAAACATTGATATATTAATATTTATTGTATTTTCTTCATGAAATAAGATTAGTCCTTCTCCTTTGGGAATATGGCTATTGAGGCAAGCAGGTCAGGAACTATTTCCACCTTTTTATATGTAAAACATTGTACCTGAAATTAATTTCTAGGAGTTAAAGTAGTAGACTAGCCAACTTAGAGAGGTAAGTATTTTTAAACAGAAGTAAATTACAGAAGCTCTTTGTGTTTGTTTTAATGTGAAATACCTGAGAAAAACATCCCCTGGAATTCACAAAATAAGTTGACCACTTTTCAGCAACTGAAATGATCACTAGAGGCTGCCAAATGTAATTATGTCATGAACATTTGAAATAAATAAAAAAGATTAATTTTCCTCTTTATACCTGATGCCACAAAAGCACATCTGCTTGTCCAGGGCGAGAGTAGTGAAGAAATAGTACAAAAGATATATAGAGGGAAGAAAACTTTTTGCCTTCACAATGCACATGTTGAAGGGCTTCAGATGTGTTATCAGGAAGCCTGTTAGCCTAATCCTACAATGTAATTCCAAGTAAGCACTTCTGTTATGATAAACACTAGAAAAGCTCACATATAATGTAATGCAGAGGAAGGGTGTGTTTGCATGCTGTATATCCAGTGTTGGTATTAGCTCTTTGGCAATGATGATGACTTAATGATGCTGGTTTTCTTCTGAATAAATGTGGCAAAAATTTCTTTGAAGTCATAGAAGCATACAGGTTAGGATAGTCTGGTTTGGACTTCTGGGTTGCCAGAACCACATCTAAGGAAAGGGCTGCTCAGGCTGCTGGGTACTGAGTACCAGCAGCTGAGACACGTCTTTGAGTATCCATCCTGCAAGTACTGCTGATTGGTGCCTGGTGAACCTGTGAATGCCACTGCGACTTCAGCTCCTTAGTGACAGAGTTCTTTTTAAATGATGACTTAAGTTCCTAAGTCAGTGGATTGTCCTTGAAAATACTTTGTTTTTCAGAGGCTTGTTGAAAAAAATATGGTATTTGCTGTTACACTCAACTCATGGCTACCCTTGGCTGCAAGTGTTTAGATGATTGGATCCTGTGTTAGCCAGTGTTTTTGAGACTGACATTCTTAGGGAATTTTTTTTTTTAAAAGAAGGTTTTTTGAACATAAGAAGTCCCCTGTTCTTATGGGCATCTGTGCATCTCAGAGGCCCATCTTGGGATGGTGACAAGATAAATTGCTGTGTTGTAAGAGGGGAGGAAATCTCACAGGATGCTGAAGCACTGAATCTTTATACCGTATTCTTGAAAGAAGAACATCTGTACACTGTGGTATATTTCACTAGCTCCTAAATGACATCCATCACACTACATAGTGTCACTTGTATGGTTTAGTTGTGTCTGCTCTATATATTTGCATGTGACATTTTGGGGGGGTTTCATAAACAAACAGACCACTCAGTGTAACTCAGGAGTCATACAACTTGCTACTGAGTTCAACACAATTATTTTTCTTTCAAAAAACTCATACTTTCACAAAGAAAACTAGGAAGTAGAATCTCAAGTTACATTCACAAATTTTGTTTCCGGTTTTATCTTAAGTAGTGCTATTATTAATGAATATTAGCTGGACCTTGATTTGAATTCATTGTACACATGTTTAAATTATGGTTTTTTTTCTCTCTCTCTTTGTCTCTCTCCTTGTCTCTTTCCCCTTTTCAACAGTCCTGGTACCTGGGCTAGCTTGGTTCCTTTCCAAGTATCAAATAGGACACCGATCCTGCCGACAAATGTCCCAAATTATGGTTTGAACATAATTGGAGAGCCTTTCCTTCAAGCAGAAACGAGCAACTGAGGGAAACAAATTTAAAAGCAAAATTAAAAAAAAAAAAAAGAAAAAAAGAAAAGAAGACAGTATGAGAAAAGAACCTGAAGAAAGAAGAACAAAAATAGACCAGCAATTGCAGCTCTTACAATCACTAATTCCCTTGTGGTTGAAACTGAAGTGATATACAAAGGGTCAATGATATTTCACTGATGGGTAGAATGCAGCTCCTCCTAAGTAGCCTTTGTTATATGAAGTCCGCTGGGAAATAGATGTTCTGTCTCCAACAATATATTTTAACTGACTTTCTAGATGCCTTAATATTTGCATGATAAGCTAGTTATATTGGTTTAGTATTCTTGTTGTTTACGCATGAGATCACTATTCCTGGTTATCTCACAAAACAAAGGCTAGGCAGCAACAGCAGAGCTGCAGGAGGATGAGGGCCGTGAGCCAGCCATTTTCTCAACAGTCTGATTTCTAAATGTTTTAAAAATAAGCTCTGTAGCCTTTAGTTATCAGTATGGATTTGTTAAACTTTGGCCCTTAATTCAGCCATTTTCTAGTGTGTTATGCAGTTTGAAATCTTCAATCAGTATGAACACACAGGCTCTATGGAAGAAATGCCTCTATGCAGGTAAAAGTGTTATCTTCTCATGCAACAGTAAAAAAAGAAAAGGAAAAAAGTGACATTTTCCCCACTAAAGAAACACTTACAGAGGCAAGTGCAATTTAAAAATCATATCTAAGAGGTCATCACTAAAAGTCCTTCAGCCCTTGGACTCTAAATTGAGGGGATTAAAAATAAAAATAAAAAATTAGTTTGAACAAACTTATTTTTCCCCTCAGTTTTTGAGGGCATTAAGAGTCATTAAGTCAAGACAAATCACATCCTTGAGAATAAGAAATCAATGGAAACACAGCACTTACGTTGGTTTAGCTGCTGCCTCCACAGAGGGGTAGGATTTATTTATTTAAAGTTACTTGTTGCATCAAGAACCCATAGGGTTTACATGTTTCTGTAAAATCTACATCATAGAGACAAAGACATAGGCAAATCCATGTCACAAGGGCAAAGCTTTCCGTTTACAAACTGGTAATACCAGGATGGGGATATGTTGTATTTAAATAATGCACTCTTAATGTAAGTCTAATTACAGGGTGCTGTAAACTTGCATGGTGCTTTCAGAAGTTAGCCTTGTTCAACAGTTTTCACATATTGACAGAAATATAATGTGCATGGGCAGACATTTTGCCTCTATGTCTCTTTAAAAATTTAAAATACTCTTTCCAGTAATCCTAATTTGCACGAAGATATAATGTCCACATTACGTGCCTTGCCTTGAAATCTAAAAAATGGAAAAAAACAAAAAAAGAAAAAAAAACTACAAAAAAATTGACATCACTACACTTGTTTTGCTGCATTTATTATAATTTTAAATCTTTACCATTTTTATGACAAAATATTTTGTACTCCAGATGCGAAAAATGTGTGACATCATGGATTTTTTAGACAGTTATACCTGTATCTCACATTTATAAAGCATATCATGGCTGTGTATAGTTGCCGCTTAAGAATTGTAATCGACCAGCAATATTTTCAGTATTTTGGTGTTTTTTCTATTAACCTTTCATGTTTTTCATCTTCCAATTAATATTGGGGGGAGGGGATACAAATTTATATGAATTATGCAATACCAAGTTTTGCCTATGTAGGTAGTGCTTTTAGCTGTATTGGTTATTATAGGTAAGTACACAGATTTAAAAAAAAAAAATAATGTATGCTTTTTTTGTTTGTTTTAATTGACCAAAGTGGGTACTGCTATTTTTGCAGTGTGATGAGGTCCTTTTCTGTACTGAGAGGTGGACAGGGGATTTTTTTTTATACATACATATATATATATATTCTGGGGTTGGGGGGAGGATTTTTAACACTTTACAGTGTAGCTGTGAAGCAGTGCACCCTTAGCCAGGCAAGGGCTGCAAAGCAACTGTTCTGCCTACTGTGACAAACTTTCAAATCGGTTCCCTCTTTTTAACTTCCCACCTGGGGTGCAAGCTGAAATCATTTTTGGATTTAAAAATAAATAATGAATTCTGTTGGAGGCAGACTTGACTTGAGGAAATTGTTTTCCTTCAAGGTTTTTTTCGTGAGAAAGAGAGACAGACAGAGAAAGAGGTCAAGACCCACAGTGAGATGAAGCCTTTTCCATTCTGGCAAAGATATGGCATCCTGAAGTGTTCGTGTTAGAAGATGTTTTTCACTCAAAATGACAAAGACATTCACTTTGTCTAGGAAATGGAAGTAGAGGGCCAAAATCTTTGCTGGCATAATTTCACTGACTCCAATTCCAGTGGACTCTGGAGCTGCTCAGGCAGAGAATTTTCCCCCTCATCCTACTTGGGTTTTTTTCCTGTACATATTTTTTTTATATTCCACTCCCCTCTCACCCCACCAAGTTTCTTAATTCAGCATTTGAATTCCAATTTTCAGCCTGCTTGGGCTATGTCAGAAGCTTTCAGTCTTCTCATAGAGCAGATCAGATGGAGACCTCTGGGGTGTAGCAGAGAAGGAGTTTCTTTACACAAGGAATTAGACCATGGTGGAAATAAAAGTATGTTTCCAGTAAAATCCCCTTTTGCAGATCAGTAGTAGGCCTGTTTCTGGTGACCTCTTACACAAAAATGATCTTTGCAATGCATGGCTCTACACAGGATGAACTTTTCTTTAAAGTGCAGTCTTCTGTTAGGGTGAAAGCAGAGGAGCACATAGTCCTGTGGATGGGAAAATTCATCCCTTTGCAGTGTCTCTGCGTTTTTGAGGTTTTCCTACCCTGGAGCAGTTGCAGAGTCACAGCTCCAGCAGCAGCCACCCCAGTGAACACTGGTCAGGGGTGCACCACCGTCAGTCTCTTCTGGCTCCAGCTGTGGTTAAGAGCAGCAGTGGTGGCACACCCCCATGTCTCCAGGAGAAGAGAGATGTAGGCAGGGCTTGAATGGCTACAGAGACAGGAATTGCAGGAAAATAAACCTTTGAGATTTAGCTAAACTGAAAAAAAAAAAAAACCAGGATAAGATGCAAAGAGAAATATGGGGTTCTTTAGTTCTTTTTCAGAACCTTGCAGTAAGTTGATTTGTTTGCTAGGCACATGGCAAAGTTTTGCTTGACCCAAGCACAGTGTGCCTCAGGCTCTGGCCTGGTAAGACAAAGTATGTGTTGTCCTTTATACATGTCATGATACACAGCAGTTTGGGAGCAGAGCTGTGCTGGGGGCATGTCCTTGATTAGTTCCATTAACAAGGTGTTCTCTGAAAGCTTTCAATTGCACATTGAGACAAAACTGGAACAAGTTCTGGCTTCGACATGAAATATCCAGAATGGTGATTGTCCTTTGTAGGAAGCTAGATGCCTTTAACAGATTTTTTTTTGTGTTTTTTTTTGTTTTTTTTTTTTCCTCTGGCCTCCCATAAGAAAAAACGGTGAGCTTTTTTAGGGAAGTAAACTTCTTCTTTAAACTGGGTTATTCAGCAACTGTGGGTTTCTGTCACCTGCCTCTCTAATAGAAATGCCTGCTTGGAAGATAATGAACTTTTCATTTACTGTATGTTTGGTTTTAGGTGGGCTTTGTTGGTTGTTTTTTTTTAAGCTCAGCAGTCAAAAGATTAAGATAAGATTGAGAACTCAAATCCAGTCTCTGGCCTCCTCCTTCACCAGGAAGTGTATTCTGACTAAATTGAGCCACCCCGTTCTATGTGCACTGTTCTGCCTTTATTAAGTTGCTTTGCAGCCCTGGCCTCATGGCTGTGCCACTGAAGTGTGTTTCCCCTGGAGTGACATGAACGCTTGAGGCTTGACTAAGGAAAAAAAAAAGGCAGTGAAGGAGACTGTACATAAAGACATGGCAAAAATATTAATTATAGCAATATAGTTGTGGGGTAATGTTCAGGTGGGCAGCTCCATTGAAAATATGTGAATGAGTTTGTGAAGCTGCAAGTAGCAAGAAGAAAGGATGATCTTCTGAATAAACCGCCTACCTTGTAGACAGTAATTTGTACACTGTATAGTTTTGTTATGATTTTTTTTTAATTAAAATACCCTTGTTTGTAAAGCTAACTTTTTAACAATTATAATGGAAACGTGTTTCCATTTTTAAACAAGAATATTCTTTGTTTAGAAACTGGACTTGGGTTAAAACTCTCCAGTTTCTTAATTTATGTATTAAAAAAAATCTGTCCATGTTAGGAGTTATTTCGCATATTCCTATGCTTGAAAAGCATAGGCTACTAATCCTTTAAAAATGTAAATGGAGAAAAGTTATATTTTATGAAGGTTATTTTGTTGTATTTAGTATTGGAAAAGTTGGTTTTCAGAGCATTTCAAAATGTTGGAAGCACCACTGTCTTTTTTATTAGTGTATATGGCCTTTAGCAAAAGTTTTTGTGATTGTTACATGATGGTATTTAAGATTAGGTTCACAGAGCTATTCAGGATAGGCAGAGAGCTAAAACAGTACTTAAGTCTCACACAGCTGTGTCCTCAGGGAGCAGAATTTTAGATTTGCAACTTGTAGCTTCATAAGGACTTAATGAAAGAGATTGCACAAAGACATCTGTGACACCGGAGTGTGTTCTGTACCTAAACCTAAATTATATGTACTGTGTGAGATTATGAAGGCTGCAGAAAGTTATCCCATATTCAGTGTACAGTTTTCACTTTTAATAAAAAAAACTCTCTAATGTTGCTGGCAGTAAGGCCCCAAGCATGACATCCTTTATGGTTTACATGATCCTGTCAAGGTCTTTTGTTAATGTTAACCAGCTGTATGCTCCTGGATTTTTTTTTTTATTGTGTTTCTATGGAAAACTTTAGGAAAAAACTGGAGTAAAATCCCATGCCAGCTAATCAAGTTAAACAGGAAAGGCTCAAAGCTGAATGTTCTTCTCCATGCTGAAGGAGCCGAAAACTGCCTCCTTCTTATTTGCACTTTCTGCTAGTTCCCCAGTTTTATTAATTCCTCAAAATTGTGCAGTTGGAGGATAACATGGACCACTGATTTTGCCCTTTAACCCTGCACAATGACCTTTGCATCAGCCAAACTTATTGCCATGACAACTCTTTGTACTGTTTCCATGCCACAGCTCTGTTGGTCACGTTGTCAATAGTAAAGGGGACAAGTTGGAGACGGTCAATTTTTACTTTTTTTTTTTTTTTTTGGCAATTTTTTCTTCAATGGTTGTAAGTAGTTGTTTGGTTTTTTTTTATGATAAAAGGGTTCACTAGTTAGTACTCTTTAGAAATATCTGTGTGTTGCAATTCAAATGTATGTTGAATTTGTGAAAACGGCTTCAGTGCCACTAGCATAATGATATCCTAGAATAAGCCTTTGATACTTTCATTGCATGATACAGTAACAGTAAAACAAGGTGGCCTAAATAAATGGAGAGCAGTGTGAGCTAGTGACACTAAAGCCAGTCTTTGTATTACTGTATTTTTGACAGAATGATTTTGAAAACTGTGCTACAGGGACTGATGTGGCAAATATATCTCTATATGCAGAAGGAAGTTTTTTAAGAAGTATGGCTTATTATGCATTTTTCATTGAGGGCATTGAAGTTGCATGGACTGATAGAAGTTGATGCAAAATGAGAAAGAAACAAAAACCAGCAAAATGTTTACCAAAAAACTCAAACAAATGAGCAGTGCCTGTTCAATTTCACAGTCTCTGTTGAGTTCAGTTGTAAATATGTTTCAGATAACATTTTCTTCAAAAATAATCTCTACAACGTTGTAGAATGTGAGGGGTTCCTCAATCCCAGGCATAGGCTTCTCAAGAGCTGCATTAGATTATGTCTTCATCAAGCTGTTAATTTGTGCTTATATCATATAGAACTTCTAGTAATCTGGGAAGAGGCACCCCATCTCAATGATATTTCTCTGAGAAAAAACTTTTGTAGGGCTGTGTGTTTCTTTAGATACATTTAGTACAACTGTAGATGACAAGTAGTCAGTTATTGCTTGCTAGCTACATACCAGGGTTGAGCCATTTTAAAACTTTTGGCATTTTTCCCATACTGTAGGCCATAAATCCTGAAGGTTACATTTTAATTAAAAAGAAGGTGCATGCAGAGTCTTTGTGTAATGAACCTTCACTAGTAGGATGCATTACAGTACAGCTACTTAATTTTGGAATTAGGGCCCTCTGGCATTAGACCTGATTTTAGCCTGAGTGTTAACAAAGGTTTTTATTGTGCCTGATTGGAGGATAAAATGTTCTTTCTGGTACTTTTTTATTTTTTAGGTTACAAATGAACTCAACTGCCACAAGTTTTAAACTGGTGTAAATCAAGCTTGACTTAATGTGATTGTTACTGTTATATCCAGCCTATACTGCTAGCAGCTGCTCATACTGCAGTCAATTACTGGAAGCGGATATATTTCCTATGCAAAAACTGTTTAAACAATAAAAATGAGCTATGCTACAGACCTGGCCTTACGTTTTCTTTTCTGTCTCTAAGAGTCATAATTGGTAATATTTTAGAAACAAACTTTAAACCTTGTAGCCTAATAGCATGGCAGATCATATGGAGTTCTGTCTATACCTAGTTTAAATTTAACATATTTGTTTGCTCACATTTGGGCTTAGCTTACACTAAAAGAAGAGGAGAACAAGAACGAAAGGAGATGCAATCAGGTAACCAGGTCAATTTAAATTTTACCTTTTGTTTTCATCATCATGTTCAACCAAACTAGTAATTTTACAGGTGATCTTGGTGCCAAACTGATTTTTGCTTTTATGTATTCTTCACATATATTTGTAGCTCTGTAGCTGATTATTGTATCACTATATACATTCATACTAGTAGTTTCCTATACAGTTGGGCAGAAAGACAAACCACATTCCTAGGCCCCTATCCTATCTTGCTTTTTCTGAGAACCAAGGTAGAGATACTCTCCCATAAACAACTTTCAAGGAAGGGGGGCTTCAGAAGAGGGTAGGACTAAAAGGAGGAATTATCTCAACAGCTCTGTTTCTAGCTGGGGATTCTTGTCAATTATGCTAATTTGCTAAACTTATATAACTGTACTTGCTCTATGTCACGTGCATTTTTGGTATGCTTTCAGCATGTATTTCAGTGGGTTTGTGCACCTGAGGGGACCCTTCATAAAAGGTAGCTGTATTTTTATCACTTAGTATATATAATGTATTATATAGATACAGATATGTAGATGCATATTATATATTATAGATACATATTATAGATATATAATATGTATCTGATTCATCACTTTAAGGACCAGAAAAAGGCATCCATCTGCACTGCATCTCCTGTGATGTGAGATTAGGCGTGATAGCCTAATTGTTTTATTGTTATTGATTTGTGACAGAGAGTCAAGCTTTGATTTCTTAACTGTTTTCATGATTACATTTTTGTTAAATAAAGATTGAGTCTTCCCAAAATTCTTCCTGAGACCAGAAAACTTTTTCTTGGGTCAAGATCTTTCAACTCTACAAAAGAATTCTTTTTTGTAAGTGTGAATGAGGTGTATATATGGCATGTTTCATTCAGTTCATGTTCTGGGAAATAAGAAGTTTTCCTCTCAGGCCACTAGGATTCCATGAACCAGTCCCAACACTGTAATATGTAATTCATATTAACAAGTAATATGAATATGGTCAAAAGACTGGTGGGATAATAGTGTAAAGGTTTAAACTGGATTACATATAAATCATCAAATTTTGCCCCACAGTGAAGTGAAACAGCTGTCCATATACTTAGATAAAAGTATTCTTCAGTTTCTAGACCATAAGTTTTATCTGGTCACAACTAGTAGTGTGAAAAATGTGAAATGCTTTTCTTTCCTGTTTTTTCTCTACTGGTTTGTTAGCACGAAGACCATTTCTTTATTAAATACACTAAATTTTCTGTGAGAGGCCCTTTTTGGTCTGTGTGTCTTTCCAAAGCAAATTGTCAGGCATGAAAATGTAGGAAATTCAAATGATTTTTCCTGCTGGAATTTCATTGAATGGTGCCATTTGGCCGTGATTTGAAGACTATATTAAGGCCCTCAGGTTTCATGTTTAAAGCTCCAAACCAGAAAACCTTCCTGAATAATCCAGAGACAATTAAGTTCAGTCCTGCCTCCCTTTTCTGGTAAAAAAATGCCCTACTTCTCCAGCCGCTCTTCAGGTCACTGCAAAACATGCCACTGATGAAGCCTGCAGCAATCCTGCCTGACTTTGATCCCCCACTCTGTGCATGTCAGCTGTATGGTGGCACTGATGCAAATAGCTGGAAAGAGAATGGCAGCTGCCTGACACTGTCACTGCCACAGCCAGACCTGCAATGCCATGCTGCAAATGCTCAAGATACACAAGACGTTGTCCTAGAGCACCAATGTCAAAGTAGGAGGAAGGAGAGAATGCAAAGACCATGGCTTGCAACTTTGTGGTGATTCTAAAAGGGGAACACTCCTGGTTCAGGCCTGCTTTCCCATTTACAAGATTTTTGAGAAGAAATGGACAAACAATATTTTTTTTTCCAAGCCCAAGCCCAATGTTATTTTTGTGTATTTTCCCTTGAGCTTAAAAATTGAAATTGAAAAATAACTTAATTCTTGACACCAGGTCCAAACACATGCACAAGCAGCAAAGTATATGTGTGCAGATCCATCTCAAAGATTTTTTGCTGCTTAAGTCATATGAAGTTCTGAAATCTTTGCTCTATCAGAGTTTCTTTTAGAGTATTATCTTAATTTTTATGCTGGTTACAGATCTAAATTTGCAGAGTAACACTGTTGGTCAATCAGCTTCTGGTTTCTTGTGTAAAGATTAAAGCAAATGTAACATCTTGCTTGAGCCTCGGCCCATGGGCGTCCGTTTCTTTGGGGATGTTACCCTGATGTTCTGTTTCTTTGGACCTGTTCCACTGAGTGCTGGGAGACCCTTAGGAGTGTTTAACTGCCAGTATCTGAGCCACACCCAGGAGTGTCTGTGAACACTGGGAGGTTACTGAAAGCTCAGCACTGAACCATATTTTATCTGGAATTTGCTGGAGGGAAGAATATTGCTACCATCCAGGTGATTCTCATGCACTTCGTCACATCTCCACTCAAGAGAGCTGCAGCCTGAAGTCTTTCTGGTAAGGGGGATTGTTTCACAGAATTGTATAGATAGGTTATATAAGTCACTCTAAGAAATGGTAGAACTATGTCCACTAAGATTTAACAACAGAGACCAGTCTAAAGCAAGCTGTTGGCATTATCATACTTTGACAGACTTAAGCAAGACCTCACCAAGATCTTCATTAGAAGATGTATCCAACTTCTGCCTGGCAAATACATCTTTAAAGTGTCCACTAATCATTTATTTAAGGTCCTTGACATGACACCAGCTTGTCTCTGCACATGCTGTTACAAGGTATCTAAACAGAACCTTCTGCTTTAAAAAAATGGATTGAGGAGTAGGTGGGACCTCTTCTCTGAAACAGCTAACTGATGCTGTTGGGAGTCAATAGAATCCCTCAACTGATTTTTAACAAGTCTTATTTAAAAACACCTATATTGCTGGCAAGGCACCTTATTTAAGTTGAACACATATTTTTTTTCCAGGTCTTAATATTTATACCTCTTTTTTTTTTCCCCTGAGGTGGGTGTCTTAGGGTGAGAGCAGATGTTCAAAGCAGAAAATAGTTTATGCAGCTAAGATGATGCTCACTACTAAAAGAATTGTCTCCATTGACTACATTTAGATGCACTGCAGCTGCCAAAACCAGCACACATTGCTGTGGGCAGACAGGCAAGAAATTCTGATACACCACAGAAGTGGGGAGACATATATTTCTACATAACTGTCAAATCAAGCTCTGCGGCACTGCAAAGCTGGAACCATATTAATTGTAAGTAGCTGTCTATTTTTCAGAAACTCTCTGATCAGATAATTGCTGATGTTTCAAAAAACTAATGTTTCCCCCAGTTAGAGCACTGAAATGCCACACAATGCAATGAAGTCATTCAAGGGTAGGTGGGAACTTTAGTACTTAAAGATTTTTCAGGTTTATTCTAGTTGTAAAACACCTCTCTCCCAAATTATTTGAGATTGAAATATTTCCCTCAGTGTATTTTTCTGATGAGGACACAAAATGTCACAGTTACTTATAGCAGATTTGTTTCACAGACCAGAAAACTTGGATCTGTCATAACCATTAGAAGCCAAGTGTATTTTTTGTTTCATGGAGACAAGAATACAAAGATAAGGTTGGGGGTTTTTTTGGTGGTGTTTTCGTTTTTTTTCTTTTGTTGCCTTTTTTCTCTTCTTCTTTTTAGGTGTGTTGATCTCCTCCCACTCTCAGTCCCTCCTTTTGGAAGTATGTGATATAGGAATTCACTTTGTATCCAATACTGGAAATATCTTATGTATGCAAGTTTATTTTGAATTTGAAAAGGAGAGGAGGAAACACCATAGTATTCATAAAATACCCTCAGTAATAAGAAAATTAACTAAATATAATACGATGCCTCTAAGACTCAGAGCTTGCACAAATTGGAAATATTAATATGTGGATGGTACATGAGTTAAGGCACTTTGAGGGATGTGAAAGTGAGGTAAGCAGATCATGCAAAAAAATCACTGCAATCAGATGTTCACCTGTTAAGTTTTACTTAGTGTCTCCTGGGCATGGTAAGCTAGCATCACAGTGGGATGACTGTGCCTTTACAAGTGCCAGGATCACTCTGCTCAGGAGGAGACAGCAGCAAGAGCTATGGGGTCCTGGCAAGCCTGGACTGGTGTATCAATAGGAAGCTCCAATGTGCTGAGGATGGTGTGTTCCTTTAGGATAGTGGCTTTCAACCTTTGGTCCTAAGAAATCTTGGGGGTCTTTGGAACACTACTGTAAAGGAGTGGAATAGGGAAGACTATCACATAGTTATGTTTCTAAGGAGATATGTGAGACCCGTTCACAGCAGTTTTTAGATTGATAACCCTTCTGTTCAGACTTGT
Organism: Trochalopteron elliotii; assembly: GCA_024734555.1. Lineage (NCBI taxonomy): Eukaryota > Metazoa > Chordata > Aves > Passeriformes > Leiothrichidae > Trochalopteron > Trochalopteron elliotii. The sequence continues at coordinate 482,122 of JANPWX010019538.1, read as the reverse complement.
GATGTTTCATGCAAAGAACAGTATGGGGAACAAAACCCCCTGCTATCTTACACACTTAAAAGTTAATTCACTTTGAATTTTAATAATTGTTCAGAGGCTCCCAGGAGGATGATGTTAGGGTGAGACAAGAAAAGAAAGAGTCTTGTCCTGTGCTCAAGGATGAATTTTTTCTGGGCACATCTTACTGTGAAACATCAAAGCTCTCTGCTCCCAGTGTTCTAGAGACTGAAAAGACAGACAACTGATATATCCAGACTAACAACTGCTTTCATAAACAATTCCTGCTACCAGTGCTGTCCTCATCTTTCCATGGGCTCACAAGGTTCTTCTCCAGTATACTCAGCGAACCCCCTTCTCTTTCCTGCCTTTTACCCTAATTCTTTGATTGCTTAGGCTCCTTACTTACCATTCCCCACTATCTCAGCCTGATGTCAGTCAGAGGTTCCCTCATGCCAAGTGTCCTCCTTGTCTCTCCTGAGGGTGAAAGGTGGTAGAGTTGGATCACTCTGCCCCAAGGAGGGAGGTGGCAAACCATGGTTGAGCAGGAGCTCAAGTAGGATCCCTCCTCATCCCAGGGAGCAGTGGAGGAACAAGTGAGCACCAAGAGCATCTGCAGGGATGACAGATATCCTGTCCTCTTCTTCACCTCCAGTGAATCAATTCTGCAAGGAGCAGCTATGCCACAGCGCCACTATGTCAGAAGAGCCTCTCCAGCCTGACTTAAGGTTGGCTGACCTGATGTCTTGAGAAGGTTGGACCTGCTGAGTTCAGTCATCCCAGAATTAATCTTCAGATAAAGGTATATTCTGTCTTGGCTGCACTTAAATCCAGTTTTTAATGGCATCTATTAAAATAAATTAACAAAAAATGAGAGTCTGTGGTAGCCATATGTTTTATTGCTGGGGGCTGGATTGTTTTGTCCCATAGAGACAGTCAAGTGATTATAGTATTGTGAGGAAAAACTATTTCCCTTTGATGTATTTGCTCCAGGGTTGTGGTGAAAGCAAGAAAGACTTAACAAAGACGGTTGAGTTATGCTGGTAGACAAAGCCTTTCTGAAGGGCTTTGTTAGGCATGAGTGGAGCAATAGGGGGGGAGGTCCTGTCCAGAAGTATCCAGAAAAGGGAAAATTCCTGCGGCTTGACCATAGTATAAGGCAAAATTATTATTTTGAATTATGTTTTCTAGCAGTTAGCAGCAAAAGAGTGGATTGGGAACAATCTATGAAAATGAAGGAAGGATTTGTATAGGAAGGGAATGTTTCAAATTAATGGCACCTGGAGGCAGCTTCAAGGATGTATTCACTTCCTGTTCCCTAGGACAGGCAATAATACCTCAGAGGGTCTGTGCTTCAGTCAAGTCCCCAGGCTGAGGAAGCAGGGGGGTGTGAGGTGGGGTCAGGAGCCTGTCCTAGGACCAGACTCTGCTCTGTGCTCAGCAGTGGCTGCTGATACATATAGCACTCTGGTAGGTCCCAGGTGCTGTACCACAGAATGTATGGGAGATTAAGCAGGAATATTAAAAGCAGTCTATAAGCAGGAGCTTAATCTCTAATTCCTCCATACAGCCCAGTCTAATGATACCAAGCTTAAATGCTCTGCTCTTGGTCTTGTGTGCCATTATTCAGGCACATTGATGACACCCATACAGTGGAAAGATACTTGTGCTGAATTAAAAATCTGCTTTCAAAAAAAATGCAGGCACTTCCTGAGGGGCATGGGTTAAATCAAAATCATTATCTTTAGCTCTTAGTAAAGCACAGAGCAGATGCTGGAAATAATAAAGTTCTCTCAGACTCACAATTTTTAATGTTGTTTCATAAGAAAAAGTAGCCCTTGAAGCTAGTACAATTTCAAGGTTGTGTTTTGAGAGCCACACATTGAACCTTCCAGTTGATTTGCAGGTTAAAAAAAATATATATATATATATATATATATATGTCACCAAATTAATTGTGAGTACTCTTAGCAGAAACAGAGTCTACTGAATGATGATTTTCAATAATCATTTTCAAGATGAAAGCTCATGGAGGCTGAAAGCTGGAGTAGTTAGGCTTTAACCTTCCTGTGTCTTTTGATTCTATATGGTCAAATAGGATAACAGCACTTACTTAGCTTATAGGAATTTATGTCCCCAGATTTCACTGAGGGTTCTAGGTGTTCCCATTAATATAAGCAAGAAACTACTATTACAAGCTCAATCCACATTTTTGGAAGCACCAGATTTTGCAGCCTTCTAGCACAACTTGTTCTCACAAAGTTTGAGTGATGATCAATGCTTTCTCTCTCCGTGGAAGTTACTCAACTACATTAAGGGTTTTAAGGGATCTCAAATTCTTCAAGCTGAAGTTTTCTATCTTGAATGAAGGAATCAAAACTACTTCTTCTACAGTCAAAGTTTTCTTTTAAGTCAGAAACCTTGCAAAGAATGAAAACATTCACCTGTTTGCCTTGCCTCCTAGTACTACTCTGCTTTGTTGTTACTGAAATATGTAGAATCATCTAATTTCCGCAACTGGTCAAGCAGAAGGTCTGGCCTGGTCATGAAATAAATAGAAGGATATGATTTCTGGTGATGTCATCATCTTAGCACTTATAGGAAAAAAGGAAATATTAATGACTGCTGCTCAAAGCCAGAACCTTTGCATTGCAAAAAACGTAGCATTAGATTGCATTTTAATGCTGAGACTTCCTCTCTGAAGAGGAATTTGGAAAAGTGCAAACTTTCTCCAGTCAAGACAACCTCAACTGACTTAGTTAAGAAATCTGATGCTTAGGAAAAAGATAAAAAATTCTCCTGAAAATGACATAACTCCATATATGGGCTCTGTACCTGGGGAGCTCATGGCTGAGATGCCTGATCCAATATAAACAGTACATTACCTCCACAGCAGGCCACTGGAAATGTTGAACACCACATGCAGGAATAATTGGAGAATAAAGTTCCCCAAGCTGAGTGTTACAAATGTTCAATGTTATCCCCATTTACTATTTTCACATTCTGTATTAAGTTTTTTTCTTTTCAGCTATTTCAGTGATGTTGGTTACTAGTAGGGAAAAACTAATTCTTCAGCTGCAGGAAAAGTTATCCAATTAACTGATTGTCGGCATTCTTTTGCACAATTTGCATGATCAGTACAGTTCTGTTTCCATTTTGATTGTACATTCAGAACTAGGGTGAAAGTCTTTGTTCCCTTACCTGTTTTATGAAAGAGTTCTCTAAAGTATGGCTTCATTGATAGTGATAAAAATGATAAAAACCTGAAGAGATGTATATCTGGATGGCAAGTCAGCTCACAAATGAATGTGAATCAGCTTTAAACTAAACCAAGTGTCCCATACAGTGGTGTTGCAGCTGAACAGCTGAACAGCTGCTCTGAGAGCCCAGCAGAGGTGGCCTGATGAACAAAGCTGCAGGGCAAACACTGTGAGGTGACAGTAGGAACTGCTGTCAATAAAGGACAGGAATGTACTGCTAAATTATGGCCTGTTTAGAGGGATCATTTGGAGGGATCAATTTAGGGGGATCAAGATTGGAAGGAGGAGCACTCATCTTGGTCTTGCCTGATGTTTTTCCATTGTTTTCCATCTGCAGTCAAAAACTGCAGATGAGGAACCCACCTGCTTAGATGGGATTTGGTGTCTAGGTCAAAAGGCTGGGATAGAAAACCCAAGCATTGTCTAAAAATAATTAAGAGGTGCCTTTAGACACTATTGAACAAGTTGTTGCCATTTTTCAGTCTGCCTAGTATCTGTGTAATTTGTTGTGAATGAATTTGTATGCTGCACAGACTGCAAAAATTTTTAAATCATATTTTTTGATGATAATGTGCTCAGAGCAACCTCATTTGCTGCTGTTGACATACGTAGCATGAGTTGCAACTTCTGTTTCCCTCATTTACTATGTGTTTTGTTACCTTAAACACTTAGAAGATATTTGTCTTCTGATTAGGTTTATGCTGATTGGATATGCCTTTTTGTCCTAGACAGCAACTAATCCAGCACAAAAGAAGTAAGAAATTTGATGGTGATGGTGATCTACTAACAACTACTTTCATAACCACCTTGCAAGACTTTTTTTCCAACTTGAACACTTTAATGAATAAATCAGGATTTCAGTCCTCTCAAGTGGAAAGAAAATAATCTATCCTCTCTAATGAATCTGAATATTATGTTTCAAAAAATCCCAAAAGCCAACAGCAAGAACAGCAACAGAACCAAAAGAAACCAAAACTGGAAGCCACAGAAGAAAAGCAAAAAACAAGAAAGAAAGGAGAAAAGAGAGGCTGTTGGCTAAAGAGATGTACCTAAAAAGAGAGATGTAACATGACACAAATGATAGTGGGAGACAAAGGATATTTAAAAAGTAATGTGGTTCAGAGGGCTCAGAATAAAGAGAAGCCAGAATACATTAGGAACAAAGAAACTCTTGCAGTGAAAGAGGGGCATTACCAAATGGAGATGGTGAAAATTTCATAATGATGCTGGAAAGACTGATTCCAGAGAAGTGCTCCCTTAAAGATGTTCCTATTTGCAAAGAAGCAGAAAATAGTCCCTATATGTCATCAGGATGTTGACATGCTTCTCAGCTCTTTGCCAAGGATGAAGAGCAATATTTGCAAAGCATAGGGGTCCTTAAAGAGAGTCTGCAAGAATATAAATATAGAATTGAGAGTAGATGATATGTAGGGTCCCTTCTAACCCAAACTATCTTATGATTCTATGCAATATATTAACTTAAAAAATCCTAAGCATTACAGAAGTTCCAAAAACCTGAAAAAATGTTTAAGTTTGAATGGATAGGTTGAAAAATAACTGTATCATAAAGGGTAATCAGAACTGAAAAAATCCAGACAAGTTAATCACAGAACCACAGAACCATTAAGGTTGGAAAAGATCTCCAGGATCTTAAGTCCAACCTTCAGTTGGATAGTACCATGCCCACTAAACATTATCAAAAAATGTCAAGTCTACTTGTTTTTGGATAATTTCCAGGGACAGTGACTCTGCCACTTCCTGGGCAGCCTGTTCTAATGCTTAACCACTCTTTCAGTAACGAAATTTTTCCTAATATCCCACCTTAATCTCCCTTGGTGCAACTTGAGGCCATTTTCCCTTGTTCTAACACTAGTTGCCTGGAAAAAGAGACTGACCACCACTTGCTACAGCTTCCTTGCAGGTAGTTCTAGAACACAGTAAGATCTCCCCTGAGCATCCTTTTTCTCCAGACTAAACAACCTGAGTCTCCTCAGCCACTCCTAATGAAACCTGTGCTCCAAACCCTTCACCAGCTTCATTCCCCTTCTCTGGACTCACTCCAGCACCTCAATGTCATTCTTGTCATTAGGGCCCCAAAACTGAACACAGGATTTGATGTGGAGGCTCACCACTTCCAAGGACAGGGGAATGATCTCTTCCCTGGTCCTGCTGGCCACACCATGGCTGATACAGGCCAGGATGCCATTGGCCTTCTTGCCTTCTTGGGCTCATGCTAGGCCTTGTTCAGCCTCTGTTGAGCAGCACCCCCAGGTGCTTTTCCACTCAGCAGCTTTCCAGCTGCTCTTACTGCCTGTTTAATTTTTGAACGGGGTTGTTATGACTCAAGGTCAAGACCTTCTACTTGGCCTTGTTCAAGCTCATACCACTGGCTTTGGCCCATCGATCCAGACTGTTCAGATTCCTCTTCAGAGCCTTCCTGTCTTCCAGTAGATCAATACTACCACTCAACTGGGACAGTGCTGTGACTTTTACATGTGTCTGCAATGATAGTGAAAGTAGTGTGGTTGTCCTGCAATAGTCCAAAGCTGGACATCTACAGCTAAAGCAGATCACCTGGGGGGAAGAAATATTTGATATACTTGGAATTCAGAAAAAAGGACTGTGGGAAATTTTGAGTGCTTGACCTGGTTTCTTTATCAAATATATATGATAAACAGAGGTAGGAAAATGTCTTTAAGCTGAAGCTGGGCAATTAAAAAGAAATTAGATGTTGGTTTTTAAAATTTGATGTTACTAATAAGCAGCCAAAAGAGATAGTAGAGTCTTCAGCTCTTGGATTCAAACAAAGTACTTTTTTTTACATCTTTTCTTAAGCTGCTTTTACACCCAATGCAAAAATTATATCAAAACAAGAATTTCTGGATAAAATTACCTAAATTGTCATGATTAGACTTCCAACTAGACTGGTGCCATACTGTGTTAATTAGTGCCTTTTGTGGATGTCTGTTCATGAACATGTAATGCTTTAATTCCTTCTGTTGTTTTTCAAATACTACTGAGGAATGACTTACTGGTAAGAAGGTACAAAGAAATAGATTAAAATGATCATTGTAGAGGTGCTGGAAGCAGGAATTATTCAGAGGAATTCTTTTTGACCATTTCATTCTTTGTACAAATAAAAAATTCTTGGTTCTGAAATCAAATGGATTGATGGATATTGAACTGCAGCTTATAATTTCAAAATAAACTGTACATTATCCAAGTTCGGTTTTAAAAGTTTAATTTCTATTTGAGAGCCTCCACCAGTTTTTATTTAAAACTTTGTTTTGCTACTTGCAGTTTAATTATTTTTCTGTAATCTATTGAAATACTTCCTGAATTCTATCCGGGTTTAATTTTCTCAAAATTGAAGTGATTTTATTTTTTCTTTTCTTTCCTTATCAGGCTATTCAAACTTTGAATTTTGTGCAGGTAAACTCTGTATATGTATGCTGGAGATTCAACTTTCTTGAAATCAGAATTTCTCCTTTTGTGTCTGTGGTGGATTGACCTTTTCTGGCTACAAGACCCCTGCCCATCTGCTTTCTCACTCCTCATTCTCAAAAGAATTGAGGGGAGAAAATAAGATGAAAAAGCTGTTGGACTGAGATAAAGACAGATACATCATTTAAAAAATATGCTCACAAGCAAAACATACTTGGCATATGGAAAATTAATTTGGTTTACAGACATTTAAAAATAGAGTGATGAGAAACAAAGACAAAGAATAAAACATCTTTCCATCAACCTCCCCCTTTTTCCAAGGTACAACTTCAGTCTTTCATTCCAAATCCTCTACCTGACCCCTTCCCTAGGAAGTGCAGGAATATATGGAGTAGGGGATTACAATCTGTCCATAACAGCTTCTCTCTGCTGCTTTTTTCTCCCCACACTCTTCCCCTGATCCAAAGTGAGGTAACTCACACAAGCAGACCTTCAGGATAAAAGGCACCTGATCCAACATAGGATCCTCCATGGCCAGCAGTGTGGATATATGTTCTGGTGTATTCCTCCCATGGGCTAAAGGGAATTGAGTGCTTCAGTGTGGTCTGCTCCATCTCTTCCTGCATCTCCTTTTCTGACCTTGGTGTTCACAGGTCCATTCCTCAGACATTTTTCCTCATTCTTCACTGTCTGTGCAGTATTTTTTGCTCATTCTTAAATATGTTTTCCACAAGGTGTCACAACTTGGCTGATGGGTTCAGCTGTGTCCTGTGATGGGTCTGTTGGAGCCATCTGTGCCTAGCACAGTGCACACTAAATTCTTCCACAGAGACAAACTCATACCAACACCTTGACACCTACATTAGGTACAGTATGCTTGTCATTTTCCTTTGTCTGATCTACCCTTAGGATTAGAGGTTTTGTACTTTGTGCTGCAAGAAAACAGAAAAGTTTTTGTAGCCACAGTTGATATTACTTTGTGGAACTACTCATGCAAAATTCCTTCTATTACTAGCAATTTTATTTTTGATGACAAATGATTCTTTGAATGAAGTCATGGAGGAAGTGATGAGCTTCTCAATGGATGTACTTGGACGGGGAATAAATTTTGGGAACTGAAGCAGAGGGCAGAGAGCCAGCCCATGGCTGTGGGATTGCTTATCTAAGCGCTTTGCAATAATTCCTCTCTTGTTATCTTCCAAACAAGATGCATGACAGTTTCCTTTGAAAAGGCTCTAGCTCAGTAGCAGGAAGAGAGAATGTCCCAGTCATTTCTTGAAGTGGAAGAGTGGAGACAGGCATTAATGTTGTTGTGTAAGCTACTTTGAGGGCAGAGAGAGCAACAAGCCTTGTGACTCATCAAGGCAATGAAATGAAATGAAATGACTGACAAGGAAATGAGGACTTTGCAGTAGTAAGTAAAACTTACCCCAGATTGAACTGATCAGTTGCCTCACACATTCTGGTCATCAAAAAAAAGGTATCTTTTTATTTCTAGGGACAAAGGGATAAATTGATTATTTTTTCCTCTTTTAAGCTCTGTCCAACAGCAAAAATTCTCGTGTCAGCACATGTTTTAACATCACAGAGAATATGAGTAACTACAGTGCTCTCTGTGTGCAGTGAGTTAAGGGCTGATCTAACCTTCCAGAGGCTGTAACTACCTATGAACACTCTTCCCAGGGATGAGAAAAAAATAGTGTGACCAAATATTCAATGGAAGCTATGTAGAGACTAGCTAAGATTAATGATTTTTTCAAAATTATTTTAATCTATTCAATCTATAAGAGCAGGTTTCTACATGATTGCAAAGAGTTTGAGATGACATACAAAACAAACCCATAAGATAGACTAATAGTACAGTACTGGAATAGGATGATGCTAGAAGCCAGGTGTTTTTCCTGTCCCACACAATAATTTTAGAGTGAAGGGAAATACATGGAAATGGGCTGCAGCCCTATTATGGGCACAGCCAGTAGAAAAGTTATGCATCAAACGCAGCTTGTTTCATCTCAGATGTCTTTTTTGTATGCCTAAATGTGTGACATCACCTAGAGTACTGGCAGATACTTCAGGATCTGGGACTCCAAAATCATTCAGACCTTTCCACAGATAGCATTCCCTCATATGTCAACTCATTGTAGTAATTCTCATGTCACAAAACACTAAAGTCTTGTGATATATTGCTTGCTTGAAGACAGCAACAACAAAAAAAAAGAATGATTTTTTTGATGCATTTTTTTTTAAAAATACAAAACCATTTCTTCCTATCAAAATAGTAAAAAGTGTCTCTTGAGTGGGACTTAGGATAGTCTGCCTAATGACTGAGATAGAGTCTCAAGATTTTGTATTAGAGCAACTAAAATATTTTTCTTCTTGCTGGGCCTTATAGGATTGCACTATCTTATGTTCCAATTCAGTGACACATAGGTTCTGATAGAATATTTTGAGAGCTCTTTTTCAGAGCAGAAGTAGGTTCAGATTCAGAGTGGGAGCACAGTAAAGAAACCCAACATCAGAGAGAGGTACAGTAAGAATAACAGCCTTGCTGGTCTAGGTGTAGGAACTGACAGTTTCTATTAGTTCACCATTAGAGAACTGACAATTACTATGGGATTAACATATTTCCAAAAAGCCAGTTGAGCAAAACACTAAAATGAACTGTGCAAATACAACCTGTATGATAAAAATAATTATACCTTTCTGTATTATTTTACTGCATATATTCCTGAAGTGTCCTGAAGACTTCTAAAATATTCCAACTTGTGAAAACAGAGTGATTTTGAACACTCAAGAAAGACTTGCTGTTTTATCTATTGGACTAAACCAAAACATTATACTCACTCAAACTTGAGTTTCAATGGCTGTTGTTCAATCACAGTTCATATTTGTGTATTAATAATTCAGGAATCAAAATGCTTTCTGTGTTAGACAAAACTTGCCACAGCAAATGTGGCATAAACAGATGCATCAAAACACAGAAACACAGAGCAGCCAACAAATAAGAGCACACTTACAGAAACATTTATGCTTTCATAAAGCACAAATATTGTGCCTTACTGAACAATGGCATGGGAAAAAATGAATTAGTCTGTGAGATTAAACTACTCTTTCACAGTGGTCATTACTATTTTAACATTTATCAAATCTGAGCAGCCAGCAAAACATCTGACTTTAAAAAACATGTAGTAGTTTGAGTCTTCATTTGTCCTGTATACATTTAATCTTTTTTTTGTCCATGTCCATTGTCAGAGACTCCATGAAGCACTTTCTTCTATCTGTGCACAGTAAAATTAGGGAATGTGTTGTTTTGCTTTTTGCATTTTGTTTGTTTATTTTTTGTTTTCTTTCCTGCACATTCAGTTTGGTTTTAAGCAGAAATAGCTTGGGTTCTACTAGAAATGCTACTGTCTACAGAACATATAATGAGAAAAGTGGACTATTCTTGAGGTCCTTTTTGTTTTTAAGTGGGCTTTTATAAGCTTTTCTCAACCATAGACTTTCTTCATGCTGCAAAAAGAAAAGCAAATTCTCTGCCTATCTCATGTGAATGATCTTGTGATAGTGAAACGAGTTCTATACTTGAGATGAGTTTGCAGGACCTCCTGGGCTAACCTGTAAACTGACAGACTCAATGCTAGTCCAACTGATGTAGCTTAGCACAGCTGGTAATATAAGCTCAGTAAGTGAATGAAACTGTGTGAAGATGAAGGTTGAATTTACACATCATATATCAAATACAGGGCATTTTCTCAAGGGGAATGTTTAAGTGAGCAAATGGAAGAATATTTGGTAATGGGACAAGTGCTCACCAGTTTAAGCACCCTGTATTCAGCTTCTGCCCTAGATCATGGAGGCGTAAGGAAACATGTATCTCCCCAGAGATACAGGAATGAATTAAGGTAATAAGTACTTACCCCTTCCATTCTCCAAAACACACTGCTTCTCAAAGTCAGGCTGACTTTGCTCATATGCAACAAAGAGCACATTAAAACAGAGATGACAAAAAAGAAACTTAGAAAAGAAATAAAACTTCTTACCAAGGCTACTGATCAAAAAAATTTTCTAGCAAGCAAAAATGCCCAGTTTGAGGCGCAAGGGAAAAATTCTCTGTAAAAGCCAGATAAATTTTGCAATTGCAATTGCATTTGTAACTTATTTCTTTCTAAACCTAATGGCCTAACCCAAGAAATTGCTGTGTCACATGATAAAAAATGCGAACAAAACTGAGCACTTCTTGATCTTTCTTTTGTGTTTAGTCCGTGGAGTTCACAGGCAATGAGGATCATCTGTTTCTTTGTGATACATCTTTCTCTTCAGGGGATGACTACTAAATAATTTCTGTTCACACAAAAATGATTCATAAGTAACTCCTTTTCTGGCCCATGACCACTATGCCTTTCTTCCACTGTAATAAGGGGATGGCTAAAGTATAAGCTACATCGTTTGCCCTGAAGTATAAAGGGAAGAGCACTTCTTCAAAAGAAGCATGTAATTTCCTATAGCTGAAATGTTAACTAACAAGGAAATATCTCCGGGCTTATAAAATAAGGCAATAGATCACTGATGTTACAGTAAAAAATGGATATTTCTCTGGTAAAAGAAAAACTGGAAAATTACCTTTTTCTCTTAACTTTAGAAAGACTGTCTTCAGGGTTTGTCAGAGGAATCCTATGGAGCAACAGGAAATTTTTCACTATGTAGGATTTAGCTAAGATCAGCCTTAATAATGATAAATTGTGGTTTGTTTGGGATTTGTGTGAGGTTTATTAAAATGCTTCAGGCTTGTAATAAAAAAAATTATTAGGAGAAGTCCAAGTTCTCCCTACCCTGAACATAAATTCTGCCTAATATTTTGGATTTTATTTTGGTAGTTCATGAAATGGGAAATACAGCTGATCATGCACACAATATTTGTAATTCATGCTAAAAGTGAATGGAAAAAAATTAGGAAGCCTTACCACCACTAAAATAGATTGGCAGTTTATTTTAGGACTTATTTGTGGTGGTAGCAGACACAAAGCATTCACGCTTCTCCTTCTCCTAAATATGAGATTTAAATCACACCGGTTTCCTTGTTCATGTGTTAAATTCTAAGGTAACTGAGATAAGATTGTATACTGAAATGTTTTCTGGACCTCTGTGCCACAGATCCTAACTAGGACCAGCCAGGAAGGCAGTGGTTTTAAACACATAGGCCGTGTAAAGACATGGCCCCCTCCTTTCAGTGAATTGCCTTATTCCTGCCTGCTTTTTTCACAGAATATTCTAATTGAGAATCTGGCTATTATGTTATTAAAATTTTCTTTTACATTTGCCAGTTGTCAGTGTGCCTTGCTGCACAAATTCAGCATTTTCCTGACAAAGAGATTGCTTGCTGGCACTGATTTTGTTCAAGTTAGCTTTATTAGAGGTGAACTACAAGTGCTGGGAGGATAATATTATCAGAAAGATGCTCCTCTTTATCTCCCCTTCCATTCTGAAATATTCTCTTTCTTTTCACCTTAAACCAGATGGCAAATTTATACTGAGATTTCTCCCCAGTCTGACCATCAGTTTAGTTACTGTAGCCCCCTCCTTGATGAAAATGGCTGAGCCATGCTGCACTGCTGTTATGGCTGCAGAATGACCTGGAGATCTGAAGCAAAAAACAGATGTCTCAATAAATTTTTGTCAAAATGTAATTATCTTGGGAGCAGGGAAACAAATGGAGGGATAGGCAGAACCAGATGCGTGACTTTAAAATAAGCAATCATAATTACAAGGAAATTTTGAATAACTATGTGGAGGAGCCAATGAGTGCAGAGAGAAGTTCTTCTTGACTTCTCGTGATTATGATTTCAAGTGAATCCTGAAACTCAGTTTCTGATAATGGTTCTCAAAGCAGAAACAAGGAGGGCTGCACAAAAAAAAATAATCCTGAGTGCTTTTTCACAGATAAATCTTTTCAAATATGACAGGATATCTTTCCCCAAGGAATCCAGCCAAGCTGCTTCTTCCTTTTTAGCAAATAAAACACTGTAGATTTTGAATGGTAAGTAATGGTGGGAGTTAATTTCTCTAAGACATCAGGTTAAATAACACAAGTAGGGAAAACTAATTTACTCAATCAGTGTGGGACTAAAAGGTCCAAAAATAAATATTTTTTAATGCTGGTTAAACATTAGCTAATTCAATTAATTTCAAAGAGAGGTTTTTTGGTTTTTTGGAGGGTTTTTTGTTTGTTTTTTGTTTGTTTGTTTTTGTTTGTTTGGGTTTGGTTTTGTTTTTGTTTTTTGATCAGAAAAGACCATTTTACAGCTGCATTTAAACAAAATGTTGTGAAAAGTCGTGCCACTTTGTTAAGCTGCCTTTTAGGTGAATATAAAATGCCATATTCAGTTGTTATGAGTAATGTTGCAGAAATTCTAGGGAGGGCTTCCTAGGAGCACTCAGGTTCTCCTCACCCTATGCAAAACTCAGTGCCATTCCCTGAAGCACAGCACACTCTAACTTCATATGTCCACTGATCACCTTACCAGAAATGCTTGCATATACCTGAAGCCCTCTGTGCAGCCAGGCTGCCTTCCACATATTCTTCTCTCCAGGGGACTTGCTGGAATTTTTACAATTAGAGAATGTTTAATTTTAATTTTAATTTTTTGTTTAATTTTGAAATTGCACTTCTACTGAGGCAAGTTTTAGCTCACTCATTGGAGAGGCTACTCCCTCATTTCTCCTTTTTTGTCTAACGTTCTCATCTGTCCCGTGAGTATAAAGGATTCTGCTGTCGTTTTTCTTCACATGGAAGTAAGAGTTTATGGGAAGTGTTCTCACAGCTTGGATAGTTGGCTGGGATCCATTCTGTGAAGAAGAGTCAAGATTATTCAGGAAACAGTAAAACTTTACTCCTGTATCTGACACCTTGTTTAAACAGTTTAGGCTTTGAGCACATCCATGGCCAATTTATGAACATGAAAACAAGAAAATTTGCAAGCCAGTTTTCTTGACAAAGGAGATTGGTTCCTCCTGGCTTGTTTTAGTTGTGCTACCAGACACAAAGTCAAAAGTTTTGTTCTGTCCATAACTTAAGAAGTGTCTGGAACCCCTTATTTAACATCACTGATTAGAAAGAGCTGTTTCTGGTTTTGTTTAATAAATGTGATAAATGAATTATGGAAGATAACAGCTTAGAAACTTCATTAGCATAACAGTTTTTCCCCTTTATATTGCCTATTTTATAATTCATATTGAATAGTATTCTCCCACTCCCCAAATATCAGGTGTTATTTAGTCTTCAAGGATGTTCTTTCACAGGCAAAGAAGACTAACACTGACTGACTCTAACAGTGAGCATCCATTTCCCTTCTCCCCCACTGATATATTTTCAGTTCTTTCCAAACAGTCATTGGATAGAAAAAGTGGAGAGGAATTAAAACTATGTAGGAATAAAATTCTAGAATTCATGGTAACAAGTCTACTGAATTTTATTTCCCTCTGAATAGTAACAGCCCTAAAAGCCTGGCATGAGTGGATGCTGTTCAAAAATAACTTAGGAAGAGAAGATCTGCTAGTCTCTGTTTTAGCCTGAAGATGAAGACTGAAACTAAAAGTTTAATTACAAGTTAATAATTTATTCAGTTGAACAAACCTAGCACTTCCAAAGATACTTTATAGATTAGTTATCCATGTTACTGATTTTCAGTGGCTGTGGACTGTTGATTTTAGCTTTACAGGTAGACTTTAAAAAGTCTTTTGAAGATTTAAATATGAACATAAAATATCATCAGATGTCAAAAGTTACCTGAGATCTAAGACAAAGTTGAAAAGAACAAAGATCAAAGTATACTCTTTAGAGCACCTGGTTAGAGCTGCCTCACTATGGAGGTGACCAGGTTTTTCCATGGTAATCCTTTTATGCTTCCTGTAAATGCTTAATATAGCCAAAATATATCTAAAACACAAATTTAAGTCCTGGCAATAACAAATTCTAGATTAATTACTTTATTGAAAGGATGTCTAGGCACTCTAACAGGCTGCCAAGGAAGTGATGGAATCACTTGTTCTGGAAGTGTTAAAAAAAGAAGATATGGCACTTGGGGACATGGATAATCTCTGAATATGGCAGTGCTCAGTTAAGAGTTGAGCTCAGTTATATTGGAGGCATTTTGCAACCTCTGCAATTCTGTGATTCTATGAAAGCAAATGTATAGATGAAGCATTTAGAACATTACCTCCTTACTTGTTAAAAAGGTAATAGAGTTTTTTGTTATAAACTCAAATTGCTCTGCAAACCACAGGATTAATTATGTTTATTTTCATGGTGATTTGAGCCAGAATATCAGAATTTAATACTACATGCAATACATGTGTCTATTGGACCATAATCTTGTATTTTACAGCATCTATAGTATTAATTAATAATTTATGTTAAATTACTATTTTATTAAAATATATATATTCACAAATTCTTAAAAAAAATTTGGAAACTTGGTTGTAAAGCACAGACATATCTGTGGACTGTACCTTTTTTTCACGCTTATCAAAGTTGTCAGAGGATACAACATATTTTATAAACATGCACATATGTATTTATACAACAAGAAATGCTGGATAGGAAGTCCTGAGGTCTGCAGGGGCTAAGCATGACCTGCTTGACCTGCAAAGTAATAAATAAATAGTGTCCTCCAGGTATAAACTAAGAATGCAAAGTTCTGCAGTCTTTTTCAAGACTGAAAAGTGATAAATTGAAATTCAGAGCTACAGGAAAAGAGGGTTCGAATAGAAAGCACTATATGACCTTTGTAGCATGTTGTTATAGGATGTCTGAATAGGCACATGCATCTACATAAACAGGATGTTAATCATTTAGACTATGAATTGCAGGAGCAGCAAGGACAGAAAATCAGAAATGCTTTTAATTTCTGGATGTTTTAAAAAGCCTGCTACCTACTTAGAGAACTGTCTTTTTATAGAGCAGAAAAGTGTATTTTCACTAATGCACTGTATCAGCAAGATAATCAGATGAAGAGTGAAACCATCAAACATGTAAATAACAAGGATGATCACCTGTGTTCCACTTCATTGTATTGACCATTTTGTAAATGTGTAATGTTTATTGCTGGTTAAATTTTATATGTCTAGCTTTAGAAAACTTTAGAGAGAGAAGTTAACATGCAAAATAGCTAAATTTCAGTGCATATGATTGGAAGGCCCTGGATTCCTTGTCCTTGATTTCAAGTTAAATAACCAAACAGTGGTTGGATTTAAGCATAAATTCTGTGGTTTTTCAGCACAGAATCAGTCTATGATTGTCACAGTCACAGGTAAAGCGGTGACTGAGTTATAATTTTTCATATTTTCATTTTATATAAAATAAAAGATTGAAAAACATTGATAAATTTAACAAAAGTGGCACAATCCAGTGTAAACAAAATTATTTTTCAGTGCAATGTTTTTTCTGTCCCACATGTTAATAAAAATAGAGCCTAAATTAAAAGACATATTTAGAACTTAATACTTCGTTCTTCAGAAAAACCTCAGTAAATACCTAATTTTAATTTAATTTGCTCTGGACTTTTTGCAGCAGCTTTCTTTTTTCCTCATGTGTCTCTGTTTCTTCCAGTCCAACCCCCATACCACATGCTCTGCAATTCCTCCTGTTTCCATTTCACCCTTCTAATAATTGCTCAGTTTAAGTACATTGAGAACACCGTGACACGTTCCAAAAACATAAAGTTAACCCGTAAATGTCCCATGACGCACTGCACAAACCCAGGGAAACAGTTCTTCCATAACCTTGTCAACCAATACACAATCAATACACTTCCTAGTACCTGCTACAGCCCTGAAATTAGGATAAAGCATGCCTTCCTGAACTGACCAGTGATGCACCTTGATGAAGGGATTAATTGCAATCAGTTAGGTACTCAACACCATTTTTCTCATCAGTTCTCTCTCCACCTTATGCACACATGGCATCTCATAATTGAGAAGATAAAAACCTTTGTATGAAGTCTTCTTATCAAACCACCAGAATCTGGATTACATGTGCTTGGGTATCTTAAAACCTCTTGCTTTCCAAGGCAATGAAATAGTTAAGGCCTTTAACAGATGAAAAATAGATTCCAGTACTACTTTTCTATTTCATAGCTGTAAGGGTTAGCTGTAATCATGCTCCCTAATTTATTTTTCATTTTCATTCATTTGAATAAACCCTTCAGGTTTACAGTTCCATGACTCATTGTATGTATGTGTCTATGTATGTAGGTATGTATGTATGTATATATGCATTCATTATTCAGAACCTAAAACCATATGGAGAATTCTGCTTTCTTAGGTATTCTTTTGTTTTGCACCAGAAAGCAGTAAAACATCTTGAGATGTTATTAAGTCTTTAAGTTACAAAATCTAGATTCCACCTTAAAAGTGTTCCATACTGTATGTTGCATAGCCTGGGGTTCTGACTTGCTGCCAAATATCTATCAGAGAGTGATTTATGATATATGATATGTTCCTCAGCCCAAGTGGAGACTGTTTAGTTGAAACATGAGAAAGGAGAGGCCTTGTGCTCTCCAAACCCTGATGACAAGTTTCTGTTTGGCTTTCTCAGTGAACGCACAGTACAAAATGTGCCATATTTTACAACACCAAGACTTATGTAAGGAACAAAACTAAATTCACTTAACCTCTGGATTCATTAGTTTTTCCCTTCTTTCCTTTCTGTTTTTTTTGTGAAGTCTGCTTCCTATTGTAAGAAGTCCATTTTTCTTTTGTTGTTTGCAGGGTCTGTAAAATAGAATTGCTGCAGCTTAGTTTTGATTATTAAAATATTTTCAATAGCTGTGTGCCGATATTTTTTTAAATGAGATTTCAGTCATACCATTTAAATTTTGCCTGTACTTTTCTTTCAACTGTAACTAAAGTCTGTGCTATGATTTCTGGTGCATTTTGTTCTGAAAATAACTTTTCCCTGAAGCTGTAAAGAAGTACCTCTCCCATGCTGTTTTTCGGGTCCCCACTTTAAAATGCCTGAGTAGAACAATATGGTCGGTGACCTCTATGGTCTTGAAAAAGAAAATTCCTCAAAGCCTTTTTACTGTATTCACAGATACTTGCAGCCATAGGAAGGAAGATAAAAAAGGGGAAAAAAAAGAAAAAAAAAAGAAAAAGAAAAAAGAGAACACTCCCTGTTTAATCTAGCTGATATATCTGTTTTAGTTAGATATTCATTCACCAAAGTACCAGAATCCTGAAGTACAGCATAGAAAAAAAAAAAAAAGAAAATAAACAAAACTCTTGTTGCTTAAAGGGGGCTGGATTTGTTTCTTCATATCATTATATATTACCTTTGCATGCTCTCTCTCTAATTTTGCTATCCATGTTTTCCCGTGGAGAACAGCTGATATAGAAGGCTGGTTTTACACAGAGAAATGAAATGGTCAGCCTAGACCATGCTCTGATCTCAAGCACAGCTGCACAGAAAATGCATGTCATTTTCAGCATTTTGTATGTATCACTGAAAACCTCTGCCTACTTAGAAGATGCAGTAAGTGCATATTATGAAAACATGTACACCCTACTCCCTCCCATTTTCAAAACCTTGCAGCTCAGTACCTGAAACAAACCTTTAAATCTAAGGAGTTAAAATGCAGAAGGAAACACATATTTTTTCTGTCTACAAAAGAACAGTTATGACAAAGGCCATATCTAGTCCTAGGAGTACTTCCCAGATCTACTGTGATATTGTTCCAGCGCTCTATTTAAGGGAAGACAAAGAACCAGGATTGCACTATTCAGTGTCTGGATTTTTTCC
Source organism: Trochalopteron elliotii (assembly GCA_024734555.1). Lineage (NCBI taxonomy): Eukaryota > Metazoa > Chordata > Aves > Passeriformes > Leiothrichidae > Trochalopteron > Trochalopteron elliotii. Next base: position 463,627 of record JANPWX010019538.1, on the reverse strand, counting down.
AAAGGATATGGGCCCAGTAGAGCTAGGGAGTACTTTTACCACACACCAGTCCTGACAACTGTGAACACAGGATCATGGCATGTGTAATGACATCTATCCTCCACTTAGCACAGATACAGACAGGAAATCAAAGCAGTCTACCCTATGACACATCAAGAAACTGCTAGCTGCAAAACAAACTTGCTTTTCCTGTTCTGAGTCCTTGTAAGGTCCTTAAACACAAGACCTTATTTCTATAAGATTCATGGAAGACATAGATAATTTTCACATATATGATTTGCAGTTGTTTGGAGAAGCTGCAAATCATGTAGACTTGAGAGGTCACTTTGACCTCAATCCATTGAGGCTGTCAGGATGAAAGATCAGGCTTTTGTGTTGGACATGCAGAAAGGAGGGTCAGTGGATAATCAGCATGCACTGGTCCCAGACCATTGAGACAGAGGAGAGACTGCTGAAGAGGCGGGATAAATGAACTATGACACAAGCATGTTTCTATTTACGTACAATATTATTCTTGCTCAGTTAGAATTATATCTCTGCAAAGGCAAATTGACTAGGCAGTCAATAGCAGAAAAAAACCCAATCAACACTGTCTATTGAGGCTTACCATCCTTTCTATTCCTGGGTCAGTATACTATTAGTAGATGTCTTCAGGCTCAGTTATTGGCCCTTTCTGGATATATGCAAATCAACAACTCAGGAAAGCCCCACTCTGAGGGCTTCTCTAGTACTGCTTTTTCTTTTGTTACCCACAAGTCCAGACATTGAAAGATGTTGTGGGATAATGCAGCTGATTGGTCCAAGAAAACATGCAAGCTGGAAACATAAGAACTTTGTATATGCCTGGAAGGTAAGCATTTTTTAGTTTGGGAATCGAGACACTACATCATGCAGAGTTGTGCAGTGATTTCACTGCATTCATCTCACAAACATACATCTGGTAATTAGTGCATCATAATCTTACCTTAAATTGAATCTTGATGTATTCTGAAATATGTCTTTAGAAACCTGTGGCTTTTTAAAGTCCTGTCTCAAATGTTAACTTAGCTGTAGTCACATATTGGTTTTTTGAGAAAAAAATTAGGACTCTGAGTCTGAGCACACTTGCTACGCTTGAGATATGTATGAAGGCATACAATATTGAGAGAAAAAATAAACAGAATCTTTCCAGCTCTTAAGAATGGATTAGAAGAGAGGGACAGAAGCCTCTGAATAGAATAATCCTCTCAACTGTGACAGGTGTGAACATTTGTGTTCTGAATTAATTCTTCTTGCTGTATGGCTTTTTAGTTAATACAGAGTAATAATAATAATGATAATACAATTATTACTGTTTAACCAGTTGTAGGGATCTCATTTATCTTGAAGTCTTTACTTTCTTCTGTCCAAACAGGCACAATTTTCACCATTTTGTGTAAAGTGACCCAGCTTCTTCTGTCACAGAGGTGCAAACATGACCCAGTTGTGTTTTATCTTGAAGATCCACAAGCATGCAAGCAGTAGAGAATGGAGCAGCACATAGAAAATACATAGTGAGCTAGTACAATCCCTGGAAATCTCTTTTGATTGTCTTTCCACTATATCACACACTATTATAAGAATATTTGATGTCCTGAAATCATTATGTTTTCTAATCAGAGTAGAATCCTGCCTATGGAATGCTAAATAGTGACTATTTTAAATTAATTTGGAGAAAAAAGAAAGAAATAGTCTTTAGATCTCTCAGACTGCAGAATGTTGATATTATTTGTTACTTTACTGACAATACCTAAAAGGTCTGGTTGTGTTTAAAAGTTTAAAATTTTATGTTGTCTGGTATCTGTTCTGCAGAACTATTAGAATATAAAAACTTGAAGATTATGGGTACACCAGCAAGTTTTCCTCACTTGGGAGTAATCTATCTCTTATTTAGAGTATAAACAACCCTATTAATGCTAAAATAATTGTTTGAGACATTTTTTTGTGCTTGGATTTTCAGTATAAGTGCTGAGACTGGCAACTTGGCTGATGTCAGTAGCAAACAAACATCCTGTCAATGTGCCTGGCACTCTGTGTTCCTGTATGATTGGCAGGAAACACAGTGTTTGGGGAAGGGGAAGATGGACATTACAAAAACTATAAACTTGTTTTCCCAAGACAATGGCATGATACAAACCCAAAGGAGCCTTTTATTAAAATATTTGCTGTTAGATTAATGAGCTGCGGGACTAAGGGCGGGGAGGAATGGGTAGAGGGTGTGATTGCTCAGTGAATTACTGAGGTTTAATATAAGTGGCATATTATGCACATATTTGTTTTCTTGTAGGCTGCACTTCAGCCACCCTTTAGCATGCATGGAGCTAAAACCACCCATCTGTGTGTGTCCATCCCACTGAAGTTCACTTCTAGTGCACTGTATTGGCAGTACTTGTTGTGCTAACTTGGTCTGTCTTCATGATCCATGTCCAGTGCATATGTCCTTCTAGTTTTTGGGTCTATCACAGCTCAAACTGTAAAGCAGACCAGGTATTTTTTGTTGTAGTAGTGCCATCCTGGCATTGTGCAGGTTAGCTTTCATCTCTGTAAAGCATTGTATGCAAGTCCAGCAGGCCAAAGCTGCAGTGTATGTGCTAAGCAAGTATGTTTTTCCCAGCCGCCTGGGCAGTGTTTCTGGCTCAGTCACTCCCCAAAACTCTCATAGCTGTGCTGCAACCTGGAAGCTCCTACAATGATGGAAAGTGAGAAAGCTCTTCATTAGATTGCAGCCCTTCAACCTCAAAAGCCTTCTGGCTTTCTCTGATTCTTCTGTCCTGAAAAGTAGTCTGGAGCAATTTATGAGTTTTACACATCCCTATGGGCAACCAGATAACTAGTTTAGCCATCTATACAGCACAAAAGCAGGTAAGGCCTGTCAGGAGGGGATTCTTGAATCAGGCTGTATTTGAAGGACAGTCATAACTGGGAACTGGAATTTATTTTTTTTCCTTATCTTTCCAGTAGGCATATCTAGAAATATACCATCTTAGCAGAGAGACTCAATATCATCTTCTGAAACCACCAAAATAAATTGAAGTTAGTTCTTAAAAAAAGGGATTCAAAACATGCAAATGATAACCAAGAGTGTGATGATGAAGGGGGGAATCAGTTCTCTTGTCTCTGAAAGAGCAGTGCACAGGACATGGGAAAATCTGTGATCTTGATTTTCATTCTCTTCTATCCTGAGTTCATTGACCGTCTGTGGAATAAAAGAAATTATAATATTTTGACCTCCATATCTGGTTTTTATAAATATATATGTCAAGAAATTAAAGAAGCTTCCAATAATCTTGGGGTGGGAGAGAAGATATTAGTAAATTATTTGCAATTTGTTCAACTGTGAGAGATTTTTTGCTGTTGTGAAAGGCTTTGAACTAAAAGATGTCAGCTTTGCGTTGGTGTGTGATACCATCTGGCACTTTTGCAGCAGCAATTGCTTAGTATGAGTGGTGGTTCAAGCAAGGAGCATAATGAATTTTGGCACCAAGTTTGAATAACAATGAGAAAGTTGAGTTTCTGTTCATTTCTCATAAACAAGGACATTTGTGTTGCCTTACAGTGCTAGACCCAATGAAAAGCAAAACTTCTGATGAATATTTGTGCTGGTCTTAGCCAACTGAGTAAAATTTCTTCATACTAGCTGGTGTATGGCTGTGTTTTGGATTTGTGCCAGAGACAGTGTTGATAAGGGCGGATGTCCTTGTTACTGCTGAGCAGCACTGAGGCATCATCAAGGTCTTTTCCGCTCGTCGCACCGCCCCACCACCCCCAGTTGTGCTGGGGGTGCACAACTTGTTGGGAGGCAGCAAGCCAGGACAGCTGACCCCAACTGATCAAAGGGATATAATTTACCACAAAGTGTCATGCTCACCATACTGAGCTGGGGAGAGAAGGTAAAAGGGGGACATTTGGAGTTATGGGATTTTTTCTTCCTAAGACATTGTTACATGTGATGGAGCCCTGATTGCCTGGATGGCTGAACACCTACCTGTCCATGGGAATCAGTGAATTGATTCCTTGTTTTGCTTTACTTGTACTTGTGGCTTCTGCTGTACCTCTTTAATCTGTTTTTTATCTCAACTCATGAATTTTCTTGGGTTTACTGCATCATTTCTCTTCCCCATCCCACTGTATGGGCCTGAATGAGGTGATGGTGGTTATTTGCTGGCCCAGTTAAACCATAACAAAATTGGATGCTTCTCTGGAGTCACATGCTTTCCACCCACTCAGGATCTGCCAGCCATACACAGGATATTATGCTGCAAAAATGTCAAGGTAAGTTGAAGGGTGGAGCACACAATGTTGTGGAGAGAAAACAGTTACAACTTTATGGAAATCACATCACCCCATTGGACATTAGTATATTGCCACCACACTGTAAAATTTTAAAAGAATTGTCTGATGTGCTGTGTCTAGAGTTCCTTTCTTTCTTGTGCAGATGATGAATCTACATGTCCATAGATCACTGTAGAGACATTTATTTCCTTATTTATAGGCAGATGCACTAGGTGTCCCAGGTGTGTTGGAGCAGATAAGGAGAATCTTGTCTAAGTCCAGGAGGCTATTCCTCTTCCAAATCTGTCTTGATCTACAAACAATGCATGTACAGCATAAAACAGAGAAACCAACCAGCTTTAATCAAATGGAGTCCTACAGCTTCTTTAGTTCCAGATCTTAGTCATGAAAACAACAATAAATATTCAACAGGAGGAAAAGATGGTGTAATATTTATTGTGGAAATTTAACTTGTTCTTCCATCTCCTAGCATTGTCACTCCTTCTTACTGCAAGTGGCTAGTGGATGTTTGATCAAGAGTGTAATGTTGTAGACATTGCAGTAAGCCTGCCTCTATTTGTCTACATGCTCCCTAGTCCAATGCAAAGATGTTGGCAGGTGTGGCAACATGCTACTCTCTCAGTCCACACAGGTAAGTTTATAATAGCTTGGGAGATGCTTGTCAAGCTTGCTGTCTAAAGGACTAACTTACAGTGGTGGAGCCATAGGACTCAGTTTGGTTAGGGCTGGCTGAAGCTTCTCTTTTCTTTAAATTCGATCTTATGAATGTTGGCAATTAGATTGCCGTAAAGACTTGGTCTTTGATTTTACAGCCATTTTGTTTAATTTTGAACCAACATGGGTTTCCTACAATGCCCTCCAGCCTTAATTAAAAGTCTTGTCTTGAGTAAAAATATTCTTCTTATGGTGAACTGGTTAGCTGGTGTGTAAGCTGAGTGAACACAGAATAGTGAAAGAAAAACCAGCAGCAAATTCTATTTTAAATTGGAACAAATATCATTGGGGAAATTGCATGTAGTCATCATCAGTCATAGTGAGAGATTTCTCTGTGAGTGGCATCTAATTTAATGATTTCACAAATGGGTGGGGGTGACTCCATCAATTTTTTGTGAGTTGACATGCTCATTACATTTATAATAGCCAGGACTTGATCCTGCAAACCTTACTCACCAGAGTGAAAAACAGTTTGAGGCAATGCCATTGTTATGTACAAAATAAAGGAGAAATAAAGATCAAAATAAACATATTTTTCCTCCCTTTTTATCATCAACAGAATATTTCTGGTGCTGATAAAGTGATGCACTTTCTTGTCTGCTCTGAGATTTAAATCAGTCTTCCATTTTGATTTTGATGTGTACTTGGGGTAAAAAGCATTATAGCAATAACCATTATAAAATCAATAATGCTCAACTCACAGGATAAGCAAATTATTAGTTATGCAGTATATTATGACAACGCAGTAATGTAAAGGGGATTGAATCAAATACTTATTTCTTACAACAGTAGAACTAAGGCACTCCAATATCTTGGTGTCTTTTTGCTAGAGTTCACTCCTCCATTTAGTGGTTTAACAAAAGCTGAAAGTAAAATTCAAAATATATCAGGCTGCCTGTGCATCAAGCATCTTCCTAAAAGCCCTTCTCTAGTGCATTGCTATCACAGCAGCTGGTAACTGGGCAGCATGTGATGATCTGAAGGTTTAAGTCAGTGACCCTGAGGAAACAATCTTACTTTCACTGCTCTAATTTCTGTCCTGGACTGAGAAGTAAGATCTGCTGATGTATGTAAAATACAGATCAACATTTATTATACTTTATTTTGAGCATAAAAGTATTTTTGAAGCATTTTTTTATCTCAAAGGACATTAAAATTGTTTGTGGTTAACTGAGAACAGCCCTCTCCAAGAGGGGAGATTCTCTGCCAGCTATAATATGCAATTTTCAGAAAAAAAATAATGGAAAAGAAAGAGGGAAAAGGAAGAGAAGAAAAGGAGAATGAACATGAGACATAGGTACAGAGGAATACAGCTGAATTTGTGGGAACAACCAGATTAGTAATCTTGGTAAAAAGTCCCTGAAAGTCATAAATGGGAAACAGACAATTTTGCATTTCATACTCTAGAGGGAAAAAAGATTATCTTATTCTGAGAATCAACATATAATCTCATGAGGCATACTGTGGGATTTGCACTACCCTATAAAGCATTTGTGTAGGATCAGTACAGTAAAGATGTGTGTTAACTGAGGCGGCATTATGTTAGCTTTACTTTATGGCAAACCCGTCCTATATAAACTGATAAAAAGGCTGATTTACTTGCAGAGTTTAATTCTATCTTGATTAGTGATCATTCACCACTTGAAATACTAGAGCAGGGGGGAATTAGAAGGGAGGGAACCAGTTTCCTATTTATAATTAAAATAATAGGCATTGGACACCTGGCACCCTATAAATACTGTGACACTGTACGATGGCAAACACGGGCACAATGCACTGCTTATTCTCAGTTGGAATCCATCTGTACACTACAGTGGTAAGACAAAAGAGGATTGTTAGCACTTAAAGGCACCTTGACGCAGTCATACCACTTGACTGTTTTATTAATTGCCCCATCTGTTAAGTGAGAACTTTCTGACATAGGTTGGTACACGCTCTTAAACCCCTTGTTCTGCTTCCTATTGGTTCCACATGTGTTTGTATTTGTTCTCAGTAGGCAGAGATTCCAGAGAGAAAATGAACCGCTGCAGATCGATTGCAGTATCAGTCATGCAGAAGACATGGTAATACATGCCACTTCAGCCTGATTTGCTGTTAACCCTTTAAACACAGAGAAGAAGTTAGTGTGGGGTGGAGAGAAAGAGAAACCAGTAAGCTGGCAAAGAGTCTGGAGGCTGGCAAAGTGGGAGGAATAGGATTGGTATCATGACTTCTAAATTACTCATCTCATTAGAGGCTCTCTGGCTTCCAATAAGTCTTTGCAAATTACATTTCCACTGCTGTCTGTCTTAGAGCTATGTACTTTAATACAGCCAAGCCAGACAGTATTAGGATAATGTGAAAGATTACACTGCTGTGCTGAGTATTCCTGCCCATTCTGCACTGCCTGGATAATTCTCTGACAAAATTATAGTGACAAGAGCAGTGACTGAGGCCTAGAGTGACAAAAGCCAGAGCATTTAAAGGTAAGGCCATGATTCACACAAGAAGAAGCAAAACAAAGTCATAGTGTTGCTAAGTATTTGCAGAAGGTGTAGGCCAACTTCCCAGAATTTTTGGTTGACATTTATGGTATTGCTTAAAATTATATACTAAAACATGATTTTCAAAGGCCATGAGGGAAAATTTGTAGTTTGAAGACCTATACTATGGACACATGGACAATAATTCAGAACATCTCAATTTATTGAGCAAGTGGGATTAAAATCAAAAGACCATATTTATGTGAACTCATAGGTAGAAAAGCAGTATTCTCATTAATTAAAAAGGATTGACTGTGGTACTTGGTAGGGCTCTACAAACTTCGTGAAAAATTTCTTTAAATGTGACTTCTGTGAATTGCACACAAGTATTCCTATGATGTTGCTTGAGGGAGGCAAGAAGGAGATGTGTTCTTAAAAGTTCAAGGCAGCACAAAAACCTTTTGTTATGTTTTTTTTGATTACAAAACCTGCAAAAGTCTAAACACATAATCCAGTCTTTGTTCATAGAACCATTTAGGTTGGAAAAGACTTGTGAGGTCAGCAAGTCCAACCATAAACCTGACAATGGTAAGTCCACCACTAGTGCCACTTCTACCTCTCTTTGAAGTACCTCCACAGACGAAACAACCACTTTCCTGGATTGCCCTTTTCAGTGTCAGTCTGGTTTCTGTGAAGAAATGTTTCCTAATATCCAATCTAAACTTTTTCTGGTGCAACTTGAGATCATTCAGTCTCCTTCTGTCTCTTGTTACTTGGGAGAAGAGACTGATCCCCACCTTGTCATAACCTCAAGTAGTCGTAGAGAGTGATTATGTCTCCCCTGACACTGCTTTTCTCCAGGCTGTATAACCACAGATCCCTCAGTTGCTTCTCATGGAAATCCAGACCTTTCACCAACTTTGCTAACCTTCTCTGGACAGCAATCCTCAATGTCTTTCTTGTAGTGAGGGGCCCAGAACAGGGCACAGCCCTTGATATGTGGACAATCATATCTATCTTTTCTTAAAACCCTATAATTAGATATAAAATAAATGTGTAGTGGTTACACTAGAGAGCTAGAGAATGCATTAGAGATGACTCACAACATTTGAATGCAGTTTTCACATGATATTTTTACCAATCATAGAATGTTTTGGGTTAGAAGGGGCTTTAAAGAGCATCTGGCTCCAAACCCACTGCCATGGGCAGGGACACCTTTCACTAGAACATGTTACTCAGAGCCCCATCCAACCTAGCATTGAACACTTCCAGGAATGGAGCACCCACAACTTCTCTGGGCATCTTGTTCTTCACCACTCATGGTAAAGAATTTTTTCTAGTATTTGATCTAAACCCACTCTCTTTCAGCTTGGAGCCATTCCCACTTGTCCTGTCACTATGCTTGTGTCACACATGCTTGTGTAAGTACTGTCTCTCCATCTCTCTTGTAGATTCCCTTCAGGTGCTGGGAGGCTGCAATTAGGTCACCCTGAAGCCTTCTTCTTTTCTGGGGTGTAAAACCCCAATTCTCCCAGCCTTTCCTCATAGGAGAGGTGCTCCATCTTTCTAATAAACTTAACAGTACTTCTCTGGACTTACTCCAAGATGTCCTTTCTGTGCTCAGAATAATCCTAAAAAACACATCAAAGATTTAATCTCAGACTTTATGGGAAATGGACAGTTTATATACTTGGGAGGGTAACAGACACTCTACATGAATAGAATTAAAAGATGACTGATGGTGTTTCAGTCATCTACTTCTCTTTAAAGATCTAAATTTTCTAGAAAAGCTCCAGGTTATTCAAACAGATGTTTCCAGATGTACTTGAAACATATGTAAATTGACCCACTCTTTGAGGGTCTCCTGGCAGAATACTGTGTGTACATCTTTCTCACAGAAGACTGTACTAAGAAGTGGAAACATCCTAGTTTTGGAGCTTTGAGTCAGATTTTCTATTCTAACATTATTATTTTTCACATGTTGAATTTGTTTGGCTTGTTAACACATTTTGGTGACTCAAGGGTGTTTCCACTAACATCAATTCTTTCTCAATGTTCCTTTTCATAGATGCTCAATTGTAACTGAGCATACATCTTAGTGTATGGTGCTTGTTGAGGGGTATCCAGAGGCTGTGCATTTTAAATTTTGACTTTTTTTAAACTGAGATGTCATAAGGAGAAAAAATTGCAAGCATTGGATCATATTTAGAGATTAAAGTGCTATTAACATTATAATTTTATTTTTATTGTATTTTTTATTTTTTTAAGGCCAGAAAGGATCTTGACCAATAAAACATTAATATTTATTTAATTTACATGTATTAGCTAATTATTCCTCTTTTCCAAGCTATTACTTTAAAACTGAGGTTGTTATTATTGAAAATGTACACAGAAGTATTTGCTATGTTCTGTTTCTGAGGGAGTGAAGTAAAAATGGGAAACAGTTATCTCTACGAGCCTACAAAACAATCTTGAGTCAAACTCAGTTAAGAACAGCACACTATCCTCAAAAAGTCATCCTTTGTACAAATGCAGTTATTAAAGAGGTTTACATATATAATATTTTCTAAGGTGATAAGACTTAATATTATGGTAAATTCTGGGAAGTCACAATAAGTAGTTATTGGAGAGACAACAACAAGTGATTTCTTCCATGTCCAGGTGTCCCTAACTCATGTGGTTTTGCCTTCGTAGCCTCATTATATGAAAAGAGAATATTAAAGACATGCTATAGGGGTGTGCTGATCATAAAGCTCCTTAATAAACCCTTTATGTCTAGCAAAATATTTTTATGTTAGCATTCATTTCGAAGAACATTTTAAGATGATTTATAATTAAGAACCAATGCCCATGCACTAGAATAGGTCAATGACCTCCTGCTGGCTCATGAATGCAGAAGCATTTATTTTCCAAACAGCTGATCCTCTGACACTGTTGCATTAGAGCAAGATTTTTTTTAATATGGAATGAGCAGGGCAGGTTTATCTGACAGATATGGGTGCATAGGTGTAACAGACACTGTACTGTTTGCCCCAATGCACCCTTACAGAGTTGAAAGAGGCTCTCTCTAGGTCCTAGATAAATTACTGATTTTGTGCAGACCTTGTTATTTAATTGGGCTACTTGAAGGCTCCTTGTTTTGATGTTTCCATTCTCTTCCATTCCATTTTTCAGAAAAAGCTAAACTTAAACTTCTAGCAAGTTATAACTATTTCCGCAAAACAGTTCCACGAAACAGGCTCTTATTAAGAAAATTTTGGGAAACAGGAAAGAAAATGAAGAAATATATCCTCTATAAAGCAAACAAGGATTAAAAAAATTGTATGTTACTGGGATTGCTCAAGGGAAAACATGGTTCCCACAGTCTGTGCTCAGCTAGAGTTTTACTTTAAATCTTGCCTTTGTTGTGATTCCCAGAAGTGACCAGTGCCATGTTAACAGGAGTACAGGCAGAGAATTTCCCTTCCAGAAGCGGTCTGTCTGCGCTATTTTTGTTTTTTTCTTTTCTCATGTGTACATGCCTATGACTCAAACATCAAGAAAATGGTGAAGGAGAAATGTGGTTTTACGCAACAGTCATTCTCATTGTCAACTGAACATATCTTCATATCTAATACAAGCTATGTCACTGGCTCCTTCTATCACCCTGAGCACCTAACTGCTCTGTCTCCCTCCTGGGACTGTGGCATTAGATTATCAGCATTTGTACAAAACATCAACAGTCAAGAAAAAAATACCTTTTCCAGTAGTTTTTTGGGATGTAGTAGGAAAATGAACTGGGTCCCAGCTACAGAAGAAGGAAGTCCTGAAGTCCTCCTAGAGATTGACTGCTGAACATGAAAATGGATCATCTCAGACGGTACCTTTGGAGAAAAAATGACACGATTTTTTTAAATCTCACAGAACAGGAACTATAAATAAATGGTAAAGCTGTAAAATATTAACCTGACAAGGCAAGTGATGATTATGAAATTTTAGAGTTAATGGGCTTTCCTTATATAACTTTTTGATATGAGTATTGTTGAAGATGTTGCAAAACACCTTCCAGTGATAAAGAGTTAAACACCACAGGCATCCTTGTTGGTTATGAAATATATTTCTTCTTTGTCACACTGCCTCACTCTTTGAAAGACTTTATGGGTTAGGTCACCTTCTAGCAGTTTCCTTTGAAAGATATTTTTGAGTAGAACTATAAATTCTACATAAAAATGTAGGTAATACATTATTTCAGATGTTGAACACTGTTGGCCTGCACTAAATTAATTAAAGAAAGATTCATTTTCTTTACTAGGAGAGAGAGAAAGTGCATAAGAAAGCAGGAAATGTTCCTTACACATCAGTCTCTCTTAGGGAATAATCGAATGCTAAGACTGCTGACCAGGCTGCAGCTATAATGAGCTTTTATTAACTTTTCTATTAATGCTCCAATTCTTTGTCTACTAAGATCCCCTCCTTTCATATGGCAGCAAGCCAGGTGGATGACCATGCAGCAATGCATTGATTTTGCTCACCTAATAAATGTGAAAATAAGAAAATGTTTTCTCTGAAGCTAAGCAGCATTGTCAGGAAATATATCCTTCAGACACAGTGTGTCCAAATGTCTGGGAACAGTGTAAATCTGGGTTCCCATCACCCAAAGTTTAAGTATCTGTCGAAGAGCAGGACAGAGTTGGGTCATTACTGTGGGATCATAGTTCACTATTAGAGGTGACACACTGCTGTTGTTTGGTAACAACATATTTTTAAAAAGGTTATGAGCCTAATGGCTTAGTGAGATCTTGTGCCATTATTACTCAGGTGCATTTCAACTGCTAAAGAGCTACTCCAGATTGAGACTAGCAAAAGCATGGCTGAACCCAGGTTTCTGGCTGGACAAAAATCTTTGTCTTCCTTCTTTTCCAAGGAAAGTAACTTCATGGTTTTTTATGTCCAGAAAGTTCAAAGGGAGGAGATCAGTTCTGTGGAGGGTTGAGGAAAGAGCTGATTCATTCCTGAAAACACTACAAAGCTTATGAAAAGTCATTCCAGTTAAAAGGTCTTATATTTTGTGTTTTATGGATTGTAGAGAAAAAAACCTGTGTACCTAAATACCCTTGGTACTAGCCATAAAGTTCTCCCAAGAATACCTTTTCAATAGGGGTGAATGAGAAGGTAGGATGAGGCACAGGCAATGTGCAAAGTACACAGGAAGAAAAGCAAGGAGCAAAAAGAGATGCCAGTATAATTGACTAAAGAAAACTTGGAATTGGACCTCACAGCTAAGTACAAGTCTGTTGAGTCTTCCTGTGAAGATCTCACCCACATCTCTGGCACTTCCACAGCAGATAACCTAAGCTGACATTCACCTTGGCTGTTTTACAGAAGTAATATTTTCAGCCGGACAAACTGTTGTTGAACAGCAGCTCCATTGAATTACTCATGCTTTCCTTTATGAGCATACATGTTTTCTTTTCCATAGCATGGGTTTGTGATTTTTTTTTTTTTTTTTTTAATGCTAAGATACTCTCAGTTCCCCTTCCCACTTTACAGTCTTGCCAGGTTTACTTCCACAGAGTAGTCATGTATCATTCACTTACGGTATTTTGATGGGAAGCAAACCATGGTTTTGATCAATTTTGTAAAGCAGTTTTGTTAATGTGTGAGATGTCGTGGTGGGGCAAGGTTATTGCACTTGCCATTTTGCCTTCCAGTTTTTTAACTTTATAGTGAAAATGAGGCTTTCATGGTTATTGATACATCTCTCACAGGACCAGCCTTTTTTCATCCTAGTCTACAACAAACAAGATCCTAGATATGAACAAGAGGAATTGCAAAAGATTTGCACAATGGGAATATTACTTAGAATAGCATCAAAATTATTACATTGTATAAGGAATCATTCAGCTAGTTGCCCATTTGCCTCTGAAAAAATATCTAGCTAAAAGGGTGGGATGATTTGCACCAATATTTATCCTCCCAAAAAACTGTCAGTCAACAATGTTTTTCTCTCTTCTGAGAAACAGGATTTGTCAGACTTCCTGAGCCAGTGGTATTTAAAATATAAACAAACTAAGACAAAAAAAAAAAAAAAAAAAAAAAAAAGGTGTTTCTCTACAAACCAGTTATTCATTTGTGCTTGGCTTTTCATAAAAAAAAAAAGATATTGCAAAATGTCTAACTACAGACCTGTGTAAAAAACCAATTATGTGTAGGGCAATATCTAATTTTTTCCCATCAACTTTCAGCTTTTGTTTGGTTTACTCTCAATCAACTTGGTCAGTAAGCAGTCATAAATCTGGCTACTTTATTCTGCTCTGATTCTTGTGATACTTCCTTCTTTTGATCATTCGAATCACAGTCAATGAGCAGTCTAAAATTAGGGGACCTATGTGTGTAGTAAGGTGATAATGTGCTGGGCAGATGGTAGGATTTGTCCTTTCGTCTGTGCTGTCAGCTGCAGACAGACATTGGTAGAATAGTGCAGAATTACAGCTCTGAAATATGTTCCCCAGATGTAACCATTTTATAATCAGCACAGCAAAACAAATATAATGCCCTAGACTGAAAGCAGCTAGAAGTCCCTACACCCATGCTTTACTTACATGCTCTCTTTCATCCAAATACCCTCAGTCTCAAAAAAATGATGAAAAATGGAACGTGTTTTTATTGTCATGTGTTAGGAACAGCATGACATGACTTTCCTGGGGTTTCATCGGTCTATATCTTGTTTAGGAAGTCATGCCTTTGTCACGACATGAAAATTGCCCACCATTTTCAGTACATCCACCAGATCATAAAAGTAAACAGAGGGGCAAAACCAAACTAGATCTACCCATATTTACAAGAAAAACAAATGATATATTTTTCCTCTATCTAGCACGGAATTTGAACCCTTTGAACTTGCTGTAAAATTTCAGTTCATGATACAGGAGGTGATTAGAAGCCCTTTTTGTGGCAGGAAGACAAATACATCCTGGTGGATAGTCCTGGGAAAAGCAGAAACTTTGCTCTAGATAGTGCGGCCCCTGTCTCCCATGTTTTTCCTATAGGTCCGGTATTTTACTGCAAGGGGACAAGTATGAGCAGGGGGTGTTCGGCACTGTCTGTCTGAACTATCCTATGGTCTGTCCTACTCATGGATCACCATTTCTGTTTCCTGGTTGAGTGTCTGTGAATACTCTTGTGTGGAGGTTCAGTGCCAGTTACGGGTCACAAGGTCACAGGGGTGTGCACGAACTGCCAGCAACTGGAGACACTACTGGTACAGAGGGTAAGAGGTTTGGCAGCCAAGAACTAGGGTGGCCTGTGCTGGGTAGGGTTGAGAATAGAAGGTCTGAGGTTTGTCTACTGGACTGACAATAGGTTCAAGTAAGCTACTTCAGAGAGCCAGAGTCTAGGCTGGGTAAGTTCCTCCAGTCTGAACCAGCTAACAGAGAGAGTTGTTGATGAGGTCCAAAGCAGCCGCCCATGTATGTCTAAGGCCAGTTACTGGAATGATACATATTAACTTAAAACTACAGACCTTGAAGTAACATCCTTGCCATTTTACACTTGGGAAAGCTGAGGCAGAAAAAGGTGACAGAAACCAATTTACCCAACAGGCCAAAGGAGACCATCTGTGGTTTTGACTTCTGGAAGAGTGAGAGTCACCACTCAAATGCAGTGAATAGCACAGAATATCTCTAAGCTCAGGGGGTGCTGTAGGTGGAGAGAAGTGGAAAGGAACAAAGCCTTTCAGCTCAACTAGCAGTTGTGTCTGTGAGAGGAAGAAGATTGTAAATGTCTGCCACACCTCACCTCAGCAAGCAGGGGTTAATATTTTGAGAAATGTTTGAAGTGAAGGCATCACACATTTTATGCTACATGTCCTAAATCAAATAAAAGAAACATACAAAACCAGGACACTTCTAAGAAGTCATATTTTAGGATGATATCCTGTAACACATAAAAGTGTAATAACTACTATAATAATGCATGCTTATGGTATCTTATTATTTAATTGTCTTTCACACTGTAGAGCTTCTCATTCTATCCTCTGCCTTGCTCCAAACCACACACTGAAGAAAATATTTCTATAACTTAGATTTAAACTCTTTAAGACAGACCACAGTGCAAATAGTCTATTGTCTTGCTGGAGGTGCTTAACAGCTTGGCATGTGTTTTTTTCTTATACTTTGCACTTGGCTTTTGTCAATAACAAATGCCAAATGGTAGCATATGAAGTCTGTAGATGGTGGCTAAATATATTGTACTGTGACTAGTCTGCAGGTCCTGCTTCCTTGCTTCAAGCACCACTAAGCAAGCCAGAAGCTATGCAAAAAGGCAGCCTGCTTGGCTTGGCTTCCTCGGGGGCTGGCAAGTTCTAGAGACGTTTTCATCCTGAGTTCTTTAGTTGAAACTTGTCAGGACACTGAGAATTTTGTACTGGCACACATGAACTGGGATCTGTGGAAGAGACAGGAGATAAACCCTGACATGGACCCTTATAATGTTAGAGAAAAATACTGCCCTGGCTAAGCTTTTCTGGATAGTTTCATTTTGCATGAAAGCTACCAGGAAAATCTTCCTGACTCAGCTAGAGTATGAAAACACTTGCCAGAACATCAGCCCAAACTCAGCTAATCTCAATGCTAGTTATTAAGTTGCTATTGGGACCATGAAGGATTGAAATTAATGTGTTAGGAAGTGTAAAACTGGGGGGAGGGTAAATGTTTTCTTCACTTTCTTTTATTACAAAACAACGGTATCATAACTCCTAGCTTCAGAGCTCCACATCTATGCGTTGATGTCTTTGTATGTGGGATGAGATTTAAAAAAAATTATATATATGTAACTGCACACAAAATAAAAATACATATGCTTGAATATATATATTCATGTATATGCTCCTCATGTGTCTGCATAAGGGCAAGATCTAGTGGACAGCTGGAAGTCTTCTGTGTAAATGCTTGCATTTTGATAGGAATCATTATAATATTATAATTCAAGCACAACAAAATTGAGTTTGATTTTTTTACTGTCGTCCAAGTCTGCCTTCATGTGATAGGGACTATTGGAAAGAGGCATTCTCTTTGAAGGGAAACATCGTCCCTGCTATCTTCTGTATCAAAACTCCGTGACTTGAAGAAGGGGCACTAAGATGACAGTAGCACTGCAATTTACTACTTGATATTTTTGAGGTTTAAATGACACTAACATTTATTGCCCTAGGCGTCATTCTGTATCTTAATGTTGACAAAAATGAGTTACCACTGTACGGAGCAAGTAAGAGAAAGGGTGAACAAGGTACCTGGCTGGGAGAACTCTACATACAGCCTCTGAGTCTTTTATTTGATATTGGTGAGCTGGATCCTTGACAAACATTCAGATTCACTCCCATGCCTGTTCTGGAGCAGATGAATTCCTCTGTCAGCGTAAGTGGGTTGTTGCAGTTGGTGGGATACATGAACTTGTACTGTACCTACATGGTGCATTCAAATAAAAGGCTGCGGAATAATGCCATTCAATTAGCCGCAAACAGAAACTGAAAGAAGATGATTAAATTTCTGTTGCTTGCTAGGAAGGCAGAAGTTACTGTGCTTCAAATGAATGGTTAAAGGGACTGAAAACACTTAAAGGGTTCCCCAAAGCTATTATGATCTTTCAAACCAATAGCTATCTTAGAAAAAACAAGTTAGAAACTTTAATTAAGAAGGAACAGGTATAATTTCAGAATAAATGGAAACAGAATGCTGTGTAGAAATAAATTATAGCAGTGTTGAATAATGATAGCAGACTGGCAAAAAACTCAAATTGTTTTAAGGGCAGAGTCTGGGGAAAAAACTGTATTATGAGTTCATGAGTGCCTGTTCCCCGTCATACTGCAATATTTGACCAATTAGTATTCAGAATAGGTCACAAGGCACTCTGTTTTAGGATAACTTTTCAGAACAAAAATTTTAAGGTCTGTTTAAGCAATACATTCACTTCCACCTTATGTAAATCAGTAAAACCTCTAACAACTTCACACTTACTTTATAAAATAGATAATTTTATTATTTGAAATTATTGCATAGAAGTGTATTTCAGTGTCCAGAATTTATTCAGACATAAATATTGTGGGTATATTTTTCTTTCCCCTAAAAATATCCCCAAAGCCTTTAACTACCTTCTTACTGGCCTGTTTTTGCCACTTTTTTTTTCTTAATTTTAATGACATAAAATACACACTTAATAGTGAATTCACTCAGAAGTGTACTGTAACTGAAATTAACTCTTCTGATATCACTTGAATGTGTTTTTGTCCAAGTTTACCATAAACTGCAACACCATGGCATTTTAAAAGGATTTGGGAGAAGGTCAATCACAATTAAATTAGGATCATTAAAAAATGCTGTTAAGAATGGAATGTGAAGTACAAGGAACAGTAATAAGGGTATGCAAGTGAAAAAATTAATGATGCCTAGTTTTCAGTGAATTTAGAGCAGACAGCTACCAGCTCTTCCCCTGAATCAGGCACTAAACTTGGGCTCTTTTCCACTCAGATTTTACATGCATTTGTAATCAACAGATATTTGTTCTCTAGCTTCATTTTTGAATGAAAAAGATGCCTGGTGCTTAAAAAGGCATATTACTTATCAGACATTTAAAATAATTTGAAATAATTAAAATAAAATATAAGGAGAAAACTAAAATTATTTCATTACTTTTTCACTAAAGGAAAATAAATTTAAGTGACTGTGAATATCAGTGTTAGAGGCAGTAGAATCAGAAAGGATGTTGCAAATGTATAAGTTTACTGGGGAGACAAAGCCATATATAAAGCCAGATATGTTAAAAAAGGGGAATTGCTCCATTGCTTCAACACAAACTTGTTAAAGATTGCTGTACAGATCTTGGTCATTCTTCTAGGGCGTTCTCTGGGGGGATGTGTTTGAGATATGTGCAGAGGGACTGAAATGTGCTGCCAGGAAATAAGTCAGAGTATATGGTATTTTGGACTTTTGGTTTGGTACACTGGACTAGTCGGAAACTGTTCTTAGGATTTAGCTCTACAACAGAAAATTTCTGAGAAGGAAGCAAGTGGAGTTGTATAACAGCTGGGCCATCCACAATTGTAGGTCAGTGGGAAAAGGTGTCTTGCCTATTAGTGGGTTTTGGGATACCGGAATCCAGAGTGAAATTTTCCATGAAGGGAGCAAAAATTGCTATATGATAGCTGTGTCCAGAACAATAGTGATGTAATGAACCCTTTACAACACTCCTGTCCCACTAAGCTTTTCCTCTATACACCATACTATCTCTAATAACAACCTCAAATGAGAGGTTTCTCAGCTGAAAAGTTCAATATGTTGTAGGAAAGGGGTCACTGAGCCTGAACTACATCCAACAAAGTCTAACTGGTTAACAAAGGTCTTTTGATGAAAGATGTTTTGTATATGAAACTGGATCCCTTTTCACTGCCTCTCTTCTACCACCTGCTTAAAGAAACAGCACTCATGTACACTCTGAAAGTAAAGACTATCCAAATGCTGCAGATCAGCACACTGTAAGCTTTGCAGTCTGTTGCTGCATAATGAAGAAATTCTTACTATTTCTTTAAGGAAGCTGAAAATTTAATTTAAAAAGGTGAGGGAAATCATATCTTAATTAAATGCATGTATAAAGTTTGTCATTCAAGTGTACTGAGATGTACAAAATATTATTTGCTTTAAATTTGGACAGTCATTGCTTGAGGTTACATTTTAAAAATATATCTGAATTGATAACAAACTGCTGAATACTTTTAGGAAGCAGGAAGATTATGATTATAGTAGTTTAGGAGTCTGTGTGTTTGAGTTCAGTGATCACACGTTCTTGTTACACAGAAGAGAATATGATCCTGCATGGGCAGCATTAAATGGGAAAGGAATGTTTTCTTTAAGGAAATTCAAAACTGATTTATGGTTGCATCTCATACTGGAAAAAGGAAACTTGATAAATAAAATTGCTTAGAATGAGTTCAGTATACTTTTGAAAGGGCAGTCTTAGAAGTTTTCTTTTAAACTTTAATTTAAACTTTAAAATTTATAATAAATTTTGAATAATGACATCAGTTTCAGTCCTAGTCCATGGTTTACTGCTTTGTGACTGTATTCCTTGAAGTTTCTAATAGAACTTTCTGAAGAGACAAATTCCTGATGAAAAGATTGATCCAAAACTGATGTACTGGATGGGTAAGGAAATGCCTGGATGTATCAGAATTCATTATCTCAGTAATGTCTGAAGGTCTACTCACTGAGATCCAGTTTTAACACAAGCTGTATTTCCCATAACCTACTTTAAAAAAGGCCCCAAAACAAAACAAAACAAAGAAACAACACCCTGAAAAACCCCAAAACAAAAAACACAAAACCCCCTCAAAACTGAAACAAAACAAAACCCCAACAACAACAACAACAAACCAAACCAAAACAAAACAAAAATACAAAACCAACCAACCAAACAAACAAAAGACAGGCTAGAAAGCAAGAAAGTGAAAAAAACCATTCTCGTATACATTAGGTTTCTCTTCAGCACAGAACAAATATGCCTGAAGGAAGAATGCTGCTACTGTGCGTCAATTCCTTAAAGGTCAGCTTCACCATTGCTGGCCTTTGGATGGCTGCTAGTAGGCACTTAGGTTTATATTAATTAGTGATATTACAAGAAAACAGGTTTAAAATTGTGTTCTAAATGACAACAGAGATAAGAAGAGAGTGGAGTGAAAAAAAAAAGTATTATTATATCCTTTCTTCAGAAAGAAATCTGTCACGTCCTAAGACAACCTGTGATACAGAAATTAATTCTTTGCATCTAAAAAAATTTGCTTCTCATGAATAAGTTTTCTCAGTGCAGCTATATAGTGAAATAGCTTGTATCTTTCTTTTCCTTATTAAGGTCTGCTTCTGAACAGTTTGCCTTTCTAGCATGAATAAATGGACACCTTGTCTGAAGTTGATAATACAAATAATAAAAAAATGAAAATTTGTATATGTTTACAGACCTGCATTGTACCCAGCAAGAATTTAGTTAAGCAAGATCTTTAAGCAGTTTTTGTCTTCCTGAGGTGTTAAATTGAGATAAAACTCAAGGTCTTGCTCCAAATGCTCACCATATTTGGAGAAATTCAAAGAGAACCAATCTCCTCTGCTGTTTCTGTTCTGTATAATATATCTCATATCTCATATCCAAACACCAATGCCTTGAGTGGGAGGGAAAAATTAGTGATGATAGGGAATGAACAAAATATTTTTTGAAGGAGCAATTCTGAAAGCATAATTGATGGAACGGGTCCAGTTCCAAATTTATTAAGCAGACAACTAGCTGCAGCTGTTGATTATGTCTGGTTGTGCCAGTTTGGTAGTATGGAATCATATTTTTAAAAAGATAAAAGGGAAGGTGATAGAGAACAGAGTTTAGCCATGCTTTTATCATCAATTAAGGTAATTTCAGAGAATTTACATATAATTAGCTAAAGAATTCTTCCCACTTAAAGATAACTCTGATTTCACAATTACAGGACACTGCTTTCTAAGGCTTTCAAGGCAGGATAAAACATACCTGAGGCAGTAGTGTCCCTCACTAGACAGATGCAATGTTGCTGTGAAAGGTATTTTGTCAGATTTTAGCTATATACTTTTAAACCTGCAATTCCTTAACCAGTGCAGTGTTCCTAATGAAAACCAGGTGCTTTTTCCACCCTTGAGACAAGGAATTGGCGTAGGTGCTACTGTGTGATATCTGGGAGCCTCTCATTTGTCACTCCAGATGGGCTTTGATGCTTGCCATAAGGTGCCTTTTCAAACTTCTAGAGTGGAAAGAAGGTTAAGCCTGCAAGAAAGTTCAAGTGGAAAAATCAGGTGAGGTCAGACAGGAAAAACAAACATGGTGGCTATATATGAAGCAAAAAAAATCTTGTACTAAAAAAGGTATTTCATTAAGGGTATGCAGCCATTACCTATTTTTTTCTTACTGAGATCTGGCTCAGAGACCTGAATATGCAGAAAATAGCAATAAAATAACTATAAAAACTTCAAGATAAATATCAAAGAGGGCATGTTATTGGCAGCTGCCAGATAGTCCAATTGAAGGTTTGCTATTTAGTCTGGAAATGAGTAATGGATGTCTTAAGCAAGATTTATTTTTAACAAAGCACAAGGTTTTAATTGGGCTTGCACTTACATAATTATAACATTCCATTTTGGAGCATGAAAACTTTTTAAAGAAACTCCTTACAGAATACTTTTCTCACTTTTCCCTGCATTTCCATGTATTAATTTTGATGTCGTCTACTCCCCACAATTTATAACAGTTGAGGAGAAGTCAATGGCTCTGAGAAGAGGAAAAAAAGAAGCTTGTTTAAGGGGAAAAGAAAGGAGAAAAAGTCTATCTTTTCAGCAGAAGCTTAATTAATTATCTGACTCCTTCTCAGCCACCTCTGACACATGACATTACATCAAGGGGAAAAACAGAGATGGGCAAACACCAATTTGTGTGGCACAGTGCTTGACTTTAAAGTCCAAGTTTTGTTAGAGTGGACTCTAAGCACTGCAGATATAGGGCTTATTTTTTCTCTTTCCTTTTAAATATAATCTTGAACTGAAAGTACAGAGTGGAAGGAGACAGAAAATTTTGTGTAAGGTAGAGTTTTGAAAGGCTAAGCTGTGGTGCAGACAATGTAATGAATCCTCTTGTGCTGTTCCATTTATGAATCCTCCTAACTCTGATGCAGCAAAGAAATGAAATGACCCAAAGTGCTTTCTTTCCCTGCTCATTTCTTAGTGACTTTACTCTGTGTTTGTGATGCCTATGGAGTTTTTGGTCAAAAATTGCTTGAGCCATAATATATTTAAACTATTTGAAACCAACGAATCAATCAGTACACATAATCTGTGCATTGTGGATCTACTGTTTTTTCTGATAAGTAAGTCAGTCTCGCCCTGATCATTGATCCCTCTGAAGGTGGTGGAGCACCTAGTCCTGTAAACCATTTCCAAGCAAATAAAGGATGAGAAAAGGATGAGACAATTATCAGGAGCATGGCTTCACCATAGTGATGTAATGACTGATCAACTTTATAAACTTCTGCAATAAATGACTGGCTTAATAGTTGACATGACAGCAGAGGATATTGCCTACATGCCTTCAGTAAGTCCTTTCACACTGTCAGCCAAAAGATCCCTGTAGACGAGCTGTTAATGTTGGATGAATAGTCAGTGATATGGGTTGAAAACTGACTGAATACCCATGCCCAGAGAGTGAAACCAAGTCTAGTTAGAGGCCAATAATGGTGATAAAATATTGGGTAATTACTGGGTCAAGTTCTGTTAAGCATCTTCATTAATAGTCTGACTGATGAGGCAGAGTTTACCCTCAGCAGATTTGCTGCTGACACAAAACTGGAAGGAGTGGCTGATACACCAGATGATCCTGCTGCCAGCCAGAGGGATTCTAACAACCCAGAGAAATGGGTTAAGAACTTGGTGAGGTTGAGCAAGGAGAAGTGCAAGGTCTTGCCCCTGGGATAAACAAGCTGATGCTCCACTGTATGCTGAGTGCCACTCAGGTGGAGAGCAGCTAGGCAAACAGCCTAGCATCCTGGTAGACCCCAAACTGAACATGAGCCAACAATGTGTCCTCGCAGCAGAGACAGCCAATGGAGCAGATGGGATCCTGTGCTGCATTGAAGTACTGCCAGCAGGTCAAGGGAGGTGATCCTTCACTGAACATCCCTTCCCCTAGGGAGTTCTAGGCACTTTTGAAGCCTCACCTCAAATTCTGTGCTCAGTTTTGGGCCTTGTACTACAAGAAAAAACTTTGGGGTGCTGGAGCATGTCCAGAGAAGGGCAAAAGAGTGGGTGAAGGGTTTGGAGCACAAGTCTTGTAAGGAACAGCCAAGGGAACTGGGTAGTGTAGACTGGAGAAAAGGATGCTCAGGGGAGACTTTATCTCTCTCTACAACTATTTGAAAGGTGATGGTGGTAAGGCAGGGTTTTCGTTAATTCTTCCAAGTAACAAGTGATGGGACAAGAGGAAATGGCCTCAAGTTGTGCCAGAGGAGGTTTAGAATGGAAATTAGAACTTTTTTTTCTCTGGAAGAGTAATCAGGCTTTGGAACAGACCACCCAGGGAAGTTGTAGAATCACCATGCTTGGAAGTGTTCAAAATGTGTGTGGATGCGACATTTGGGGTTATGGCTTGGTGGTAAACATGATGGTGCTGAGCTGATGGCTGGACTTGGAGGTCTTTTTCAAAAGTAACGACTCTATGATTCATCTCTCCTCAGCACTGGTGAAGCCACCCCTGGAGTTCTGATTGAGTTTTGAGCTCCTCAGTCCAAGAGAGACATGGAAGACATGGAATACTGAAAACTGTCCAGCAAAGAGCCACTAAGACCATGAAGGAAATGCAGCATCTCTCCTTTGAGTAAAGGCTGAGACGACTGGAGACAGTTCAGGCTGGAAAGAAAAGGCTCTTCAGGAAAATTATTAATGTATATAAATATTTAAAAGAAGAATGCAAAGAGGACAGAAACAAGCTCTTTAAAGTGACAGGATCAGGGGAATGGGGCACAAACTGAAATATATGAAGTTTCCTGTGAACTTCAGGAAGTACTTCACTGTGAGGATATGTGCTGGTTTTGCATTGATTGGTGAGGAGAGGAGCTACCCATGGAAGTGATTTTTCTAAGAAAAACAGTCAGTGACTAGTTTTGAATATTGACATCTTGTTAAACTGCCAGAAAGTTGAACACACCTCTGTTAGTACACATGTTAAAAACTGTGAAACGCCAGGAGAAGTTATTTTTTCTTTTGGCCTGGGAAAAGGTAAGCCGGCTTGGCTCTCTCCTTGCTGCAGGCCCGGGCCTGGCGGGCCCTGCCCATAGGGTCGGGTCCCTTCCTGGGAAGCAGCTGGGCCCTGCCCCGGCCGGATCAGGCCTGGCGGCTGCTGGGCAGGGCCAGGGGAGGAGAGAAGGCCCCTCTGCAGGCCCTGGGTGAGATATTAACTCTTTCCTTGCCCAGATGAAACTTGCCAAGCATTGAATCCTCTCTGAGTGAGAGAAAAGGACAGAGTGAAAACACGTAGAGAGACAATATGAAGGCAGCAAGGTCAGTGAAGGAGAAGGCACATCCTAGATGGGAAGAGAACGAGAAGATGCCTTGGTTTTAGACTGAAACTCTTTTGTAAAGCCATGGTGATGGACTGTGATATATTAGAATATCCCTTTAAGTCATGGAAGACATGCATGGGGAGCTGGAGCATAGAGCGTTCAAATTGCAGCTATTGGCAAAGGTATATGTGTTAAAGCAAATAAATGTTGAAGTAGCTCTGGTCTTATAAGAAGCTTGAACAGAGAGAGAGAGGTGAGATGAAGATCTGCCCCCAGGAAGAGAACAAGAAGACCTCTCTTCCCAGAATTAAAAATTATCTCAGAGTGGATGAAGAGAACATTTACTTTTGAACTGTTCATATTTAAAATGGTACCCCATGAGTTTACATGACCCATAATGCAGCTGTGGGAAGGCTGCATGATATGGGAGGGATTTCACAAATGCAGATTCCCAGGTGGCTGCTTTTGTGAGAATTAAAGCCATAAGAGGACTGTTTTTCTTGTGGACAAATTTCCATGGCATGGAAAAAGAGACTTCTTTCTCTAAAGGAACTGGTGAAAGACTATTTTAGAGGTGGTAAACTGACTTGGGTTCTAAGCCTTTCTCTATACATTGCCAGTGAGAAAAAAAAGAAGCTTGTTGGGGAGAAGAAGTGTTTTGAAGGTTTTATTCTGTTTCTTATTAATTTTTTCTCTCTTGTAGTTTAATTAATAAAGCTTTCTTTATACCCTTTAAAGTTTGAGCCTTCTTTGTTTTTTCTCCTAATCCTATCTCACAGCAGGAAAAAGAGTAAATAATTCTACCGGGCACTTGTGGAGATTGCTCAGAGAATCTCCATCCTTGGAGATGGTCCTGGATCAGTTGTTCCAAGTGGTCCTGCTTGATCAGGGCAGTTGGATTTCCTTGAACAAGACAGATTATATCCACAGGTCACTTTCAACATAAATCATTCATGTTCTTTCCTTCAATGATCTCTGGATAAAACACTTTTGCATAGCTATTTTTGCATAGCTATAATATCTCCTTAAACTGCAGTCAGCATACATCCAAGGAAAAGAAAATGATCTTACTGAAATTATTAGAACTATTACTAGTATTGTTCATGTTAATGCAACAACATATTTATATATATTAGTATAAAATTTCTGCTTTGCTACATATTTTGTTCCTCTTTTTACTTGGAGTTACAGTGTAACTGCTGTTATAAGAAAGCTTTATCATCCCCATTCTCTGAGGAAGATCTGTGTTTTAGATTCAAGATTCAAGGGATTCAAGGATATATATTTAACATAGTTTTGAATTCTAATCAATATTTAGAATATTTTCAATAAATTTGAATTTCAGTGAACGTGTCTTTCTGGGTCCACTGACAGAAAAAGAAGAAAAATATTGAAAATTAGAAGTTTATATGCTCTAATGAATAACCTACACCAGGATGATTATATTTGAAATGAAGTAATGACACCGGGTGCTGTCAATACTTTATTCTGAAGTATATAGTAATTGTGCTAAGAATGTAGTAAGAATATCTACAAATGAGAGAGCAATCATATATAACTGATTCATTGATCTGCTTAATTTTCAAGTAATTTTATTGTAAAGACTTGAGATGGTGTTTTACTGTTTCGTGGGTGACTGGACACAAATATGAAGTATTAAAATATTTAGGTAGCAGAAAATGGAGACACAAAAAGCTCAATATTTATGTTTTATCTATATTTTACAGGATTAAAATATTTGTCTGCATGGTTAGACAACTAATAGCACATTTTTGAAACATCTCTTATTTTCCTAATATCTTTTTGGCAGTTGAGAATTGACCTATAGCTCCATCCCAAAAAACACTGTGACAAAGCAATCCCTGAACAGAGATGAAGAATCCTGGCCACCTGAAGTGCTAATTCTTCACGTCCAGCCTGTTTGAACCTCTGGTACAATAAAGTTATTTCAGAAATCTTTACAGAATCTTTATAACTATCATACACTAATTACAGAAGAGGAACAAACAAACCTATGAACAGCCTAGGCCAATCTATTGTCTATAAGAATTTCCAAGTGTCTCCATGGACAGCATAAATTACTTGCAAGGCACAAAGTCATGGAACAGTTTAATCATGGGAGAAGTCTTTTCCTAATGCTGGGTGAGAATCAGTTTTGTACTAAGGCATGAGTCCTTTTGTCTCAGATATATATGTAAACTGAATGGGAATGCACTGCCTCCCCTTCACAGTCCAGGGATTACAGTTTGTGGTTCCTGTCAAACGATGGCTTTAGTCTCCAAAGGAGTGACTGACTAACTGTGAATGACAGTGACACTTCTATCCCTAGGTTTTCTGCCATGGAGAAGCACAGTCTATGTTACCATATGTTATACCTCAGACAAAAATTAACTCCCCAGTACTTCAATCAACAACAAAACCACAATTACATATATTCATCGTGCACCTTATAGCTGACTTCGATGAGAATGCCTGATTAAACCCTGTATCTTGCACCTGGACGTCCACACGTTTTCTTCTAAAACAAACACTGCAGCTGTTAAGAATAAATGTGACTTGTTCTGGTACTTGTTTTCTGAATCTCTCTTTCTTCAATCTGTCCTGTTGTGTTTTTTTAACTACCTGTAATCCGTTTGAACAAAAAGACAGATGTGAAGCAGCTTATTATCTTCTTGCAGGGTCTTTGGATAGGTAAAATGGAAGAAATTACATTGTATGCCTATGTGTCTGAGTTTTAACCTATCCTGACAGTGAGAATATTGCAGTTTGCAGTTGTTCTCAGTCATAAAAAAGATAAACAGATCTTTCTCATAGTGGAATGCTAGATTCAAAATAATTCTTTTCCTCTGGCTTATTTTTCTTTGTATACTACTGTATTCTCTGTATGTGCTCTGCAAGCTCTGTCCCATGTGTCTAATTGCAAGTTTGGTAACTGACATCAGCCTCTAACAATGTAGTTAGCTTTCCTTGTTCTCACATTCTGTTCTCTAATGCACGTAGTTTTTCTTCTTTTATGATAAAATCTTTTGTACTATTCATTAAATACCCATATCCAGCTGAAAACTAATGCACAGAATTCTCATGTAGAATGATATTTCAAATTATGACCTCTTCTAAAGCATCCATCTTTCCCTCAAAATTTTTAGCTAGTGATGTTTTCATTATCTTTGTTCATTTTACTGATGCTTGCAAAATATTGTAAGTTTTGCATTTCTTTTTATGTGCTGTTTATGGTGTTGATTTTTGCTGTTTGCAATAATATGTGAACCTGTATCTAGTTAGTATTTTTCCTGTAATGTGGATCTCCTAAAGCCTTTCTTTTTAGAAATATGTCGCAGTTATTTAAAGAATATTGAGTGCCAAAACACTGTTGGCCTTCCATAAGCTTTAGCTTAGGACAGATGCCTGTCTTATATTGGTTAACTCTAGTTATTCCAGTAGTTACTTCAGACTTGGTCCCTCTGCACTGCATTCTTTAACCTTTCCCCTACATCTGCTACTGCCATATATTTTCTTCTAATTATATCCTCTGACAAAATCTCCCTCATATGTCTTGTATAGCTTCTTATAAACCCATTTGTTAATGTTGTCTCCTTAGTCCTCTCTACAGGAGTTAAATGAAAAATCAGGTAGAACTTGAAATCAAAAACATCAAATACATCAGTCAAGGCTAGCTCTGGATAGATAGTCATCTTTCTACTATTCTTTTTTTTACTAGAACTCATTTTTGCAAATATAAATCGGACTGCAGGCCCTTTCTCGGTTTGTCTGGTCCTTTGAAGTGTGACCACTCACTGCTTAAGATGCTTGCAGGATTTATGCTTTATTCTGTGAAGGACTTCAACTCTCTCCAAATAATAAAATTGCTTTACCATGACTTGACCTTTTTTTCTCTAGAATTTTAACTGTTAAGCTACAGCTTCGACAAGAGAAAACACTGGACCCTGGTTGTTAAAAATTCTTGCAAGAGGAGTTAGTAAGATCACAGTCCTCAATATGGTATAGGAACTAAACTGAACAGAGGTTTGATATGAATAGGCTGAGGTCATGTGCCAGTGAGAGAAAGTTATTGTGAATAATAATAATAACATTAACAATAATAATAATAATAATAATAATAATAATAATAATAATAATAATAATAATAATAATGATGATGATGATGATGATGATGATGATGCTATCATCTTCTTCATCATCTAGGCTTTATTAAAAAAAACAATGGATCATTCAGCTTTTGAAAGAGAAACATAAAATGTCAGGGAGGCAAAACAGGCTTCTTTTTGAAAGTACCGTTTATACAAAAATTTTCCCCTTCTCATTGTGTTCTAAAAAGTAGATTTCAGACTTGTTTTGAGTTGCTTTTTGCAGCGTTCAGTGTTTTGGTGATACTGCAGTCTCCTCTGGTCACCAACACATTATTTCTACCATGTCTGACTTGAGTGGCTACTCACTCAGCATTTCCCAGGATATGAGCTCTTTGCCTGCAGCCCCAGAGTCCCCCCAGCCATTTTTATGGGAGACCTCACCTGAGTTCTTCTCCTAAAAGGAACACAGTGCAAGTTGAGAAATAAACAAAACTAACCTACTGTCCACCAGAGACCTTGTCTCTATAATTGAGAATAGAGAGGTCTGAAGTCCACAGAGACAGTCAGTTGCAGCAGTTATGCATGTTGGGGTCTGATTTCCTCCCCAGGATGTGTATTTTTGTTTGGTTTGGGATTGTTTAATGTTTTGTTTTGCTGGGGTCAGGCGGTGGGGGTAAGAGCTGGCTTTTTTTGTTTGGGTTTGTTTTTCTTTTAGTGGTTTGGAGTTTTTTGTGGTTTTTTTTAAAGTGAAAGATTCGTGAAATGTGCATTGTCCAGTGTAAATTCAGTCAGGTATTCAATCCATCTGTTGGATTAAAAGTATTGCCTTTCCAAGTACACAGGTTTTTTAATTACCTCTTCAATGAAGCTGAACAAACTACAGTCAGGTCACACCATTCAGCATGGTTCAAAAGTTTTATGAGCTATGTTGCACCTCACAACAAGTGTGCAACCAGCTTTCACAAAACAGCACACTATCTCTCAGTAAGATTCTGCTTTTACTCTGGATGGTCCCAACAGCATTGTTGCAAGTCTGCTGTATAAATTCAGCATTTATATTGTCTGGCACGTACACAATCTCCAGGATTTTGTCCTACATTTCAAACAGTGGTAGGCACAATTTACCTGTAGTGTATGTGCACTGTCTCATGGGAAACTTAACACTACCCATGAAAATGCTAGTCTAACTGTTGAGGGGCTATAGTGGAAACAGTATCCTACGCCTTCCACATGGGTTTATCATGAAGGTAGCACAGGCACAGGTTGCTCATATATTCCCAGCTCTGTGACATGCCTTCCATTAAAATATCACACAGACTTTTGAATTTCTTTTTTCCATTCAAAATAGTTTCTCTATTTCTGTATTTTTATTTTGTCAGTAAAATTCATGGTTATTTGTTCAGCACCAACAACATAGAGGCCTAATTAGTGTTTGAACTGTTCATATAAGATGTTTAAGAAAAACAGGTGGGCAGTGTTGCCAGTAGTTATCTTCTAATCCAGATTTCCAATAGAAAAGTGGTTTTAAAAATTTCTCTCTGATTTTCATGTAAGAACTGCTAATAGTGAATCTACTGCTCAACAGTAAATATCATGCCAATTAGAGGTGAGGGAAAGAAATCTTTAGGTTTTCTGTCATGGTGTCCTGAGTTCTAGTATAAGATATGCCCAAAGCATTCTATCACCATCTTCATGAACTGTTGAAACCAATTTCTGAAGCAGTGTTCTTCCAGGTTCCCCCTCCCTCTTCTGTTAATGGGTCTTCTGCTAATGGGTCTTCTGCTAATGGGTCTTCTGCTAATGAGGCTTCTGTTAATGGGTTTTTTGTTAATGGGTCTTCTGTTAATGGCCTGCTGCATGACTCATAGGTAACTCCCTCTGGGAGTTATCTCTCTTTAATGGGCCATCAAGGACCCCCTGTACGACTCATTATCCCATTGTGAGATGCTCCGCCCAGGGGGAGGAGCCAAGCATTCTCACCTGGATATAATCTGGGATTTGGGACAATATGGGGGACCTTACCCACTGGATTCCCAGAGGATCAGAGCTACCAGACCTTTCTACGGGATCACTGCTTCCATCATCCCGCTCAGGTTGTATTCTGACTCTGTCAGTGGTCTTTTGTATTATTGCATCTATTTTATTTTACCTTTTTTTTCTTATTATTAGATTGTATTTCTGACTTGGAGCCTCTCACTCGTTTTGCTTTCAAACCACTACACATGGAAAAGAAGTCGGTGAGGAACAGGGAAGGGAAAGGTGAGAGAATGTAAGAAAAATGAAGGAGACTTGATCTCCTACTAGCTCTCACTTCATGGCTCAACATTTCTTAGCAGCATGGCAATAATATCAAGCAACTGCAGTGAGGGTCAAGCCGTAGTTCTAGGCAATGTGTATGCTACAAGAATATTGCCTGTGTTGAAATAGTGCCTCAGGAAATCTCTAAGGTCTTCCCCAGGGCTTGGTAATATTGTTCAGAAATGAGGCTTTTGCTTGCTTCTAATATAGATGTCCTGGCTTCTATCTCAAGATATTGAGACCTGGCTGGGATGTTTACACAGTGTAAAGGAGGTGAATGATATCCTGTCAGCCCTGATCCCACAGCTGTGATGAAAGTGAAAATGGCATGTGCAGGTGACAAGGGAAAGGAATGGGAAACAGAAAGGGAGAAAAGAAGTATGCTGAATTTGCCTTTGGGAGTTTTGCCCATGGTTTATAGAGACAGTACAGCAGTTAAAGGAAAGAATGTTGCAAACCCAAGGGAGGGTGAGTACTCGGAATCAGGAAAGGCAGTCTGAAACAATTTTCCTAATGAGTAAATGCAGAGGGCAGATGAATTCTGAGCTTTTACTGTGTCCAGTGTCATCTTCAAATTCTACCTGAATGTTTTGTAGCTTCATGTTATTAGTTACAATAGAGCATACTTCAGGAGTGTTGCTGTTGTTTCTTCTGTTGGCATAAAATTTCCTCCTTTCCTTTTCCTCTTACTCCATGCCAGCCCCCATCTCATGAAACAGGACCAAGTTTCAAACTGCAGTCTGGGATGCAAAAAAAAAAGGAATAATAAGGAAGAGCCCTGGAAAGGAAAAAATAGCTTGTGGTTTTAAGGGACTTCTAAGGAATTCCCAGTCTGACCCACCTCCAACTGAAAATGTTTTATCTATGAATGCAAAATTTATACTATCAGCTCTAACATTATGTCTTAGCAGAAAGGATTTAATCACTATTCTATGGACAAATTGCCAGACAATTCCTGCTTGACTAATTTGTACCTCAGACAAACAATGAGCCAAATCATTTGGAGAGAATCAGAAGGAACCTATAGTTTTAACATTTTCAATGAAAACCAAAGTTCAGTTTGAGGTTTGGGTTAGAGATGTACCCAAACCACCACCCTTGCTATAAATAAGTCCACATTTTAGAGATGTTTGATGTAGGTTTGGATCAGATTTTGGGGTTTGGGCTCATTTCAAGTTTGTTTTCCTGTCATTTGATTTCCAGGAAAAGTAAGGAATATTACTCCTGTAAGCAGGTAAATTGAATGACAGTTGTAAGTACACAAATTTGCAGTGGGCATATTTCTTTTTCTCTGATTCATTCTCAAAGTTAGTAACACTGGTGTGAATCTGAGTAGAGCAGCAAAAAAAGTCTAATTGTATCAATGGAAACACTTTATAATAAGTAACATTTCCACAGCAAGGGAACTGCTAAATGTTTGGTGTTCCAATTAAGCTTTTAAGTGCACTAGTTGCTTTGCAGGACTCAGGATGTGTCAGGCTGTTCTGCATCCGACTGAGAGGTAACAGACTTCTGATTTTATAGACATGAGGACTATCTATCTGTTAAGAAACTTTTGAAAGAAATATTAGAATGAAAATTTGCAATAATTTAGACCTAAATAATGGGGAACATATGCCTCACCATTTTAATATTCAGGTATGATAAAACCCCAGGACAGCTAGATTTTTGTCATGTTATACTTTCACCTTGAAACCTGTTAGGTTTGACTGCTGCACCTTGCTGTTTCTGGTATTCACCCTGACTTAAAACATCAAGGTTTCTTGTTATTTTGCACATTAGATGCAGAAAATTAAGGTCAGTTTGACCACTTTGAGACACTGGAGGTCAGCATCTTTTCAAGTGTCTAGGGCATTTTTCTTTAGTTGGTCTTACAGGTATTAAGCACATTTAAAAATATTTCTTTGACTGTTCCAAGCTGGATGCAGTCAGAACACGCCATTCTCACTAATACCTTTAACTAGAAGAAATGCACTTTGTTGAGTCACTTCAGTAACATTATGTTGGTGTACTTTTTATAAGGTAAATAATTTTTGCCTCAGTGAGTTTGCTTTTTACTGCTGGATAAGAACATCTTGTGCCTAAAATCAATCATGCAGGTTTTTCTTCTAGCCCCACTTTTATACTGTAACAGACATTAAGTAGAAAAATGACAAAAACAGCATGCATTTTCTTTGTATCTTTATCTGTATCTACCTGGGGAACTGTTCACACAAACAAATTAACAAGAGTAATTAAGTAAATAGAACATCCATTTGAAAAATGTACTTCAACTCTGTTCGTTGGGGTTCTATTTTTGGGTATAGTTTTTGAGCTGGCACATCTCGGAGCTGGACAGGCAAGATGTATATATTCCTCATTTTCAGTTGCTTTCCTGCTTGGCTGACTTCATATGGAGGTTTTGTGGAGGGTTGTTTCTAACAGCAGGATTTCACATGGTAAGGATGTAATTCAGGAAACAAAATTTGACATGTTGGCATCTGCTAGAGCCATTCAGCCCATCTAGATGAATGAAAGCCTGACATGACCACGATGATGCCGTCTCTTACAATTTTATCTTAAAAAATTAAACTAGTCTGCTGTTGTGAATGTTTCTAGGGATACAAATCTCTCTTCCATGGTCTAAAAAAAGCTGAAAGTGACAACAGACAATGATGTAAGTGTGAATTTTAGGTTGATCAGAGTCTGTCCTGACCACTTCAAATAGTTTATTGTACTGAGCATTTAGAAAATCAAAAAAGTCCCAAAACAAACTCTTTAACTTTCTGCATATGTTTGAAATACTGTCTACTGAAAATGCTTGCTTACATAACATTACACCTGCTGTATGGATTTCATAACCCAGGTTGTATTCTACTCCGAAGATGTCATCAACATATTGGTTCATTCTGAATAGTGTCCTAGGGAAGTGTTTTCATCCTTGACTACTTTATATGCTAATAAAAAGCTGATTTTATCCTTTTTCTGCAATGTTACATAGAAATCTTCAGATTCCAAAGCGGGTCTTTTGACATGTCTCAAGATAATAACAAGTAATAAGCTTTAAATACTTTTTTGTTGCTCCTGTTGTCATGTTCTTTCTAGAAAGGAGAATGTTGTCAGCTTGCATTTCACAACAGCCCTTCAGAAAGATATTTTATTTTGCTTCATTTCTTAGGAATGGAGTTTGGAAGGCTGAAGATGTTTGAACTGCTTTTGGTGCTTATTTGTTTGCTATTGCCTTGTAGGCTTTTTAAAGCACCTGTTTGGTTACAGTTCTGGTGAAGTGCGAAAAACAGCAGTCTCTGAACTGTTTATGAATACTCTGGCATATTTGATTTTGTCAACAAGCTGTTCTAGAGAGAGATTATTGCATAATTTGTATAGTTCCTCTGTTAACCTCAGATATGAAGCAGGACAACAGGGCTGTATAGAGGTTAAATAAGGAACTAGATTATCTTAAGATTGGAAAACTTAAAAGAAGGGAAGGATTATGTAGAATCAAATGTGTATGTCAAAATATAATATTTTCATTTTTCTATGCCACATTTTATAAGTTATGAACCTATTTTGATTAAAGGTTATTTTCTATATTATGAGCAATATTCCTTTTAAATAAGCATGTGCATATATTTTTACAGAAGGTTGTTAGCTAAATATGTAGTTAAGCCTCAGTTTGTAGCCAGAAAAATATTACTTAATACTCTCTTTGTACTTAATTCTGTTGGGTGGATCAATCAGCATTCAGACAGGTGAAGCCAGATTTGATCAATTTCTAAGGAAAGACCTTGAATGTTGCATGAGACAAAGTCTTGAATTCTGTTTATGTTTAAAAAAATTCTAACACAATGTCAGTTGCTCACATTTATTTTTGGCAACAATTCTACACTTGAAAATGAAATAAACCTCCAAGTCCCTGTTTCCTTAACATTGGAGCTTTTGCTTGTGACAGAAATTATTGAAATAAGTTTTTAGATTCTCAACCAGATCTGTCTTTTATAAATTATACCACCACAATATCAGGGTTATTTATAATGGAAGACAAATGCCTGAAATTTTTTACCTTCCACTGCATTTAAAGTGATCTATTAACTTTGTTCTGATTTGGAAGATGAACAGATTTGGAGGTATTGGAATTCTGAGTAGAATGAAACCCCTTTTGTTAATTCCTCTTATAACACAGATCCTAAACCAGGCCAGCTGGCATGCTCTCATCTTGAAAGATGTCAGCACATCTCCTTGGAATGCTTGAATGATGTACATGTACAAATAAACACTTGGATCTATCACACACTTGTATCAGCTCTGCCTCATCTTGTGGTCTGGCAGCTGTTATGCTCTCCCCATCCTGTCTCCCCACCCTAGTTGTTGAAATGCCTTAAGGATATCAAACTGCAGTAAGCCAGGTGCATCCATTGACTTGTACTTGGTGGATTGTAAGGTGTGGTTTTCATTGCTGCTGGTTTTTGTGATATGCTGCAGGCTAACTAGATGGAAGTGACAAATTATTTGATGACAGTTCATGTCAGGGGTCTACAGACATCCGCAGCAATACTGTCACACTTTGAAGTGACTCTGCTTCCTAGTTAAAAAAAAGGTTTTTTCAGTGTACCTCAACGGTTCTCTGATCCTCAAAAGGTGACAATGCTAAGACAAGCTCAATCTATGCTTGCACTGTAAGGTGTCTGGGAACTTCAAAGGCTCTGCTGCAGCCCTTTCCAGGGGTCTCAGTGCTATCCAATCAATCAGTTGTCAATGTGCCATTAATATGATGTCAGTAGTGGATCAGTAAGAAAACTCTAAACCAAACATCTTAGAAATCAATTGTGAGTGTAGACATTTACTGCACAGTTAATCTGACTTTTTGGCATGCACATCTGGCCTGAATTAACACCCAGGACTGCAAATGTTCCCACAGCAAAGGTCCACCTCTGGTAACACAACACCATTGGTTCTCCTATTGATCTCTTTAAGTTTGAGGATAGATCCACCCTAAGACATCCTGTATTTCTCCACAATCTTCACAGCAATTCATTCTGGAGGAACTGTGAAAAGTGAACTAGATGATCTGTTGAGTTTCAGTAACTGTTTAATCCTTCCTAACAAAGAAGTGCTTGAACTGTAAACTGCCATGCTGACCTATATAGCATAGCTGATACATAGCTGATAACATAGCTGTCAAACCTCCAGATGTGATTCTGAGAGTTTTCTAGATGCATGACACAGAGGGAGGTAGCAGTTGAATACAGATTTTCCTCTTTGTCTCTCACAAAGGAAACCAGTTTCCACAAAGAAAAGTGAAGTGTTACAATTCCTTCTTTTTTCAGGGACTATGGTGATTATTTTCACCATGCTTTTTAACCCCTTAAATATATTTCAGTGGCTGCTGGAGGTCCTGAAGCAGTCAGAGGTACAAGACATTCTCTTAAAAAAAGAATTTGGTCTTATGGTAGTTCCTGTGGAAAGCCACTATTTCAGCTTAGATTTGAGGTTTAATCCCACTGCTAAAGTCTTAGTTTGTAAGAAAGTTTCTCACTAGGTACACCAGGAAGTTGGAGAAGAGCTTTGGGAGCTGGTGAAGTGTAGATACTGTTCTGAGAGGAAATACCACATCAGAAAATGGGAAACAGGAACTGGGAATGCAAAACAGAGATTGGTGTTTTTGAAGAACACTGATGAGTTACCTATATGCGGCACTAGGCAAGGCAAGGAAGATTTACCAATGCACTGCAGAAAGCCATGTTCGCATGGTGTTACTCTGAGTCAATGCAATTTCTATGTTTCCAAGGTGCTTAAATCAATCTGTGATACAATGATTATAAGGAAGCCTGTGAGAAGATTTTGCAGGAGAAGCAAGTCACTTCTTTCAAGAGTTTTCTACCTCTTGGATGAATATTAGTCAACTTCAGTAACTGTCATATTGGGGAGTATCAAACAGCTGATTGCAGACTTGAAGTTGTATAAGCTCACCTGATGAAATATCTGGGCCTTTTTTTCAATTGTTAGAATTTTCTAAGTCCTATAGTAATTGCTTTTGTAAGGAAAGGATAAACTTAAAATATTCACCTATGGGATTTCATGCAGATATTTTTGTTTAGTATAAAGTGGAAAAATGAGTTTGAAATATTTCTAAAGCTTTACTAATTAATTGCCTAGAACATTATTCATTAAGCTTTCATTTATTTCACTAATTTTGAGCTGCTGGTTCAAGTTTTGAGTCTTGGCATTATCAGCTAGGTTTGCCAACTAGTTCTGCAGAATATGAATACGTATAGGGTATTTCTTGTTGGCCATGGATTTTCCTTCTCTTCTCTAGCAGTTATCAATGCATCATAAACCTCACTTGTCTTCTAGTTATGCTACCATTTATGATGCTACATAATGAATGGATAATAGAACTTCTTTCTGTTTATTTTCTTGATTTATTCTTTTTGTTACAATCTCTTTTTTTGCATCTGTTTCTTCTTAACTGAGTAATCCTATACCTTTGAGGATAATTGTCATCTGAATGGTTTGTGTTATTAATTGTTGTCAATTAAATGATACCAAGATACACTAGCTCTTTTTTTTTTTTCCCTGTAGAACTCAGTTCATACTCAAATTCAGTAGAAAAGTAAAATAAGCACAACATGCTTTATATATTCTCAGATTTCACAGTTAGGTCCTGAGCAGCAGTCTTGTTGTGTAGGGTCATCATAAAAAATGACCTTAACATACATCTCTCTTCTTGTCTAAAAAGACCAGATCTACCTGTCTGCTGTTTCTTCTTCTTCATGGAAGAAATTCTTCAGTAATTATAAAGCTTTTCAGAAAACAGTCTTGGTTTTCTCTGTCCTTGGCACAGGACTTATGTTCCATGTGATATTCTGCAGACTTCCTAGATTGAATTCACCTTTTATTTGAGTGATAACGCTTACTAATTTTTTCTAGCACGAAAGCTGGAAATAACAGACATACTTTCCACACAGTGTCTCGTTATCTTGTCTTCATTTGTATGATGATTTTTTTTCAGAAATCATCAAACAAGCTTTTCAAATCCCAGTCCAGCTTTAGGAGATAAACTGGTTCCCTACAGTCATCACTAAAACGCAATCACCATCAGGGTGGAATTTCATTGTGAGAAGGGTATTGCAGTGACAATCGAGGAAAAGACTATTTTGAATTCACAGTTGAGCTATTATGCTTCCATAAAGTCCTGCACGATTTTAAATTTATTTAGAAGAAAACACGTCCCTTAATTTTTATAGTTGACCATGGAAGAATAGTTAGAAGCTTTCAAGAATTCATGTTATTTACCATGAATTGAAGAAGTAACAAAACACCACACCAATACACTAGTAGTAATAGATGTTGAAGAAATAAGAATTGATTGAAGGACTTGAAGATGAAAGAACTTCATGAAGTTCAGTTAGGAGAAGTGCAGGATTCTGCATTTGAGGAAGAATAATCCCATGCACCACTATACGCTGAGGAAAGTTCAGTTGGAGAGCAATATTCCAGAAAAGAAGGTGGGGGTCCTGGTGGAGCCAGAAATGTTCCACTGCAGCAAAGGCGGGGATCTTATGCTGTAGTAATGTACTTCCAGAGAGGTGAAGGAGGTGATTCTCCTCTCCTCTGCACTGGTGAGGCCACATCTGGAGTGCTGGGTTGAGTTCTGGGCTTCTCAATGAAAGAGAGACATGGACATAATGAAGATTGTCCAGCAAAGGGACACAAAGATGATGAAAAAATGCATAGTTTTTCCTATGAGGAAAGGCCAATATTAGATGCTAATGTTTAGGAAAGTTTTTCTGTTTAATTCTGATCAGGGCTGAAGGACTAAATGCCACTGGTGTTGCAGTTTGGCTGAAGACAAGCACTTCTTACATTTTTTATTTCAACAGTTTGCACTCTAGATCAGTTCCCATATTTTTATCTGTTTTGATGCCTATTGTAAAAGCAACAATTCTCTAAGTCATACAAAACCAAAGTTTCTTTGAGTAAAGGAGCATCTTCAGTCAAGATTTCTTTATTAGATTTCAGGGTATGTTGGTACTGGATATTTTGCCACCACGAAAATTAAGACAGGTTTAACTCTCAGTTTTTCCTTGCAGACCACTGTACAATTATTGTCTCGACCTCTCAGTCATATCCTATGCCGATGACACACAATTAGATGATCATTCCTTCCTGCAGCTTAAGAAATTTGACATAATCACAATTTGTGCTGAGTTAATTTGTAACCTAGGCTGGATGCACTCTCAGAAGACATTCCTATTAGGAGCCACTTAGGACTTCTTAAAAAGAGACCTGATGTACCGATATATTTCAATGATTTGCACTTATCACATATTTAGCAAAGGAGACATAATCTGTGTAGTTTTGGGTTTGCTTTTTCTGTTGCCTCATGAGTTGTTAAATTACAACTGTTAATGTTCAACTATATTACCTCATCTATCTGAAATCCTCATAATTTGTGTGAATGTGATCAAATAAATCCCTTACCCCCGAGGCTTTTGAATGAGTTTGTTTCATTTCGCTGACTGATAAGGGTTGTCATATTTAATCTAACATCAAAAGTGAGGAGAGGAAAAGCAGAAGCAGAAGAAAAAGAAATTACCATTTTTTTGTGAGATTGAGTAGAAAATTTGTAAGTTACATAAGTAAAAATAATTATGCCTCTTCACACTTGTTGAGATAGAGAGGTGTTTTATTCTTGGGGGATTTAAAGCAAACAGATGCCACACTGGGGTGGATTGCTTCAATGGGTGGCCCGGTTTCTTGGCAAGTACATAGCCTATAGGTAAAACTGAAGGGAACAAAAACATTAATTGATTCATTTTAATTACAGGATACATCTCTTTCACCATCTTGTCTGTGTTTAACAGTTATTTCTAAGCACTTTAAATCATGCAGCTAGACATAGCTTTAGAAGTCTTCAAACAGAAATCAGGAATTTTCCCCTTTACATTCACAAAACTTTTTGTTCACTTTATTTTTTGAAGTCATCATTTTTAATTGTG
This sequence comes from Trochalopteron elliotii, assembly GCA_024734555.1. Lineage (NCBI taxonomy): Eukaryota > Metazoa > Chordata > Aves > Passeriformes > Leiothrichidae > Trochalopteron > Trochalopteron elliotii. Next base: position 423,684 of record JANPWX010019538.1, on the reverse strand, counting down.
GTTAGTGATAGATGATAGGAGGATAACAACTATTTAAAATATATGGGTTAGATTCTCACATGATGTCACTTTGCATTATTTTGTCATGACACAGGATTTGGGTTTCATGCTATTAAACCAGCTGAAGGTAGTGGAATTGTCTAAACTCATCAACTATGCCAGGTCAGAGTATGAACAGTAATGTTTCCGAAAACAAAGCAAAATGCACAATCATAGGTAGCCAAGAGGTTTTTAGTGCAGAAGGACTGAGCTAGATGATCCAGCTACCTGTTTATACTGCAGCAGAAAATCAGCATAATTTCAATAGAAGGCTGGGAGTAGAAATTTCTTATCTTGACTGCTGGCTCCTTGCTTTAATGTAATTCATTATTATTATAATGCTAGCACCTAGAGGCTTTTAAAAAAAGGTATCTCAAAATTTCTCTGAATTACTTGTTGACTATAATAGAGGAAAACAAGACAGAAAATAAGCTTACCTGCAATAAACATCATGAACTGTGCAACAACAGCAGATGCCAGTGGTGTATTCATTGGGGGGAACACGTAATGAGGTGACAAAGTCCAATTAAAGGACTTGGATGAAGGGAAGAGGAAAAAAAGTGAAAGAAAAGAAAAAATAAGGAGAGAATAGGGCAGCAGATGTAACTAAGGAGAAGAGGAAAGGAGAATTGTGCCAAACTCATAATTTTCTTATTATTTCTGATGGGTCATATTTGTACTTTTACAGTCATTGCCCATAGATCTTTCCCCAAGGTGAGTTCCCCAAATCCAGTAGTAAATCCCCAAACTGTTGTCGGTTCTGGGGGAGGAAGACGAACTTGTCTTGACTACTTGTAATTCATTCTTTTTTTCACCCTAATTTTTCTGCTGCTTCTTTTAGCTTGTCAGCTTATCTAATCATGAGTCTAAGTTTCTCCAGGTGTTGAAACAGCATTAACATCTAAAGATGAAAAGGCTATAAAAATGCTCAATCATTCTTGTTCATGTCAGGCTTTGCAGTGAAACTGTTTTCTCACTTGTGACCTGTCTGTGCTTGTTCTTCATAATCTTTTTAATGGATCTGTTACTATCAAACTGAGCTCTGAGGTGAGCTCATAAATATACATTATTGGTTTTAAAGAACTGAAGATGATGGCTATATCAATGGAATGTTTTTAACATTTATTTTTTGGGGGCAGGCTTCTATGGTTAAAATAATCTGCAGCTGTTTTTTTCCTCATCTAAGTTTATCTGAAACTGCAAGACAATTCAAATCAAAAAAGAGACCTGGTAATTTTACAATGGATGAACAATCTCTTGGGTTCTTTGAATTTTTCAATCCAATACTAATAGTTAAAATCTTCTTCAGTCTTCTGGCACAAAAGTAAATTGGTAAAAGTTTTTGAGGTAAAAACTTGTGGTAAAAACCTTTCTATCTATAGGAAGTAAGCATGCAATCTCCATACTAAGCATGCCTGTGATAAGCTTCTTAATTGCCCCTTGAAAATTCATGAAATATATAATGAAAGAAACCCACATTAAAAGGCTTTTACCTGGAAGTGCTTCACAAAGCCTCCTTTCCCACTGTAGATGGGCTCACTATTTTTGTGAGCATGACATTTAAGTAAGACAAGTTCTCCAATACTAAGCTTAAATTATAAAAATAAAGGAAAAAGACAGGGATAGCAATAGAGGAGTTATTTTTATTGCTATAATTGTGGAATTTTTCAGCCAAATATTTCTTGAGTTTGATATTTTTCCTTTGCTAGCCTCTGAATAACCTCAGACCACATCTAAATCTTTCTTCACTTTTCAACCCGAAACATAGGAATTATGAGAGGAAAATTTTATATGTGATAAACTGAAACTCCTATTAAGTTTTATAAAGTATGTTCTTTTAGTCATCATAAACCACACCCTTAGCCAAATTATCTTTAAACTCTGCATGTTTTATTATATAGGTTCTGAATTTAGAATTAGTGATGCTTTAACAAAAAAAAAATTAGTAACTTAAAAGAGAGGTAGACTGAAGCTGTATTAATTCTATAGTTTATTTGAAATGGTGCCATAATCTTTAATTTTCTGGGATCATGATGACTCATGATCTAACCATAAAATCAATAATTCAGAAATCCAGCAGGTTTTAGTATAAAAAACTAGAAAATGATGTTATGCTGGATTTATGGTTTTCACTTCAAGTCACCTGATCTGGGTGAGCAGCTATAGTTTTCTGACACTGTAGCTAGTATGACCAACAGTAACTGCATTTTTTCAAGGCTGAAAAGCTGTTTGAAAAAGAGGAGCTGCTAAACAACAACAACTTCCTCCTTCCGTTTTCTGTGCCACCTATCTTACTTAGATGGACAATTTATGCTTTTCAACAAGACATTTTTTTCTTCCACAGCACACTGATTATTGCTGGACTTAGATGATCAGTGCATTGTTTCAGTCATATTTTGTTATTATTTGCATGATGACCATGTATTAATAGATCATTCTCTGCGCAGAAAAAAGCAAAGAAAATAAGAATGAATATAATTCTCTGCAACAATATGATGGCCATCACCATGTCTTTCATGCTCTCTGCTTTCATTGAACACAGAAACATGATGGAACATGAGCTGCTGACAGTTCTGTGAAACACTGGAAGTGGAGGCAAGACCAGCCTAAGTTCTGAACATTGTCCCATCACCCAGACATGACTTAGGGTGATTAAAATCCCCCTATGATTAATTGCTGATAAATGAAGAGCACTATACTTAATTTGCTCTCTGTAAATCATTCTTCTATCTTCAGTAATGTTTGGGAGCTGAATCCATTTCTTTTTTTCTTTTTTTTTTATGCTGCATTTTTTATTGTTGTCATTACCATAGCTGTCATATGAAAAAACAGGTTCACTGCTTAATATAAAAACATGTCTGAGGACATAGTTCATGATGTAAGGTATTTCCTTGCAGGAAACACAACTTCAGAAGGAACATTCATTCTTTTCATACTGTTAGTTTTCTGTAGAGTTCTGAAAATGTCAGAAATTTAAAATGTGCAGATAGTGAAAGCTGCTGTTTGTGTGCTGCTTACACCTCTTCTAATACCCCAAAAGATTTACCTTGCCTTTGACTCTGAATAGCTATCTTCACTGTACTTTTGTTGAAAATAACATGCTCTTTCATGGTACAAATGGAGAGCCAGTCTTGACCTGAAGACTGTTCTTCTTTGTGTGTTTTAAAATGCTTATTATGTCAGTACTTAATAGTCAGGTTTTCTTCATTTAAAGCTGATATAAGTTGTATTGTTTTTGAGTTATGGGCCACTGTGAAATGCTTCAAAACCTGACTAACCAGCAAAATTATTTTAGTCTAGAGAACTAGAAACACACAGTCTGAGGGTTTTGGTTTTTTATAACAGCATTGTGCCCCTTTCTGCTCATAAAACTGATAACGCCTCCAAGACCATAACTAAACTGCCCCCATGCATCTAGAAACATAAAGGCATCAGGCAGAGATGCCAAAACGCTAAACCAGTAGACTGCCTTTTCTGGGGCTCTCTGGGGCTCTGTGCGTATGTAGATTGTGTGGAAGAGGCTGTGAAACTGGGGTCTTGGTCATCATATCTTCCTAGGCACATTACTCCAGGACACCCACACAGTTTTAAAACATTATCCTTCCTACCTTTTACTCAAGATCCTCACCTATCAAAGAAAAAGGTATAGAACTAAACTCTAGTAAATGTGATATTTTGCATTTTCCTGACTATTATACTCAGAATAACTTTAATGAAAGCTTGAAGAAATAAATTGAATCTATAATGCATGTTTAGCATCAGAATTGAAGCAAAGAAACAAGCAAACAAAAAGAATGCTACTTTGTCCATTTAAAATATCTTTCGAGAAGAACATTGATGCATGTCCTCAACTCTGAAGCATTGTTCTCTCCTATTTCTTATCTTCCCATTTTAACAGTGCTTGAGAATTAGACTAAATTTTCACCTGAGAGTCCTTTGCAATTTATCAGCAAAGATGCTGACTGTATGCAGAAACCTGGAATTAATGTACATTATTTATACAGCTGATTTTCTTATCAATATGTGATGTACTGTATTGTTCAATCAGTAGTTTTGATCTGTCATGTGCCAAAATACCTTTAATTCAGGCACAGATGTAATACCTCCCAAAAACTGAACTTGAGCACAGCTTTTGGAAGCTGAGTGTTTCCACACATATAAAAACTAAATGGCTATGATTCAATTCATTGAAGGTTATTTATACCTCAGAACTTACTGTCCTAAAAGTGCCTGTCCCATTGGAAATATGATTCAGATGCCCTGAACTGGAGAAATATTTTCCTTTTTCCTGTGTAAAACATGAAACAAAAGACAACTGAAAACAACCTCATTAAAACAATTCCTTTATCCTTCTTTGACAAAGTAAATTTTAAAGGCACATGGCAGTTTCCCTACATAGGTGGTCTATTTTATGTGTTAACCTCTCAACAACCTCTGAGGTACCCTATGATTTATTAATGAGTTCTGAGGATTTTTAATCTGTTGAAAATCAGCACATTGTGCAAGGAGAGATATCAGTTTTTTCAGTCTGTTAGAGGCTAAATTTCCAAGTGCAAGAAATTTCTTTCAAAAGCATTTCTTGTCCTTGGCCACTTCTACCTATGCTCAGGTTAAATGAATGTGTTAACCAGGATGACCCTTCTCTGCTGGGCTGTGTTCCCTTAACTGTTTGGGAAGACACAAATTGGTTTTCATGAACAGTTGCAGAGAGTTGATGTCATTATTGTGCCCATGTGTGATGTTTAAGTATGCTCCAGGGATGATTACTGGAAGTGTTTCTTTTCATATTTAGTAGTCCTAGTGCTTTTTACCGTCCTTTGATTATAGCCTGAATATCTTTCCATGTATGAAGGCAGGCAAAAGAAGCTTTTTTTAGTGAGGAAAAATGGATACTGCAGGCCAGACCTTCAGCTGGCATAAATCTTGCCTGCTCTGTTGAAGCCACTAGAAACATACCAGCTACTTTGCAGAGGAAGCAGCCATGTGTTCTTTGTGACTTTCTTTTTTGGAAGCATCTTTATAGAGTTACAAATGTGTTTCATATCCTTGGTCCTGGGAGGAGAACAAGCCAACACTTGACTATATTCCAGCTTTCTAAATGCAGTAATTTAATGATGCCCGTTAATCAGTCAGCTAACTTGCATGGAAAGTCTTTACAAATGAGAAAATAGAACTTTTAGTTGTTACTGTTAGAAAAAATTCTTCTTTTTTTTAAAATATAATTGGTGTCATTTTTTTCAGTGCCAAGTAAAAGCAGAGGCATTTTTCACCCTCTAAATCTTCCAAACTGTCACTACCCATAGTCTCAGACAGTTGTGAGAGAGGAGTTGAACTGCTTCAGGGTTTAATGCGCTCTCTGTGAGGGCTGGGCCTGTCATTGCCCAGTGATGTAATTTCACTAGTTTGTACAAAATGGTTGGGCTGGTACAAGTTGCTTGCAGACACTTACATTCCTACTACCTACGCGGGAAAACAATTTTTAATAGCAGATAGCAGAAACAGGATGGAAATGCTCTTGCTTGAACTGGTGCCACATGGCTGCATCAGCCCATTTAGGGGTGAGCCAGGGGCAGACTTTCATCAGTCTGACATACCTACAGTTGACTGGAACACAAAAATACTGCCAGATTAGCAATAAAAAGGAGAGGAAAAAATATCCCTGAAGATATGTTTCTGAAATGTTTTCCTGAGACTTATTAAATAGGCCAGGGAGGACCATTATATCACCCCGTCTCACCTTTTGTACATCACAGGACGTTAAAATTTAGCTGGCCCTATACATCGTTCCAAAGCTGTCAGAGGGTTTAAACATTTCTGCAGTCTGAAAGCAGCAAGGGCATCCAGAAAAGGAACTGGAAGAACCATGGTACTGCTGACACCTGGAGCTCAATACTGTGAGCAGTCTACTGTATATGTGGAAGGTTAGTCCAGACCTAGTCTCAGCAGATGAACCAAATTCTACATTGCAAAATAAGTTTAAAAACCCCTGAAAAAATGGACCTGGCAACACTTGTTAATCTAACACCACAAAAAATTCCCTCTTGATCTCTATGGACATGAAGATATTCCAGGTGAGTGCCTGGGGAAAGTGTTGTGCTATAGCAGAACTATAGGGTATCTACTAGGAACAACTGGACTTCCACCATATGCTGAAGCATGCCTGGACCATCAAGCTGTCTTTGCCAAGGATTAATAGCATCTCTATGGTGTGAGAGCTACAGGTCTGGAATAGCCCTTTTGCACTCCAGGGATGCTTCAGCTCTTGCCCAGGACAACTGTTAGTATGGTTGTACTATGAAGAACCACTGCTTCACAGATGTATGTGTGCACCTGTGAAGGACAGAAACATGATAAGGATCTGAAAGCCCCATGAAAGAAATCTCCTATGCTCTGATTTAAACTCAGGAAGAGTGACTTTACGAGCCTCTGTGCTGTCGGGGACAGTGACATGTTATGTGTGCTCTTGCCTGCTTTCTTTCCTACCCTTGCACCTCCATGGTTTTGCAACCAGATCTCAATATACCCATCAAGCTGTCAGCCAAGCTGAAAATACTGTATGGGACAGCATTGTTACATAGATGTAGATGTAAAAACCAGAAAGGAAACAGAAAAAAAAAAAAGGAATTTCAAACAACATAATCTTTAATCACACATCTTTATTTCAGAAATGACCATGACCAACACAAACCTAGACAAATTCAGACAAATCCTCTATGGGAGCAATAGTGTAGTGAAACAATGACCACCATATACTGAGAAATTGCCAAACCTTAGGCTGCTAAAAGAAACGAGAGAAAAATGAATATGGCACAACTATGTAGCAAGCTGATCTGGGTGAGGTAGAGCTCATGGGAGATGATCGGTTGCTAAAGCAAATTTAGTGACCCTTGTTTGAGCACTGCTTCTTTTTTTCCAGACAGCAGCACTCAGTGACTACACCACAGCCTTTCATGTTTATGGGTTCAGATTGTCTTGTTTCCTGCTCTACCTCACATTTCCTCTCTACCTCACATTTTATCCTGCACTTACACTAATACTTATAATACCTGACACATGTGTACTTCAAAATCAAGTACATAACCTAAATTTTGAAACACCAGATATGTGCTCAATATTGCCTGCTTCAGTATTTAACCCTGCTAAATGTGAGCTTCTGTTTGTAAAATATTTTCCCACATGGGGAAAAAAATACAGGCCCAATATGCCTCTTGTTGTTTGACTTCACACTGTAATATGCCCACTAGGCATATTATTTGAATTTTGAATGTTAGGTCTCAAAATTATGTAAAATGGTAATTAATTAAGGTGGCTATTTCTCATAATATAGATAACCAAAGGCTATTAAAGTATCTGTAATAGGATAAAACAGTTGCATAACATTCAAAGCTATGACAGCTCTCTACAACACTAATGAGTAAATGCCAACCGATTACAAAAGACACAATTAAAGAGGGTTAACAGCTATGAAATTAATAATGCTTGTTAATCTCTAGGTAAGGTTTAATAATCTCTTGATAGTTATTTAATTCACAATAGCTCTCCACATTAAATCTAAATGAAGGGTTATGTTCCCAATTTGATATTTGTATCTTTAACTGTGCCACTGGGAGTTGGGTAGATAGTCTTGTTTTTAGCATTGAGACCATATAATCTGAATAGGAACCTTAATTAAATATTACCAAATGTATTTTAGTTGGCGGTAGAAGGGGAAAGACAAAGTCTTGGATCTGAAGAGAAGCCTCAGATCTACTGGCAATGCTCGGGGGAAGGAAGGGCTGTGATTCATGCTTGATTTGTTTTGTTGGAATGAGGCACAGCAGCTAAGTTTAGATACCTGCAACTTGGGCCAAACTTTAAAAAAAGCTGGGGAGTGGAGTAGAGCAAGACAGAGGGAGAGAGAAATCAGTCATCAGCTTACTTCAGTGCCCTTCTGTTACATGAGATCTACTTCTTAACCATTCATTGTGGCTGTGAGCAGTTTCTGGTTGCAGATTGAATTTCCTTTTCCCATCTACTGACATGCTAAATGGTCAGCAGTAGTATTAACTGGGTGAGCATTATTTCTTTTTAATTAAAGAGTGGATAGAATTTAAAAATGTAATATAAAGCCTAGCATCATCATCTAAACATATTTGTGTTTGGAAATCTCTTTCCCCTTCTTTGATTACCAATTCAAGCTTCAATTTTAGTAGAAACAGTAAAGCAATGGGATCGTGATTGAACATCATATTTATGCCAATAGTGGTGTATCAATACGGTAAGTCAAAACATTTAAGTACTGCTGTTTTTAGTCCAGCACTTCAAGTCCTACTGCAATCAAGAAACACAGTGTGGAAATGAGAAATGGATTCTGCGCTGCTTCTTGCATTATCCGTTTACCAGTTCAGCTTGATCTGATAGTACCTATTAAAGGTAGGAGAGGTATTGCAAAGTGCAGAATGTAAAATCTGACCTTCTGACCTCATAAAGTTTGCACTGATGGAAATTAAATTTGTCATTTCATTGAGTTGCCTAATAACACAACTGAAAACAATGAGTCCTAAAAGCCCTAACACTCAATATTTTTAAGTCTTCTCTCATTTTATATGTGTTGAAAAAAATCTAGCATGGATTCATTTCAATTATTGTATTACTCTTTTACTACAGTACACCAAAAATGTATGAGTGAAAAATAAACATGTATGTCACTGAATATGAGTACTAGTAGCAAATCAAATTACCTCTCTGTAGTTCTTTATCTGGTAAGAGATAGCTTCATATATTTTCTTAAGTCTTATTGATCTGTTACAACATGAACAACAACAAAAAACTGAATAATTTAAATGACACAGTGATTAATTTCTGAAGCATGTTTTGGTTTAAGCCCAGCTGAAAATTAAGCTTCTTGGTCTACTCCCTTCTCTCCTTACTTCAACGGGATGAAATGGGGAAAAAAAATCAAAGTCCAGCTTGTAGATTACGATAAGAACAGTTTTATAATTGAAAATAAGGTAAAAATGCAGTAATAATGGTGAACTATAATAATAGTGATAATAATAATAGGGGAAAAAATAAGTGATGCACAATGCAATTGCTTGTCACACAGTGACTTATGCCAGACTCCCCTTCCCAAACCCAGGCTGACCCCTTCTGGGTACCCCTCCCAGTTCTATACTGGGCATGACATTTTATGCTGTGGCATATCCTTTAGGACTGTTCAGGTTACCTGTCCTGTCTGTGCTCCCTCCTAGTTTCTTTTACTCGCCTTCTCACTGGCAGAGCATGAGACAAGGAAAAGTCCTTTATTTAGGATAAACACAACTTAGCTAAAAACCAAAACATCAGTGCATTACCAATATCATTCTCATTCTGCATGTAAAACTTAGCACTGTAGTGGCTACCAAGAACAAACTAACTCTCTCCTAGCTGAAACCAGAATATTTTGTCACAGTGAATTTTGGAAGAACATATGAAAATACAGCAAAGGATTGTTATTGTTATGCAAGGTAAACCAGTCATCGTGTTGAGAAATTACAGAACAGAATAAAGAATTAGCGTGTTGGGACGTTTTTTGCCAACATGAGAAAAAACCTTTTGGTAGAATGAGAAAAACTGTATTATCCAGGCACACACTATACTCATCTCTCTTTTCTGCTGCCAAAAATTCCACTCAAAACAATTTTCAACTACTTTGTTTTGGCTTTCTGCTAAATGATAAAAACCAAAACTCAATAAAACTGCTCTTTTATATAATAAAAGCTCTGCCAGAAGCAAAAAATGTGAAAAGTAGATGAAATTAGCAAGTAGTCGAAGTAATTAAGAAAGAGGAATAAAAATACCCTAGAGAAAATTGTTAAATTATTCCAGGTTAATAAGAAGGGCACACCCTTTTAATTTTATTTCTTAAACTTTGGAACGAATGCTGCTAGAGCTCTTTCAGAAATAAATATGAAACTTCAGTAAACTAAAGGCAGAGTATTGAAGAAATGGAGGTGAAAATTTCTTCAAAAAAGCTTTCAAAAATAATAGTTGATTTTATTTTTGTAAACAGCTAAATGTCAAAATATTTTGTGTTATTATGATTTTTTAATTGGCCTTTGCAGAAGTAGTTTTTGTGTAATGTTCCATCAGAAATTTTTGTCTGAAAATTGTGAAATATTTTGCCCAGTAAATTGAACTCATCTTCGCAGTACTGTAACAGATAACATTAATTTATTTTATAGCTGGAGTAAGTAATTTAGCTAGGATGATCATCCAGCAATCCTGTGTTCAAACTAGGTCTAATTCTTTTTTCATAATATTATTAATTCCAGTTCACCATTTATTCTAGTTGACCAGTTCATTAACATTTCATTCCTATATTGTTATTGCTTGATTATGAAGTAAGAAAATATAAAGTAGTGTTTGACAATTTTCCATGTGATCTTTGTAGTAAGAAATATACTAGAAGGAAAAGAAAAGCTGTATCAAGAAAAAATATTGAATTTGGCCTTTCTGTTTCTTGTGGAAGGGTCCAAGTTGACTTCCTTTCATGTGTCTGGTGAGTTTTATTTTCTTCCTTGGAACCCTAAAAATCCAAGAATAAAATAAAATCAATACTTTGAACAAATAAATGTGGTTCATATTTTCAGCCTCTTGTTACACAATAGCAAGCATCCAAAATGATTTTCAGTGAAGTGGGCTTCTGGTCTTGACTCTCAGATTTCATTAAACTGAATAAAGGTGAATGATATCAAGAAATTTTTAAAAAATGCACTATTTGTTGCTGCTGATCCTATTTTATTGTGAGATGTTCATAATAAAATGATGCACATTATATTTTAAACATTTCATGAATACTCCAGTACCAAAATAATTAGAGGCTAGAATTATTATGCAGTAAATTTTTGAACAGATGCTCTGATCATGTTTTGTTTTGAGCTTGATGTTAAGCAAAACCCCAGGAATTATTGCTTCACAATTTGTGTTGTGTTGATGAATTAACTTGCAGATTGTGGTAATACTTTCTTTTGTCAGCAAATATTACCTCCATAGCGTAAAATACATCAGAGTCATTCCTATTACAGGTGGAGTAAGATGGTAAAATGTTGTTTATTTATCACAGTTTCCTAGGCAAAGAAAATAAAAATAGATATATAACTTTGTCGTACTAGTGGTACAGTAACTCAAATTTTCAGAATTTTCAAGTACTTAAGTAAAGCTCATCACTTTATCACTATGGTAATGAGCACTTCTCATTCTCAACTACTGGTACCTGCTCAGCTTAACTGTCAGTTTTTTTCCAAGGACAGACTGTAAATCTAGGGATATTAATTTTGAAGTTTACAGAGGCATTTATACCTTCACATTCGTTTCAGATGTATTTCTTCAATTTGTTTTGTGACTCAGCTGCTTCTCTTTACATGAAAAATTCACTTTTCTATCTATTGCATACAAAAAAGAGTCCTTTGAATTAAGTAAGGCCAAAGTGAGAGGAAATAATAATTTATTAACAAAGTACAGGAATTTGTTAACCAAATAGTTTTTGCTAATATACATGCGGAGCATCTCTACTCAAATAAATTCTGACATGACATAATTTCAAAATTATTTTCCCTGGCTTGGGCTTAAAGTCCTGATGCACAGATGCGACTTCATGATACCTTCATGAGGAAGATGGCAAAGAATAGGAGAAATATTAAGTAAAAATATTTTCCTTTTGTAGGTTCCTATCTTACTGACAGGCTCTTGTATCCACGGGTGTGCAGAAAGTACATAACAGTCAAATGCCCAAGGCAAGTGGTGGGTACCATCCCACTGTGCAATATATAGTATGGGAGACATTAACAAAAATTCCTTTGTGTGTTGTCTGAACAACTCCATGAAATACTAAACCTGTGACATCCTTAAACCACTTCCTGCTGTCAGACACACCTAATTGATAGCAAATACATCTGGCCCTCAAAATCCTGGCTACCTTATTGTAGCCATGGCTACCATTTAGCCAAAGTTGTTTAACTGAAAGAATGACATTATGTGTGGTAATATTTACTCAGAAGGCTCATTTAAGTCAGATGAGAGCAGAAAAAGTATCTAAGTTCAAAAATGCATCAGATATTTATATGCCCTTGAAGACAAATAAATGGTAAGTGATGCTGTTCAGCAGCATTAAATTTTGTGCCAGGTGTTGTGAAGAATATAGTTTTTCCACTTCACTCTTAATACTGTCCCCCTTTTGGAAGTAAGGAACTACTGAAATCACAGACAAGATACAGTCAGGGTGTGTCACACACATAGACAAAAATACCTACACAAATCTGATATCTACAGTATAGGGTCATGCAAGGGCATTATACAGATACATGCAGGAACAGAGCCGAAAATCCTAAACAAACTAGTATAATGCAAAAGACTACTGGATGTCAAAGAAAAACCTTCTAAAATCTAAAAAAAAATAAAAGAATCCCCATGATTCCTTTTTCTTTACCTGCTCAAGTTTGAACAAATCTACTTTTCTTCAAAGATCTGTTTTCAGTACTGCTGGTGTGACTCATAGAGCATAGACATCTGTGACTCATAGCACAAAATAGAGGGGAAATCTATGAAGAGTTGGCAGATTATATCAGTTGCTGGCAAGCAACAACCATTGCTCCTCTATGTAAAGCTTCACAGACTAAGAATATGCAGCTCAGAGACCAGTAAATTTTTCCAGCTGCATGTTCTTACCCTCTGCAACGTACAGCAAACATAGTGAACACAAGCTAGCTGCACATACAGGTCCCCTATGAAGACTTACATACAATATACAGTATGGTCTTCATTTTCTGTTCAATTCATTCTCTATGATAAAATGTTCTCTTTGGTATTTAACTACAAGAATGTCAATACTTCATGTTACCGTAGACAATTAAAAAAAAAAAAGGCACTGACTCAGTATTATCTTGTCTAAAAGTTATACAACATCATAGCAGAAGAACCAACTCTTGCTTCTACACACAGAAATATTTTTATATGTGCATAAAAGCAAATTAACTTCCAATTCACTTAAGTATCATACAGACTACAAGTGGGCAGGTTCTGATATTCTCACCTTAAAACAGCTAATTTCACTGAGAGTTGTTCTGGAAGACCTACAAACCACCTTTGTCTATGAAGACATTTCAATACATTCCTGGTTGTGGGCATGAATATTAACTGCAGTCTTCCAACAGCACTCCACTGACCTTTGTGGATAAATCCCATCAAAAATTTTGTGCTCTTCAGTCATTAAATTATTGTCACTAAATACATAGATGGTGCTGCATATGGTTGAAGTCTCTGACTTCCATTATTGCCCAGTTTCCGAAACATGAACTTTTTCTCTGAAATGCCTTCATTAGCTTTGTTTATAAACATATTCTCTCATTTATAGCTGAGCTGGAACTATCTGACAATTCCTGAAAAATAAGAATTGGATTTTTTATTAAACCAAATATGGTGAATACACGGCTTTTTAAAAATTCTGCTAACTGTAAAATGCTAATTTTATTGAATTAGCAAATATTGAATGCAACATATTTTAACAATATTGGAGACTAAACCACTTTTTTTTTCTCTTCTTAGAAAGACGGCAAAAAAACACTGGAAATGTGATGAAGCTGTTTGTATCAGGGTGTTAAAGGCTGTTGTGCTGTCTAGGAAATAGTATCAATTTCAGAAAGGATAACTAAATTGTTTATAAATTGAAATACTAATCATTTGAATCACTGGAGTACCCTGAACTCCTTAAAGGCAAGTAGAACTGCCCTTAGTGATACTCCAGAGTATCACTGAGGGAAGTTTCATGATATTTTCACATTAACTTCAATTCATACAATTAAAGAATAAAAATCTTACTCTGAAGATTATAGACAAAGCTACTAATTAATAATTTTGTGGTAGAAACAGCTAGAAAAAACCAAACACATGACTTGTTTGCATGTGTTTGTACAAGTTTAGCTATTCCTGTGCTGCTTTTGTGTAGAAATCTGTGGCAGTATGTCTAACGGATCTCAGGGGAGAATAAGAAGACACCCCATTGGAAAGAAAAAGGTCACAATGTGCTTGAGCTTTTGTCTGTCTAAAATGCAAGAAGGCACAGTAAGCTTTCCTATCACTTTAGAAGTTACAGTCCACATGCCTCTGCTTTTGCAAATTGCTTCCATATCCATATGCTAAAGTATCCCCAGAATAATTTACATTTTTCTACATCAAAGTGAAGAGTTCAACAAGCAGCAACTGACTGTTACTAGTAGTAGAGTAGATGATCTGTACTAAGTCAGATTGCCAGTTGGATGGATGCTTATCTGTGGTAATATTCTAAGTCCCTTTGTCTTTGTTCCAGCTCTTACTTCTTTAGACTCTTTGCTGTTACAAAGACTGCAGATGATCTGTAAACAATTCCTTTAGAGAGGATGTAAATTGATGCAACAGTGATTGGAACCATTTTCAAAGTTGAGCAGGTGTTTGTAAACTTTTCCTGGGCCCAGACCAGTGTGGTCAGTAACTTTCAAGTTCACTGGAGAACAATTCATTTTTCGTGAAAGTAGATCCATTAAGACAGTACAAGCAGAAAGGATGTTATTTGGACATTTTCTGTGAATCATACCATCCTATCAGCTTTGTTACCCAGAGAAGAATGCCACTTATCATGACAGTCATTATACATCTCATTTAGACTGTTTTTTACTATGTGGATGTGGAACCAATCTGAATATTCTTTAGGAGGTAACCCTCCCCAGACTCTGCTGGTGTTCCTGGGCATCTTATGAGATAGCATTTATTCAAAACTGCATCCTGCATCCCGCAGCTTCTCAAAGGTTTCTAAGGCCAACAAAGTCTCCATTCCTACTATGTCACAGACAAGAGTAGTCATACTGGACATTGGGAGTGGAATTTGAATCAGCTTTAAAATCTTATTTTTTCTTATTTCTCAGAGTCTATCTTTTATAATTTTACCAGAAGATACGCATTACAAGAAATTCTGTTAGCAAACAATAAAGGCTGTCACAGTTTTAAAGTCTGTCTTAATATTTGTGAGAGTGTACGTGTTCATAAGCAGAAAAGGCTTTCTTTCTACATTATATTTCACTCTTCATTAAAAAGCTCCAGCTAAGGGCACTATTAACAGTTTTTAATGGTTACTGCTGTGCTTACACACTCATATCAATCCAAAGTGATCTGGAGTTTTTCCTGTCCATTTGGCTTTTTGCCTGTGTAAAGTAATAACCACTAGCATGGAATATGCATATTTTCTGTCAATGCAGAAGTAAAAGTGTCTGTGGACTCAGTAACCCACACCACCAACACTGAATCAGCAGCAGTGCAAGATTCAGCTCCTGTATTGCACCTTCCTTTGATGTTAATTACATTCTCAAAAGGGACACGTGTTTTCTTTAAACCACATATAGCACATGTTGAAAAAGTAACTATGGTCAGAATAACAACTGTGCAAAATGGAATCTTAAAACTAACAGGTCTATGCATAGAAAGCATTCTTACCCAAAACTGATTTATTCTCTTCCCACAATGAATTGATACTGCATTTTCTTTATTGTACTTCTGTTATCTCTACAACACTGATCTTACTTTGAGAGAGTAAAATGTCTTTTAGCTAAGACATAACTGATGAAATGTTCATACTTTAGCTCTAGCTGAAGACTGCTTAATATCTGGGCTATAGAACTACACTAGAAAAGATGAAGGCTGGCTTTTAGAGAACCAACTGGCTTTCCAGAGCATGAATATTGGGGAATTCAGGATTTAATATTTTTGTTATTTCATACTTTTATTTCTGATTGGTATATTTAATCTGAGACTTGCTAGAAAATTTTCTTTCAATAGAAATGTACAAATTAACTACTGCACAGTATATAGTGCATAAATGCACGCAGAATATATATATATATATATTTATATATATTTATATATATATATATATATATTTATATATATATTATATATATTTTTTTCCCAGTATTCCTGATGTCTTGCCCTCCAGCTGAAGATACAGGACATTCCACACAAGTTTCAGCAAGTCACAACTGATATAGGTTAGATACTTGCTCTTCTATTGAGTCACCTTTGGTGGAAACCTGAGATGTCTTGGAAAAATGTGGGAATGCATTTTTCAACTTTAAATTTAATTCATAAGTTAATGTTCTTTGTAAAATGGTTTGTTCTATGTACCCCTTTTTTGTTACCCACGTTTGATTTATCCCTGTTTTTTCCTCAGTGACGGTTCTGTAATTGGTTCTGTATTCTCCCTAAGTTTCCCCGCCCAGAGACAGTTATCTGTCCATCACTTCATGGATAGCCACCTGTTGCTGTCTGTCATTTTTTGGGGTTGCTCCCCTCTTCTGGAAGATTCTGAGAGAAGCATCGAGTGATTGGACAGAATCCTGATTGTCACCTTCTAGTGTTCATTGTATGGTTGTTTTGTATGTTTGTTTATGAGACTAGCCACCACCCTGTAAAACCTTATTGGTTCCCTTTCTGTGTAACACCCCCAGTTATAAGGTCTCACCCGAGAGTTAGCCGGGGTCTTCGGCACGCTGACTCTCGAGGTGAGGACCCCACGCCGGGGTTCCAATAAACGCGTTTGACCCAGCGTCTCCGGAGTCCCCCCTTTTTATCATCCTCCTGCCAATCGCCATGCAGGAGCAGCTTGAGCAAAAAAGAAAACCTGTTACCTGTGCCAAGGCTAGCCGGCTTGAAAGAACAGGTATGGCAACAGAAAAAGCCTTCAGATATGCTGTAAATTACTAAAATAATTAGTCATCCTTGTAATTCTTGACCCTATACATATTTCTGCTTCCCAGTGTGTAAAAGACACCATGAAACTTTTGCTTATGAATAAGAAAGCTGCATATATAATGGAACATTAAACTTCATTCCATGTCAAAAATGTAGGGACTTTAAAACTTAGTGTAAGATGGTGAACACTGCAAGAAACATGGAAAACTCAAAAGAATAATCACCTTTAAGAACAACAAATTTATGAACTGATTTTCTGAATGGAGTTGGATGGATTTTTATATAACATCTATAAAGTGAGAATTTAAATTATAAAAATCTACACTCTTACTAACCTGAACTTACATAGGCTGTGATTTTAATTCTTATAGCAAGCTGTGTTTCATCTTAACAGAACAAATTCACCTTTAGATATACCAGAAATACACACCTGCCATATAGAAAAAAGACGCAAACATTTGGTGTGTGGTGACATTGACTTTATTATGGCAAATGAAAGCTTTCCCTACTGCTCATCGGATGTCGAAGTCCCACAGTAATATTTACACCTATTATCAGCTAGACCCAAGTGAATTTTGAAGAATTTTCTATATCAGCATTGATCCACATGACCTAGCGAAACATCTTCTGTTTAAAAATAGCCTGGTTTTCATTGTTTCCCTAGAAACTCAGACTAGGTTTTACCAAGAAAACGGGACACAAAATGTCACAACTACAGGTGCATCTCACCATGAAAAAAAGATTTAGTTTGACACATGAATAACCACAAAGTTGCATACTTGTATAATCATATATCCGTAAATTAGTTTGGGCTGGAAGGACTTGTCATGAAAGTCAGACAGTTCCAACCCCCCTTTCGTGGACTGGAATGTCTTCCTCGTCTGCCTTTCCAAATAAAAGCAAACCAAAGATAAGATGAATTGAGTTTTCATGGCAAAATAGCTTTTGTCTCAGCAGAGCCATGAGACTTGAAATTTGTCACCTGTATGTAACTGAAAGACTTTTGTCTTTTAATAGTTTGAACAACGCAACCACTTTCTTAAGCACAGAATGAGTCCAGAAAGTCTACAAAAATTATTTTGCCCTTTTATTCCTTTCTTTCCTCTTTTTCGTTAAAGATACAGAAGAATTTTCACTATGTGTTTTCTGAAAGCATTTAGTGTTGCCATATTTAATATTTGTACTCTCTCTGCCATAGTAGGGTAAAAAAGTTCAACACAGATCTGCAACCCAATAGGGCATCAAATAATAGCATTCGATGAAATGAGAATGCAAAAATTATGGATTAAGGTAGATATTTTGTCAATAACTTTCCAAGGTGTATAAAAGGCTATAAGAGAGGTCTTGCGAGAGTTCTCATAGATCTAGAATTAAGTTTTGGTCCATGTGACTTTTTTTATTTTGAGTCCTTGAACAAAAGATTATATTTGGAGAATTCATGGTGCATTCAAAGCTTTGAAGACTTTCCATCTAAAACTGCATCCATTTCAGAAGAGTGACATTCTTATTGCACTGTTTATTTCACTTCTGTAATGCCAGTATATGCATGCACATAACATACATGAGTCAAATGTGTCCCCACTTTGACATTACTTTATTAAGAATGTGATCTCTGAGCTTTCAGTTAGATTTGACTCTTAAATGCCCCCTACTATAAAGGCAGAGGAAAAGAATGTGTAAAAATTAATCCCAGAAAATAAAATTCTTCAGATTATTTTGTGGATCCTTGAAGCAAAAAAAAAAAACTATTTATAATCTTTTTACAGGTTTTGTCTAAGATAATAGTAACAATAGTATTCATGCTTTTTTTTACTCTTTAATTAGTTTTTAAAATAGCCTGTACCTACAAAAAGGGTAGAAAAACTCTCCCTGTAAAAATCTATAAGTAGATCTTCTGCAAAAGTTATAGAAGCTTTTTGAGCTAAACCTAGATAGTTTTGCACAGCTCTAGATCTTTCATCACTGTTCAGTACTCAAACCTCAAGCTCTGGTGTGGTCAGAGATATTTTATACACACAGCATGTGCTTCACTATAAAACAAAGCAATCAGCTTCCAGCAGAGAGCCCAACAGAAAATTGTCTGTGCGTGTGATTAAGTTTTTTCCATGTTACTCTGGTTTTGGAAATCATGCTGTAAAAAAACACTAAAGGTAAAAAAAAAGAGTTCTTGATTTGTGAATGTCTAAACTGCATAAGCATTTTATAAAAGGAATAAAAAAGGTAAAGAGAAACCCATGAACCTCCTTAGTACTGTGTAGCAGGAACATAGACCCTGCCATATGAGCCTCACCAGGGAAATTTAAAGTAGGAGTTCTAGCAATGTAACGTGATTTGGCAAGAGCTGAATTTAAATGTGGTTGTGAGGTCCCCATAAGCAACATATGCTTTCACTAAGCTGCAGTATTCCTTCCTTCCTTAGCCCAAACTTTGAAATTATTACTTTGTATTTAAGAAAATTGTATAGCTCTACGCCAAATCAAAGTTGTTAGTTCTTGATAAAATTATCATATTATGAAATTACAGCTCATCCTGGGGAAGAGAGAAAAAGTGAATATTTAATTTTGACTGCTTTAGGGGGAAAAAAACAAATAGAAACAAAAGTGGAGAGAAAGAGGGGGAGAGAATGAAGGAGGAAGGAGAGGGAGGGAGACGTCTGCTTATGATTATGAAATGAACTTTGAATCTTTTCTATTCCTGCAGCCAGGAATGTCTGACTTTTTTAATACCTTACTGGAGTGAAAATTTGAAATATACCCTGAATGTAGAAAACTTTTATTTACATGATTATGGAAAATCATACATTAAAATGGAAAACAAACACCTTCCAGACACAAGTGGAGATTGGAACGTGTCTAAAAGCAAAGTTGCCAATCTGGAATCTGGAAACAAAGAACATACTTTAATTTCTTTTGCTTCCCACTCAATGAGTGCGATGACAGTGCTGCCTGGGAGGGTTCTGACATGCCCTCAAATTGTTCTGTGTGCTTTTACTTCCTGTGTTCTTTGTCATGTGAAAGCTGACAAACTTTCCTTTTCAAATAAGACTAATTCAACCATCATAATAATATCATCCTTACATTTCTGTTATTATTTTTAATACCACCTCAGTAGCATGCCAGGACAGGAAAGCTATNGCCCTGGTCTGACACAGGTGTTCTCTGCTCTTGCTCTTGTGGGACAAGACAGGACCCTGAAGACAAGCACCGTTTCTCCATAAAGCACAGCCTAACTCTGGAGGAAGGATTGCTTCCCAGTCTTTCCTCAGTCCCAGGTGGGATATGTCTGATGTAACACCTTCAGATCTTCTCCTGTGGCTGCTTTAGGCTCTTAGAGTGGATCTGCAAACTGCAGGCTAGCTACCTTTAAGAAAGCAAAAAGAAGCTAGGGCTGGGAAGGGAGCAGTAGGGGACTCTTTTCCAAAAAATAACTCCCAAAAAGTTGAAATGGAAATGGACATCCCTTAATACCAAATAAGAGAGAAAAAACCACCACGGAAAGAGTGAGAAAAGAAAAAAAACGTATCACGCAAACAAAAGAGAATATAAAACATCCAGAAGAATCCCTAGTGGATGAGTTTTATTCACTGGCTAGTCTTAAACTGTAGTTTGTTTCAAACTAATGGAAGGTACCTGACAAGACCTTCTTAAACCCAACAAATATAAGACAAATGAGAGAAGGTATATTGCTGAAAATTATGGTAAATTGTGTCCATTGCAGAGTGACCAGAAATATTGGCTCATAAATTTGCACTGTTAGGAGTAACTAGCTTCTATCAGTTTTCATGAAATTTAGATCAGTGTTTAGGTATGGGGGAACATGATCATACCAGACTTCGGAATAGAAATGGGTATTTTCTTTCTCATGGTTTGTGTTGCAGTTTTCTGTTTGGTCAAAGAAAAAATGTCTGAAAACCAAGTCTTCTTAAGCACGTCAATTACAATAGGCTAAACTTGAATAATATTGCCACTACATTTTCCAGTGCATTCCCAGCCCTGATCCTGATTATCACCTGGAAACATCACTGTGAGCCTACATCACACGTGAACCTCATGAAATTCAAGAAGGACAAGTGCAAGTTCCTCCACCTGGGTCAGGACAAACACCAATATAGCCAGATATTGGTAGGTGAATGGATTGGGACCAGCCCTGTGAAAAGGAACTTGGCTATACTGGAGGGTGAAAATTTAGACATCACCTGGCAGTATAAACTTGCATTCCAGGAAACCAACCTTACCCTGGGCTGCATCTAAAGAAGCTGGCTGATTGAGGGAGGTGATTCTGTGCCTTTAGTCTGCTCTTGCAAGGCCACACCTGGACAGCTGCATCCAGCTCTGGGGTTGCAAAACATGGATCTGTCCAGACGAGTGCCAAAAAATTATCAGAGGGCTGGAACACTGCTGTCATGAATGGCTGAGAAAGCTTGGGGTGTTCAGCCTGGAGAAGAGGTGCCACTTAGATCATCTGGTACTTTTAAATGGGCCCCATAAGAAAGAGGGAGGGCTACTTTTTCTATATATAGATAGTTATAGGGAAAAGAGGAACAGTTTTAAACTAGAAGAGAATTTTAAATTAGATTATGAAGGAATTCTTTACTCTGAGGGTGGTAAGGCACTGGCACAGGTTGCCCAGAGAAGCTCTGGATGTCCAGTTCTGGAAATGTTCCAGGCCAGGCTGGATGGGGCTTGGAGAAACCTTGTCTGGTAGAAGGTATTCCTCCCCAGGGCAGTGAGGTTTTGACTAGAAGACCATTGAAGGTCCCTTACAACACAAATCATTATATGATTGCACCATCCTCAATAACAGGAAACTGAAAGTGTTAATATCAGCATTTTAAAATGGACATTTCAAGCTTCTTCAGAATAAGGAGCCCCACTGGAACAGCAAATGCTCATGAAAGACATGAAATGCAGCTAACTTGTCTTTGGACTGAGACCATGGCACAAACATGAATAAATGATTTACATTTATCTATTTTTATAACTAGGCAGGCAGAAATATTGAGTTACCTATCGGAAATATCCTAAACATGAGAAATTTCAAACCCTCTACTAAATCCAGCCTCACATATTCCTCATAGAAAGTAAAATCTAAGCATCCCAAGCTCTGAGGAAAGTTCTGATTTCAAAGCCAGCAGCTTGCATTATTTACCATTTACCTATGCAAGCACATAGACCATGGTCTCCAGGCACATACACTTAAAATAAGGAATAATTTAGGCAGATATGAAAAAGACTCACAATAATTTCCAAATAAGAAATATTGCACTAGTTAAATGCCAGAAATTACCAAAAACCTGTAGGAGTGAAAAAGCACAATCTTAACCAACCAGGGCAAAGTTTACGCCTCTTACATATCTATTGTGTCTGATGCCTCACCAAATAAATGTTTTGCATGGTACACTGGTGATAAAAAGAGCCATATGCTATCTTATTAAAATTCTAGTATTCAAAAATATATCTTCAGGACCTGTACTTGTGTGTTTCTGAGCGACTCTTACTAAATTGGCCTCTAACAACTGAGCTAACAACTGGCTTCTTTGATTTCAACAATTCAGTAACTTGCTAACAGCACCTGCTTTTCGAAATTAGATTTGCTAATATATTTAAAAGGCATTCTAAAGATAAATAACACCTAGATGAATAGTTTCATAGTAACGTATTATTAGAGATGTGAAACAGAGTAAGAGGTTAGTTAAAACTGGACAGAGTAATAGCTTGCTCATTAAAAAGTTTGGTCAAAATTTTTTAAGTTTTGCAGAAAAATGATGCTTGTCTTTTGATAACTTATTTATCAAGCCAACTATTTTAGGCCCTGTAATAAACTGTTTAACAACAGGATATATAATGGAATATGATAGTGAGCCTGTGGGGGAGAACTTCTACTTCTGCTATTGATTTTTAACTTTTTTTTTAACCTGCACTCAATCTAAAAGCACATAAGTAATTCAGCAAATCTGAGAGACATCAGACCTCAAAATAAAGTTTATTCATATCTCTTTCAGTATGGCTAACATATGCTCTTAACAAATTTCATCAATCCTATATAAAGAGATGAGCTCCAGAAAATGCTTCTGATACCCTTTCAGTTACTCCATTGGCTCAAAGTGTGGGAGTGACTGTTTCTAGGATTTGGTTCTTTCTGAATACCTAGTATAATGCTAGCAATTATTATTTATACAAAAGGAAATACTTTGACATGCACACTTTACTGGTAGATTTGCAGTGCTGTCTTCCCTAAACACCTTTCTAGTGATTATAGGAAGTAAAATTTTCTTTATGTGACAGGGAGGTACAATGCATTGTTGGCTTTATATGTCTTTAAAAATATTTTCCAGTCAGAAAATTCTGTATCAACATCCCCTGAATTACACTACAACTCTGTTTAATACTGAACTCTGTACAATAGCAAAAAGCTTTAATATACTGTGGCTAATCCACTTCTGTTTAGAATTACAGTGCTCATGGAAAATGTTGTTATACAATTGCTAGATTAAGTTGTTAAATACAGTAGGATCTATTCTCTTGCACTGTCTTGAATAAACAGAATTACATCTGACTATACATACCAGTAGTTCATAGAAGCACTTTTGTTCATTAAATTCTAGCAGACAGACTCTGGTTTAAAAAAGCAGAGTCAGATAAGACTGGTGGCTGATAAAAAATACAGAATCTAATCCCTTTCCTAAGGCCAGTGGATCACAGCCAAATGGAGGTTGAAAGCTCAAAAAATGCCACCATCTCAGTTGGAATCTTTTCTTCTAAGGAGTCACTGAATCTGAGATTAACAAGGCACTGACGTTTGTGGGTGAGGTGGGGTGAACAGGGACAGACACGAGAGATATGGCAAATAATGCAACATTTATCCTCTGCTTATGTTCAGGGGAACATAATTTAAAGGCAGTTGAAAAGATTGCCGCTTACTAGACTACTGGATAAAGACTAATTACACCCTCAGAGTGCGAAGTTTGAAAGCAGCACTTGGGAATTCAGCTATCCAATTGCCACAGGTATATTTTAACTAAAAAATGAATACACTTATTCTTCAGTAAAACACTATTATTATATGTGTTTTGATATGAAAATTAATTTATATTCTAAACATCCTCATAGAATCATAGACATTTTTTTGTGGGAAGTTCCAACACTCTTACAGTCAGTGAGGATAGCATCCACCATTGAGATTGCTTGGAGCCCCATCCAACCTTGTCTTGAATATATTGAGTGTTGGGACATCCATCAGCTCGCCTGAGCAACCTGTGCCAATGTTTTACTCACCTCATCACAATTTTTTCCCCTCTATCTAGTCTGAATCTACTGTCATATGATTTAAAAGCATTACTGCTTTTTCTGTCTCAACAAGTCCTGTTAAAAATTCTGTCCTTGTTTTCTTGGTATACCTGGTGATCGAGAGCTCTTCTGCTCTTTGGAAAATATCCTAAATAATGTACCAGATCTGTTCTGCAACCCTCTTCCCGAGGACAGTTCCCAGAGGACTCTGCCAATTAACTTCTTGAAGAGCTGAAAGTTTTTTTTGAAAAGTTCAGGGTCCTGATTTTGCTCTTTGCCTGACCCGTACTTCTTAGGGCTGTGAACTCCACCAGTATGTGATCGCTGCAGCACAAGCTGCTCCAGTGTTGATGTATCTGATTTCTCTGGTGACCACCAAATCCAGTGTGGGATTCCTTCTGGTAGGGCTGTCTATCACCTGGCTTGAGAAGTTGTTCTTCATGCATTCCAGCTGTCTCCTGGATTGCCTGCAATTCACTGTGCTGCTTTCCAGAAGATGTTGGGAAGGTTGAAGTCCCTCAGCAGTACAAGAGCCTGCAAGTGTGATCCTTCTCATGGCTGGAGTGAGACGGCTTCACAAATAAGTTTCCCTTGATGAGGGACCTGTAGTAGACACTGCCCATGAGGAACATTTTGTTGCCTTGGTCTTGAGTTCTTACCCATAATTTTTTTGACCTGCTCACAGCTGTTCTTCAGAGACAACTCTTCACACTCAATCCACTTCTTGATGTAGAGGGCTACCCCACCATCTCTCCTTCCTTTCTTGTAACTTCTGAATGGCCTGTAGCCATTGACAGCTACACTCCAGCCATGGGATTCACCCCACCAAGTTGCAGTAATGGCAACTCTTCAGTAGCTTTCTAGCAGCCCAGTGTCTTCCAGCTCCTGCTGGTTGCTGCCCATGCTGCATGCATTGGTGGAGAAGCACTTGTGCTAGCTGTTTAGTTGTGTTGCCTTCTTAGAGGACCATCCCTTAATTTCTTTGAGATATTTCCCAGGAGTTTCCTTGTTGACTCCTCTTACTTCGGGAGCCCCTCTAAGACTTCAAGTGTGCTCCCATTTACTCAGCACATCTCAGAGCAACAGGTTGAGGATCCTCACTAGCATCCTTCCCTCTAACCTTGGTGTATGCCAAGAGTGACGCTTGGTAGCCTGCCAGGAGTCTGTGGTCTGACCCGGAATGCTGCAATCTTCCCAGAGAGAGGTGTCACAAGAGGTAACCTTCCAGGGTCTCGGGCAGTCCTCTGGCCGCCGGTAGCCTCAGCAAGGTGGGCACAGCCTGTGGCTGCAGGTGATCAGTTCTCAGCAGTGATTTCAGCTCTGCCCTGTGAGGTGATCCCAGGCTGCGCCAGAGACAGACAGGAGTGTCATGTGGTCATTCCACAGGGGAAGCCTTTATTGTCCAGCACCCTGCAAAGGGGGCCAGGGACAACAGCTCCCTCCTGAAATGGCCAGAAACTGGGGTTTTTTTTGGGGAAAGTCAGGGTGGTAAGAAAGGGGAAAGACCAATGGGTTGGAAAGAATCTACATGGGTGTATCAGAGCATTGTGGGTACTCGCTATGACCAGGGAGGACAACCTCATCTAGGGTATCTCTCCCGTGGAGGGTTGAGATGAGCTTATCATATTCCATTCAAGGGACATTCCTCCAGGGCAGAGGCTTGGCAAGCTTATCTGTCTCCACAGGTAACCATGGCTTGTCATGGCCAAGCCTGACGCTATACTTTTCCCCCCCTCAGAGGTTTACAGCTCTGTCAATAAGGTTGTGAGAAAAGTCCTCTTACCCCTTCGAGAAGGATAAGTCCTGTCTGATGATGGCAGACCTGGTGCAATGGGGGCCAATCCATTATTAAAAAACCACAAAATTCTGACAGTTATACAAGCCACAGAGCTGTAACCAACTGGGTATATAGTCACATGATGGTAGTTGATGTGTCGGAAATGAGAGACTTGTGAAACATTTTATTTGCCTGTCCAAGAAAGCCACAGGAGCAGGGAATAAGTCAGCAATTACTTAAATATAACTCTGGAACAAGTCTGAACAGCAAAAAATATTTTTGAGAGCTTTATTCTAACTGCTTGCGGAATATCATGCGTCCAACATCTTTTCAAAGTCTGATGACTAGGCTGTAACAAAATAACAGCATTTTAAGAAATTTAAGTGTCAACAAAAGAAATCAGCTGTTACAGCAGCCACCGATTAGAAGATTCCAAATAAAAACACCTTACTATATGTATCATTTGAGCTCCAAAACCCACTAGGTGTATAAGTATTATTTTTCTGAACTCTACACGGTCATCCAAGATGCTAACACAATTTTTTGGAAGCCTATGATTCAGTATTAGGGGGAAATGCCCGTATGAAACAAATTGACTAAACGCTAAATTTTTATCCCGTTTTGACATTGGCATTGAATAAGTGGTAGTACTTCAGACTTTCACGGAACTCTCAGTCAAGCCATGAACTTTTCTCTTTTTTTTTCTAGTTTTGCCTAGTCAGTCTTTAATATTACCTTGTCCCAGAATCATGAGAAGGAGGTAGGAGATTTCTTGCTAATGTTCTGCTCACTATGGGCCCAGTCCTTGGATCAGATCCTCTGCTGTATCTCTGTTTACATCAATCACATCTGTCACAGTTCCAAAGTCTCTCTCCTCCTACAATATCTTTCCCTCATTTCTATCTTCTCCTGTAATTTTTAATTAAGTATCAAAAGTTTTGGGAGCTTTGTGCTGCGAGTTTTTAACTCTGAGCTCTGTTACATCCAGTCCCATTTTTAATCACATTACCAAGGTAATACATCTACAGTAGCAGTACACAGCCAAGGTAGTACATCTGTAGTGCAGGAGTACAACCTCTGCTCTTTGTTTCTTACAGGAGACTGTGCTAACCAGACCCAACATTTAAATTCTACATGTAGCAGCCATTCCTCCTCCAAACATCTCCATGACACGCTATAGAGGCAAATGCTCCTTGCATCAATTTCTTTGATTCCTTGAGTAATTAGTTACTATTTTCACTTATTCTTTCCCACAGAATTCAATTTCAAGGACAACATAAATGACTGGGGACTAAGAGCACAAATGAGTCCTTTTTTTAGGACTTCAGACGTCACCACATTCAATACAACTTTATCTACATTTATGTTCTTGAAACCTGCATCTCTGGGTTCGTGGAATCCAAATTTTTAATGATTAGAGGAAGAGTAGAACTAAATTCCTTCCTTAGCAATTGGCTTTCTGTGTAAACTTAGATCATAGGATGAATCACACTGTTTTCCTGTGCTTCCATTCCTTGAAATATGATGAGGATAACTGTGCACAGAAATCACAGGACAGGGCAATAGATTCTGGAAGAAGGGGAGGTTTCCAGACCCATGCTCTACCCAGAGCAGGCTCAGCTGTAGGCTCAGACTGGCCTGCTCAGGTGCTCTTCCAGTCAAGGCATGAAATATTCCCAATTATGGATACAGTTCAGCCACCCTGGGTAGCTGTCCCTGGGTTGTACATACCTCTGGGCTGTACTCAGGGGAAAAGGGTCTTTTATCTGCAGCCTGACCTCTGCATGTTTCAGCTTGTGCTGCTGCCTCTCATCTTCCCACCAAAGGACACTAGAGCCTTCTCCATCCCCTGCATTTTCTCCATCCCCTCCTGCTAATGTCAGGAATGCTGCTGTGTGTCCCTGAAGCTGTGCCTTCTCCCAGCCAAACCAGCTCTGGTTCTACAGATTTTTCTTGCAGAACAAGGACTCCAGTTGTACCACCTTGGTGACATCCCCTCATCTCCCGTCACTTCTGTCTACACTGAGAAAGTAGTATGGCAGTCGTAATGAAAGCAGTGGGTGGTTACATATTAGGTGGTAAGAAATATGATGGATAAGGTGGGGGGAATTTGCCATTGCATTAAAGCAGCAGTAATGACACACTTGTCACAGACATTACAGTTTTATGCTCCACAAAAGTGACCTGAATATCACCAGCTTTTTTAATTTTACTATCTAGTAAAAGAAAAAAGAGGATAGGTTTCTCCTAAAACCTATTCAAACAGATTTTATATGTGATTTCCTGTAAGGATTTCTTCTTTCTCTTCAAGGTGATAAAAGTATAGCTGAAACATTTAATAATAAAAAGAGATCAGAATTGCAAAGCTGGATATGAGAATTTTTTCCCCTTAACCCCTACTGTCTTAGCAAGTGGCCTTGCTCAACAGCTAATTTCTTACCATTAGTCACATGTTATATTTCTCACTGATGCATTGGGACTCAAAAATAGGATGAAGGCCAGAGTATTTGTGCTGCTCTCAAGTACAACACAAACATTATTTCAAGATCTTAACTGAAACTAAATGAGCTTGCACATATGGTGCTTGCTCTCTGCATTTGGGTTATTCTAGAACCCAGTGTGTAGACAGTTTTAGAGACCTTTTTGAGGGGATTCCTCAGTTTCCTCTTTCAAACTGAGTCTTCAAGCTATAGGAAAACAGATGAGTTACAGGAGAGAAAGCACAGTAAAACTTAGGGACTGACATATCCTGGCCTTAGTGGAATACTGGCATAAGAACTGGGAAAGTACAGCATATGCAGATATCAAGGTCTTTGAAACTATATAGTTTTGTAAAAGCTGCCAAATAATGCAAACAACAGGCTATATATGCAGTTTGTGAGAATATTTGTGGCTGTTTAGGGCTGTGGCCTATTTTGAGCTGTAACAAGTATATAACACTCTTCTGTGAGAATAAATAGAATAATATCTGACTTCAACACCTTTTTTCTTGGACTTCAATGCTTCAACTCCTTTTTACCCTCAGCTTAGACTTCAATAAACTTTAACTTCAACTAGAACTCGAACCTATTTTTGCTCGAGCTTGGACTTAAGGCTCCCTGCTTGAATTATTTTTGCTCCCCCTCCTTTGAAGTCCTGTCAGTCGCACGGCATCAAGTACCCTTCAAAGGATAAGAACCCATCCCTTTCTCTCCATTTCAAAAAATTTCCCTGAGAAAACAAAGAGTCCCCAGGCCTTTCCTTCTCTCTTACCCTCAGATATCAAAAATGTTATGTGGCAGGTTTAAGGACATGTTTGTTTGCAGTGATAGAGTGCTGCCTGCTAGGAAGGAACCCTGTACTCACCTGTCTTTGGTCCCTCCAACTGGGGCCTGAAGCTTTCCAGTGTTGGAGATGAATAATAAAGTATAATATGTGTTGGATATTGTGGCTATAATATAGATATGTTTCAGTTAAATTTTGAGGATTTTTAGTCCAACCACAGATCTAGGACACAACCATGGATAAAATGTTTCCAGTTACACCATATGCAGTAACCCAACCAAACAGTTCTATGACAGTCCTAGAACTTACATTCTCAGTCTCAGTGTTGGCGCTGGACACTTGCCACTGGAATTAAAATTGCAACTTTATCCCTTGACTGCAAGAAAATTCTCCCCTGACTCACATGGGAAAATATACAGAACCAACTAGAGAAGCCCCTGTTCTGAAGGAAAAGAATACCTTGATATAGCACAAGACAGAAGGGGAAAAGAAGCTGTGAGAAAAAGAGCATAAAAGGAAGAGGTAGAAGATTTATTTCTGAACACAATGAAGGGGCTAGAATGCAACAGAAAACAAATCAATGGTCTTTCTGAAACAGCCAGATATAAAGCATTTGACACCACTTTGTGAAAAGATTTCAGTTCCAGATATAGAAAATAATTTTACCAGGAATGCCAGATGCTCTGGACCTCACCTGGACAGAGAGGGCTGTTTTTTCTCAAACATTTCTTGTATTTCAAACAAAAATGAAGGTGAATGTTGAACTTGATCCACTAAGGCCATTTCCCTTGTCCTTTCTGAGAGCAGAAGAAGAGTGGTGGGAGAAGACTTTGTTACCTCTGAGTACATCTAGAGAATCTGCAGGTGCAAGTTCATGATTCCAGCTCATGTGACTACTTGTCAGATTAATTGGTGAGTCCTGGGAGATGTTTACACATAACTTTGTTTTGAACCTCCATTCCTAGCAATAACAGAGGAACAGCACTATCAAGCTTCGACAAATTTCTATGAAAATCAAGGTGCAGGAAAATTTAGGAGCTCTGGAATACAGCAGAATTTAGGCTCTTTATCAGTACCTGATTTCTGTAAAGTGAATGTATACTGATTGTGCTTGTACTTCTCTCTTTTATGTCCTCCCCTCCACCCCCTATTTTAAACCACTTCCAGAGATTTTGTCCTGTGCTTCAATACTCTCTATTTATTAATAAATAATAAAGTCAGCTGTTTGAGTCATCTGCCTCTAATCAGGCTTCATGTGAGGAAGTGGATGATTTCTGTGGGTATCCCCAGTTAATCCTGGTCAAGCTGAATCTGAAAATAGAGAGAGCTAGTCACCATCTCTGTGAAATGTAGCTGTATTGTCATGTATGAAGATGCAGTGAAGGAAAACACCTTAAATTTTACTTCATTAACAGAAATAAACAGTGTCTGACATTTTAAATAAAGGAAAATCAGGACATTGAAAGTTAGGAATTATGGTATAGTAAGAAACTTAAATTAAAACCACATATTTCAACATCCATAATAAAAGTGTGGGAATTGACAAGACTGGTGGCATTTATAGTTGTACCAGCTTACATCCCACAAAGTGAAATAGTTGGCATCAAACAGAGAGGAATCACACAGCAGGGCACATAGGCTCCCAAAATACAAAAACTCAGTGGCTTCAACCTTTGGCTCTGGGTACCAAGTTGCAAGGAAAGGACTGAAAGCTTGTATGTAGACAAGAGGAAGAAAGGAAAGCATATTCTGAGATGGAAAGATTAGCTGCTCATATGTGTTCCATGGAAATAATTACTCAGGTTTCAAAGACATCAGTCTTCAGCCTTGAAGTCTGTTTCTCCAGCTTATAATTGTTAGGTTGTAAACACAGGATGCCATGAAGTGATTTTGCTAATATAACTTATCAGCTAGTGCATTTGGTGTATTCTTTGTGACTCACCACTTGAAAGCTTACCTCTACTTATGCTCTTATATATATCATGAAATGATATACTTTGGAACAGCTCCTTTCTAAGCTGCCCAAGAACAAAAAATAAGCTTTCCAACTTAAAGTCAACAAACTGTCTGTGTTCACTTTTATACAACTGCGTTTCAGGTTGTATTTCAAGATATATAACAGAGATACTTACAGAAATCAGATTGTGAATTTACGTAAGAGATAACTGATGAGTGGTGTGCAAGTGTACCAATTTAAAGAACAGGATCAGCATTTTCTAGTGCATCCTAAGAAATATAGCTGATGAGCTTGAATTGCACTGCACAAATAAAACCCTTGTCTCCTGTCTCCTCATCCATCTTGAAGAAGTCTATGTATCTATATTCTACTGTTCAACTTAGGATTTTTAAAAACTACTTATTTAGACTACAGAGATGGAAATGATTTGTCTAATTTGGCCTTTATTTTGATGCTGTCCATTGCATTTATAAGAAATATCTCTGTTTTAGACTGGCCCCAAGTAACAGCATGAAAGTGAAAGAGTTAGATTAGCTACTTTTTTGGGAAATAATTCTAACATCTGAATGTCAATTCCTATAGCAGTCATATTTTTTAGTTTCTTTAGACCCAATGCAAAAGATTATCTTCAGCAGGTCTGAAATGCTACACATATAAAACCACAGAAAATAATTTTGTGCATTTACACGTGTCCTGGTTTCTGCTGGGATAGGGTTCTTTTTCTT
The DNA here is from genome assembly GCA_024734555.1 of Trochalopteron elliotii. Classification (NCBI taxonomy): domain Eukaryota; kingdom Metazoa; phylum Chordata; class Aves; order Passeriformes; family Leiothrichidae; genus Trochalopteron; species Trochalopteron elliotii. The sequence continues at coordinate 391,905 of JANPWX010019538.1, read as the reverse complement.
AACAGCTGGTCCATTGCTTTGGATTTGGATGAGAATAATGTTGATAACACACTGATGTTTTGACTGTTGCTAAGTAGTGTTTACCTGAAGTCAAGGAATTTCATGAGCTGCTGGCAAGGAGATACATAAAGAGCTGTAAGGGAGAAAGATCAGAGAAGTTGGAATCTTCCATCCAGTAGAACATCATGCTCAGAATATAAACTGGGAGAGTTATGTGGAAGGGAGGTGACTGCTGTAAACTGAGGGGAATTACACAGAAAGTACCTGACTGCTTTTGGGGGATAGGCTGGGCAGGGGGATGAAACCAGCAGGTGGTGAGTAATTTTATTGCACATCACTTGTTCTTCTTTGGTTGCATTACTCTCTCTCCCTCTCCATATAACTACAACTATTATTATTACTGTTGTATTTTTTTTCAGCTATTAAATTGTTCTTATCTCAAAAGGTTTACTTTTACTTTGCAATTCTCCTCTCCAGCAGACAAGCACAGGGGGAAAGTGAGAGAGCCTGCAGGGTAGTTAATTGGCATCTGGAGTTAAACAATATTAACAAAGTTAAAGCATTGCTGGCCATATCTATTTTCAGCTTTTAGTGTGTAAGAATATTCTTTCATATAAACAGGAGGTTATTTCTAACACAACAGTTTTGGAATTCACAATAAACATTAAAAAATCAGCCTGTTTAAAGGAAGTGTGAGAGGAGAAGTGAATATGAAGAAAAATTAAAACACTATATTGAGCAACAGTAAATTATAGGGCTGCTTAGGCATACACACATGAGCTAGAAGATGAAACTTATGTAGTTTTTCAGCTCATTTAATCTGAAAGGCCTGCATGCTGAGTTACACAGCCAGAGTTCACATCTGCAGTTTGGTTGGTACACGCCTCTGGTGCTGGCATTAGCCCTGTGACCACAGTGGCTTCTAATGCTCAGCTTTTTTAGTGGTTTGGCATCTTTCACAGTCCCTCAGGCTCTACAGTGGAGCAAGCGGACACCCACACTGGACGCCAAGAGAGTCATCTTAATGAATGACACATTACAAGCCTTGTGAAAGTAATTTGCTTTGCTCCATGGTGTAGTTGGCTAACTTCCTATTACTGAAGGTTGAGGGCTGAATCCAGCACTAAAGCTATGCAAATTCTTGCCTTTTGGGCAACATAATACAGAAGCAAGTCTTTTTAAAAATAATTTAAAAATTTGTTTTCTAGAATGAAAGTTAAATGCTACACTGGCTTGGAAGTTTTCTACAATCCCATGTTAGGGGTAATGAATTCACATCTGAAGACTTGTAATTTTTATAGCAAAGTATGTCTTCTATGAAATGTAGAACAGAGATTCTCCTAAATCTAAGTTTCTGACCTGTGATTTGATCACAATGGCTACTGCCTGTTGGACACTGACCATTAAAGAGCTGAGATCAGAGGGAAGGCAGCTCATTCTTCCCTCAGTCTATGCCTTACTTTCTTTCCTATTCTCTTTTTACAGAGCATCATCCAAATACAGCAATTTTGTGACATGTGCAACTATGTAAGCACTCATTACTTCCACAGTTAAGATTATGTAGTATTTTCTGCTTCTTGCTCCTGTTTCATTCACTGCTTTGGTGAAGCACTCTTCTTTGCCTGAAAAGTATGTCTGATGCCTCTGCTTCCTGATCTGTTTCTTCCAAAAAGCACATGCATCAGAGGGGAAAGATTTATGTGTACAGAAGAAACTACTATCATGAACATTAGGCCTGGAAACAGCCTCTGTGGAAGGGCCAACTGGGGCCCTTGAAAAAAAATTGGCTTTGATTTTACTGAACTTTGAAGCTCAGAAAAGTGCTGCTTGTTGTGTGTATGGTTCCCAGTCACCTCACACTGTGTGAATCTGATGAGTGGCGCTCTGTGCCAACATGTGAAGCCAATTTAGTTGGGTAATAAAAGTGTGAAGGTATTCTGTCAGGCAAAGCCAGAACCACCATCATCTTCTTTCCTGAGGGCATGGTAGGAAAGATGGCAGCACTCTTTCGGCTGTTATACTCAGGCAATGACTTGAAGACACAATGAGGCAGAAAATATTTATTTTTTATTACTTCTTACTATTATTTTTTACTTTATTATTATTATTATTTTGGAGTCAAAATTTCTCCTTCTTTTATCTCCCTAATTTAAACTGATCTTAAAACTGAAGTTCTAATATCACAAAATTGCTGTCCTATTTTTACTTGTCGTAGTGATTGCTATAGGATTTCTCAAAGTTCATGCATGGTTAAAATGACATTAATCTTAGTTGTGAAGGTTTTCCTAATTCCATACCTGCCTGCCACCCTATCCCTGTTAGTAGCACTGAAATAATTTTGTGCTAGGAACTGCCTGTAGTTTAGCCTGTATCATTAATATACAAGGATTTGAGTGGAGACATATGGTCATCATCAGCTTAGATATTTAATTTTGAGATGACATTCTATTAATCCATCTGAAAAGGGAGAAGCCACCATATAACTGGTTGTAATTAACCAAACCACAATTTTCTCTAACCAATTCAATCTAAACCAAAAGCCAAAATAGTATTCGAGAATTACAACATCACTCCCAGATTTGAATCTCATGAAGAATTTCCAGGGTTAAAATTCAAGCCATACTGTAAAACCAAACCTCAACTGCAGCTTTTCAGAGGGGAAGATCAGTGGCAGGTGGTGCCTACTATAAAAGCCTCATTAAAACACCTTCTGTTTGAATATCACAAAAGGGAGTCACCAGATGGAGGCACAACTCCACATGGTAGCCTTACCTCAAATGAGAGTTTCACCTGACACTTTGGGGGCAGCAGATTTTTTTCTCCAACTAACAAGCCACTGAGATTCAAGAGGGGATATATTAGGATTAATTGCACTTGATCACTAATCCATTGTAATGCCATATGGTGAAGGCATTGTTCATTGTCAAGCCAAGAGACAGGTAGGGCCCCTCTGGTAATGTAAACTGTCCCTGTTTCCACCTATCTAATCTAATTTCCCCTCCTTACAGACCTCAGATTCCAGTAAAGATATTTAACTCTTCCTGCTTTGTCTCCTGATGCATTTTTGAATGGTAGCAAATCTGATAGAGAAACTAATGATGCTGAAATATGCTGACAGATTGGAAAATTATTTTTCCTGTTTCTGCTTGCTGAAATGAGCAAAATATTAAATGGATATTTACTCAATTGTGTGCTCAGCCTCTTGGTCCAACGGGCCCGCTCTATCCTCATCAGCCGCACAGTTTAACTTCTCACACCTCCTCCCTCTGCTGGTCCCAAAACACATTTGAAGAATATGTGATTTACCAGATTAAAACAATTGGCAAGCTAAATCATGTGACTAAAGTTTCTTAGAGGAGGCATTGACACCTTGCACAGGTCTTGGAGTGAGAGGATTTTATCAGTGGCTTGGCTTTGGCTCTGATCCAAATCATTAAGTGCCAAACAATGTAACTAGAGTATTTTTCATAGTTTTGCTGTGTGTTTTGAGTTAAGCTACTTTAACAACTACCACCCACCAAGGCTGTTTCTTAAATTAACAGGGTCAGTTGGATTAAATATGTAGTGTGTGTATTTGTGAGAAGCAGGAGGAAGGCAGGTATATATATTGAATTAATATATTTTTTGCCAAGTCATATATAGCGTCTTATGTCACAGAAGGAAAAGGTAAACAAGCCAAAACCCATAATTTTTTGTAGATATTGTGCTAACTGTTCAAGGCCAAAATATGTTTTTGTATTAATCTGATTTGAGGGCTGATCTATTTAAACTGAGGGAGCAAGAAATGAGTCAGAGGTTTGGTATATAGCATCTCATCTTGTGCTACTTTGTAAAGACTACTCTATACTTACAAAATGTCCTCTGTTCCAGAAAGGACTCCAAGTGTGTTGCCAGCTGTACACAGTTAAAAGATCAATTCAACCACCAGTGAAATGTAGCCATATCTGGGGTAGAACACAGCAGCTCCTCTATTCCATAAAATGGAAAACACTCTTTTTAAGAGGAGGAAGTAAAAGATATCTGCTCCAACTGCAGTTCCAAGAGAAATTGTGCTGGCATAGTATAATTACTGTTGTTGAAAATTGTCCAACACACTAGAGGTAATATTCTCCACTACGGGAAAAGGTCCCAGTGGATCTTCAACAATAACAGGTGCTCAAGGCCTCAAGTTTGCTTTGAGTTCAGAAGGCATTGGCTGACATTCATGACAAAACGTTTCCTCTCCATTAAGCAGAATGTCAGGTATCTCTGTAGTTTCCAACCCTACCCGTTCCCCTCTCTTCCCAATATCTGTATTATGTATAGTACAAGACCAGCTGACTTAGTCCGCTTAGTCTACTCTAAACATCTTCATCCTTAATGTAAATTTGGCTTTCTTTTAAAACAAGATGCTGATGGTATTTCCAAACCAATACAACCTTGTCAATGCATTTTTCCACTGTCTCTTCTAAGGAAATCCCTTTCAGTTATTTTGGAGTGGTAATTCCCATTTAATTGGTAAAATTAAATGTGGTGGCTGAAAACAAGAGTTACCTAAGGTATAGGAGTCCCACATTCTTGTTTGCTTTCTGACCTGGCTGGGCTTGGATTCAGTAGTTCTACATTGTGAATTAAGGGTAAAGTAGTCCACAACCTCCACTGTGTATGCTTCATGCATATGGGTCTTCATGTGCATCATCTTCCATCCACCATCTCCATCACCTTCTTCCGTCCAGACAGCTGTCTTGTCTTAATCACAGATAAATGGATCTGGCAGACTTGTAATAAACAAATGATCTCCAAAACCAAAACCAGACTGAAGACTATGTCCAGGAATAAGTGATGAGTTCAGTGTAAACCTAATTTAACTAACACATAATATTCAAGGAAGTATAGACTGTCCTTGGGTACCCAGGAGTAGATTTGAGATTCACAAAATCTTGAAAAGATTTAAGAAACAATATGTGTAAAAATTGTAAGTGCACATTCATTTTCATTAGTATTCATTTATTTTAAAATTAGACAATTTAGTACAGAAACAGGAAACTAGTATTTGGAATCAGTTGCACTATGAGAAAAAAAGCATCCATAACTATGGATGGCTTTGCCTTCTGAAGACTAGATGGAACAAGAAATACATTGGGTATTTTAGGAAATATCTTTCTTGTAAACTGAGTGCTTAGAAAAACTTACATAATCCTTGTTGTAAGGTGATTAGCAGTGCCCTTTCTGGCACTGTATGTATGTTATACTCCTAGAAAGTGAAGAGAGTTTCACAGAAGTCATAGGTGGCTATTTTTCCGTATGTTGAGAGAAAGTGACTTGTGAGAAAATTCTGTCATTTTGTTAGTTCTGGAACGGGTTTCAGATGACCCTTAGGATACATGGGCGTATTTGATTGTTCTTTCCCCAGTGTAATACTTTGGTCTTCTCCTTCCTGAACTTCATGAGATATCTGTTGGTTCATTTGTCCACCTCATAATGATCCCTCTGGTGATGAATTCAGAGGCAGGGTGAGCTGCTGGTGTATCAACCATTAGTTCTGGGTTTGTGTAACAAACAAATTGCTGGGCATACAGTTAATCCCATCATCCAAAACATTAGCGAAGATGTTAAACAGGCTCAGACTCAGCACTGACTCCTGGGGTTCACTTCTAATTATTAACTGCCAGATTTGTTCCCACTGATCACCAATGAGAGCCCAGCCATTCAGAGAGTTTTCAATCCACATCACTACCTTCTCATCTGGCCTATACATCCAGAGTTTATCTGCAAGGATCTCATGAGAAACAGCTTCAAAAATGTGTCCGAAATCCATGTAGATAAATCCATTACTCTCTCCTCATCTATCAAATGGTTGTTTCATTGTAGAAGGTTACCAAACTGGCCAAGTGTCCTGGTTTCATCTGGGACAAAGTTAATTCCTTCGCAGTAGCTGGAGCAGTCCTGTGTTTTGGATTCAGTGTAAGAATAATGTTGATAACACTCTGATGTTTTGGTTATTTCTAAATTGTGTTTATCCTAAGTCAAGGGCTATTTTGTATCTTATGCTCTGCCAGTGAGGAGGTAGAGAAAAGAAAGTCATGACGAAGCATAGACAGGACAGGTGATTCAAACTGATAAAAGGAATATTTCACACTCTAGAACATCATGCCCAGTCTATCTGAGTTACCCAGAGGAGAGGTTGATTAGGGTTTGGGGATGGGGGCTGGCATTGAGAGCAATTGTTTTGTAAATAACTTGTTTTTCCTTTCTTCTTCTCCTCTTCGTCCTCTTCCTCCTCCTCCTCCTCTTCCTCCTCCTCCTCCTCCTCCTCCTCCTCCTCCTGCTTCTTCTCATTTTTTAATTATTAACTATTGTTACTATACTTTATTTTGTCTTAATTATGAATTTGTCGATCTCAAACTCCAGGTTTTACTTGTGATTTTCCTCCCTTCTCCAGAGAAGTTTAGATAGCAGCTTTGTGGTGAGTGCCAGCTGTGCTTAAACCATGACACCAAGCATCATCAGAGATATTTCACACTGGTGTGGTGGAAAGGTGAAAAATAGCATATGGAGTTGGTTGGGGTATGTAAAACTGAACAAGTGTGAAATAATCCTAAAAAAATCTAATGAGAGTGAAATGAATGATATTTAAAAGGTATCTGCTTTGAAAGGTCTTACACTTCAAATGTCATATGAAATCTATGTAAATATTTTAATTTGTAGTTAGGCTTTGGACTATGAACCCATTAAATTATTTCAGTATTTCTCCTTCAACAGAATGAGCTGAGGGTCCTCACTGAGTAAATAAATTATGGGGTTAATATCCTTCTAAATGGTTGTTAATAGTACTACTGCTACTAAGAACAACAACAATACTAAGAATAACCTTCTAATAAGACTTTTTGAATAATTAACCTTTTAATAATAACAGTAACAATAATCACAATAACATCATTTTAAAGGGTTAATAAACTTTTAATGGCTTAATTTGAAGCAAGAGTGAGAGGGATGTCTGATACTTTGTAATTTCCACTTAATAGCAAAAAATGGTATCACACATATCAAGTTTTCTTTAACTGCGCAAAAGTTACGTGTATCTAGATGGTACATTTAATCTGTATTTCAAACTAGAGTCTAAAACTGCTCCTTAACTCAAGACGGGGAATCCAATATCCCACCTGTGTTCAGTAAATTTTGCAGGACATAGCATTTTTTTTTTCTCTCAGTGTTATTTTTCCTCCGTTAGAAAGAATTTCTAGACTTTTTCCTTTTGAAACTTCATATGTGTTCTCTATGTTCTCCATGTTCAGCCATTTCCACAGTTTTTTTATGTCTGTTTCCAGATTCTGACCAAAAGATTGGGCTAACAGCCTGTTGAATTTGAGTTTGGAAAAATGGAAATAAAGAGGTGTTCACAGATCCTACCTGACAGTATTTTCATGTTAGTAAGCATATATCTTTAGGGTTATTAAATGTAATTAAAATAAGAACAGTGACCTTTGCAGTTACTATTTAATCAATGGTATTTATATTCTCTGCAACAGATTTTCACAGCAGTGAAATCTGTTGTAGAGAATATACATACCATTGAATTTTTATATTTTGCTTTCTGGCATTTTTTGTTTTTCAGCTCATCCTTTGCTCTAATATTTTACCTACACACCCGAGGGACAAAAACATTGAGTTCCAAACACTATTTTAATCCAATTACAAATAACATAATGTTCCTGAAAGGGACAGAATTTCAAACATAGTGCTGCCTTCAGATATTACTTTTTATGTTTTACTGAGTGTAACATGAATAATCTTGATTTTTGTAAACGGAGAGAACCTAGAGCCTCCCATTACTTTTTTTGACATTTTGAATCCTCAAGGATTTATATTGATCAAACATTGGTGAATAGTCAAGCAGATATTCTTATTTAACAAAAAAGTAATCTTGTGATCCCACGCAAAACTGTCCTTCGGCCAATATAAATAATTAGAGTTTTGCGCCATTATTACTTATGATTCACCAGGAGGATGAAATAAATAAATAAATACCCATAAATTACATGCTGATAGCCAGTTAATTTGGATAATGCTTTTGTACTGTGCATAAGAAACAAGGCTGACAAACTGATGCCATTGTATGAAAGGTTTAGAGACAGCAAGGAGAACTTACCTTCTTTTGGTCTCCTCATGTATCCAATGAAGATGTATCAAACTAAATCACTGGAAAGAATGAATCTGCAGCTGAAAAGTGCATCACTACCTTATCTGTATTAATCTTCCTCTACCAAAGTGGAACATGTGGCTTTGAAGTGCTCTGTATGCTCCATGTTTTTTCACTGTGGGTCTGATGAAAGCAAACAATTCAGTTCTTCCTACAAAAATTTTTGCTCCTGAAATTGTTAGTCATATTATTATATTATTATAAACAGTAATAACCATATTTGTTATTTTTTCTAATACTGAGGTGGAATACTTGTTTATGTGTGACTGGCAGAAGCATACTTGCACCATTATGCAAATTATAAGTAAAGTAAGTTACTGTGTTTTCTCATGGATCTTCCTTTTTGTTTTTTTCCTTCCTTTCTTTGCCTCCTCTCACCCCCTACCTCCACCCCTTTACCATGATCTTTTCATGCTTTTTTTAAGCCTCAGATGAAACTTGTATTACGCTGGCCATTTTTTTTTTTCCAGTAGTCTTATGGCCCTTCATGGCCTCCTGAATTATCTGTCTTTCTGTTTGTTTTCTGTCTTCTTATTAGAGTTGTTGTTAGTTCCATTCTGATGTTTGTAGTTTTTGGAAATCTGAATCTTTGTTATTTATGTTATCAGTGATCTGACCTGACCTGCCCACAGCAATGTTCCTTCCAACTGTTCTCAGGTCCTCAATTACTAATTATGCAGATGAACAGATTGTGCAAACTCTTTCCTTATGGCCACATTCTGGAGGAGTTGTTTTTAATAAATTGGTGCTGGTTTTGAATTTTAAGGAAGCGCCGATCATTTCTTGGTTGGTTTTTTCATATGTCCTGTACATGTTTGTTGTAGTAATTTATTAACAAGTGATGTTTGCATACACATATCAAAATATTCAAACCTCATTCAAAAGTGATGAGGTTGTAAGTGGAAGTACAGGACACAGATTAAAGACAGATGACCAGAGGAACAGCTCCCTGAACATCACCAGGACAGTGGACAGCCTGCCAGTAGAGTACTTGGAGCTGTTCAAATTAATGAAACAAATTAATCACTAGTGTTATAAATTAATTTTAGCCAATCGGATAGAAAGAACAAATTTTATTTTTCCATTTTAAAATCTATCTGGGACAGCCACGAGAAACATTCGAATGTTGGGTGAAACAGACAATCTCACCCTGTTCCATGATTTTCTGGTGTTTGGATCCGGGTTCTTATACTATATTTTGTGCCTCCCGGCAGCGGAGGTACTATGTCTTTAGATTCAAACCCAGTCTTTTCACTCAGTGATGAATCTTGAACAGGTTTCCCGGCACTGGAACATGTTTGAAAGGATTTTCTGGGAATCCTCTTTTGGGACGTTGATTTCTCCAAATTCAGGGTCCACCCTCGAGATTAGTTAGTATCGATGAGTTGATGGTCCAGATGTACAAGGTCTGATTAACTCAAGGAGCCACATCCTGGTGAGCCACCCTCCTTTTTGGTGTAAGGTGTTAACTTGTCCATTCACAGTTCACAAAGCATTGCCTGGTATTTGGAAACCGCCCTCTCCATTCCAGGGACCAGGATCAGCTTTACATTTTCAGGGTTACAAAAATATACATTCTATATACTACATTTATTACATCTCCTATATTTAATTGCACGAATTTACCATCATATCTACAACAACTAGTGAGCACTGATTAATGTCATTACACTAGGGATGTCCAGAAATAATTAACTTTTGAGGGAAAAGAATTCTGCTATATTAACAATGCATTACCAATTTTTGTCCTAGTTTTTGTGAAGCAAGTAACAGTGTGTTGGGGGTTAGGTTTGTTCCTTTTTTACTCTAAAGAGTTTTTTTCCCATAAATTACCAAGGAGACTAAGTGTTGGATGCTTAGGAGTACTTGACCAAAACAAAGGGGTGGCCAAAGCTCGGAGGGGGAGATAGCGCGAGTTTGGGGCAGGTAAAGCTTGAGGCAGCGGGGCACTCTGGTTTTTTTCAGCGTTTGGGGAGAGAGAACGGCTGGCTTGCTGCTTGCTGCAAGAGAAGTTCACTGTCTCTGGAGGGGTCCAGGACGTCCCGGGAAATCTGCTCTCATCTGCTCGCCCTGGAATTCTGAGCTCCTCTGCCGCCCTGCTGGAGCTGGGCCAGGCCTGTCCCTGCTGTCACGGCTTCTTCGGCGCTGCTCCTCTTGCTACAGTGCAACCCATCCTCTGCCCTGCCGGGGGCATCCTGCCCCTGCATGCTGGGACATCCTGCCATCACAGACACCAGCCCGGGACTTTTCCACTGTTTCCAGCTTGGTGCTCTGAGGATCCTGCAGGGGCACCAAGACTAAATTACCCTGGGTTTTTTGTGAAGCAAAGCCCTCAAGGTTCTTGGTGCTGTTTTTGTTATAAATGCTGTAATTGTTGTTTTTGTTTGCTTTGTTATACATACTAGTAAAGAACTGCTATTTGTATCTCCAAATCTTTGCCTGAAAGCTTCTAACTGCAAATTTGTAATTGGAAAAAGGGGGGGGGGGGGTGTTATTTACATTCTCCATTGCAGCTTTCCCTGGCAGATACCTGTCTTCCCAAACCAAGACAAAGTGTGACACTCTTTTCAGTGAAATTATACCTTCCTGAAAATCTTCATCAATGTCTAGTATCACTGGAAGAAAAAAGAACTGATCCTTGTTTGTGTGACAACACTGGGCATAGGACTGTGGTTGTACATCATCTTTCTTTTTTAGTGTATTACAGTGGTGCCCGGAAGACATACTCTTTCTGTTTTAACAAAATACATGTTCCCGGTAATACTGTGCACTCTACTTGGTCATTTGAAGTACTTTGGGGACTTTAGTGAGTGCAGAAACCTCGATTATCTCTTGCCAGTGTGAGTATGTATTTGTGAGTTCCCCAAGGATCCATCCTAATCTCAAAAGACAGACAAGACTGTTCAGTTACCATACCAGAATATCAGTCCTTTTCACCACAGAAAAACCTTATGGAAATTAGAAAACAAAGAGTTTGTTCTTTTCCTTGCTTCCCTCCTCAGACTAGTGCAGGGTAGAAAAAGGTAGGATGCAGCAGATACAAGAATGGAAAAAGTTAAACCCACAAATCAGAAGGAAATTTTATGTCTGTGAAATCTGAATACCCGAGACTTTTAGAAAAAATGTCACTCAGAGATTCATACTGCCAATAGAATCTTCAGAAATCTCCTAGTGACTTCAATATGGACAGATTCCAGTCTTAAATGTTGTTGCCAGCCTAAATGTCCATGAAGTTTTACATATAATTGGACAGATTAACTGAAAATAAAAGGAAAAAAGATTCAGTTTAACAAACTTACTTCCAAGTTTAATGTCAATCACTGCAGTATTTCAGCCAATTAAAAAGAAAAAAAAAAAAGGCAAATCACTGATTTTCCTTTTCCATGTGAAAAGAAAGTTTCATGTAAAGAATGAGTCAAGTTGACTAAAAGTAGTAATATCTGATACTTACACGCAACACCAAAAGTATAAAGATGCTATCTCTAGCAACAGGACAAAAAAAGTTTCAGGAAAAGGGGAATTTGTAAAAATAAGATACTTTTAAGCAGCAAATATTAGTTCATATTACTGAAAATAACCTACCATAAGAAAAGCATTTACTGCTTTTTTATATTTGTAATTTTGTAATTTTTATCAATAGGTCTCACAGTATTTTACAAAATGTCATCAGCCTCAGATTTTAGAGAAAGAGACACTGCTAGGCAAACTGATTAGAGTTAGCCCATCAGACCACTCATAAAGGTGGGAGGAGAATCCTAAATTCCGGATTCTCTAGTATTTCCTAGAGCCCAGAGACTTGATGCAGGAGTGTTCCTGAGTCTTAAATGTAAAATATCTGTGCAGCAAGTCTCTGACCTAACCACCAGCAAGCTCTAATCAGAAGGCAAAGGGACAATGAGTCAGTATTAGGAGAAACACTGAAATTAACTTTCAGTGAAGTTGAAAGCTGACTACTAATACAAATGTCTTTAAACAGGCTTATCAGTAGAATCCTATCTGAAATGGTTTTCCATTGAAAATTTATATATTCTAATTTATACTCAAGGACCCTAAAAGTTTATATTTCAGGGTTCCATTAACAATATATGTTAAAAAACAGGCTTGTAGGCTCCACTGCTGAACAGAAAAAAAGGTAGGAATGAAATGTATTTTTCATTTTATCTTTGTAAGGACATACCAGACTGACAAGGACCTGCTTGGTTTTGGATCTGTCTGCATAGGTTATTTTGGCAAAACTGAAGGATGGGGGCTACAAAAGATATTTGCCAACCAAGAAAAGCATAGGAAATTAAGACTTCTTGGAGAGAAGCAGCAGCAACTGCCCTTTCCCTCTGAGAGTAAGTTTTTTCTGAATTATGACATCATGTTATGTAATTATGAACTGGAGTTACTGGTGGGATTCATGTGAGGAAGGTAGAATTACCTTTTATTCTGCACTATACTCTTTTTGTACCAATGAAGCAACTCCAGAGTCATACCATGCTTTTATGTAATAAATAGAACACATAAATGACAGCCTGCAGATCAATTGCATATCAGCAAAAAATTTTTTTCTAAAAACCCAGAAATTTTTAAATCCCATTTTTCATAGGTGCTAATCATAAGCCGCAGAAAAATGAATGATTTTTAAAGAAGAGAGTGAGAGCCACAGATAAGCTACTCATGCTGTTAGAGATGATGTGATGTTCCAGTGCCACCCAGTTCTGGGTTCTAGGAACAGTCAGAGAGGGAAAGCAGCTCTGGTTTATTCTCCCTTCTTTCAACACTCTTCTTCCGCTCAGCAGACACCCATAAAATCTTCTGGTGTGCTGTCATGATGGAATACCATAACACACACATCAGATTGATAGGACAGGATAATCCGCTTTCAGTTTTTGTTGGCATAAAATCAAACCCACTCTTATTTTCTTCTCTTATTTTTCCTCCAAAATATTCAACACTCCTACTGTCTAACAGGAAATAAAGAAAAAGATAAGAAACATCCTGCTGGTGACTGGGGAGGAAAAAGGGTGGGGAAGTGCATCTGTCAAGGTATAGGTTTGATATGCATAAAAAAGTGATCTTGATGAAAGGTACATTCAAAACTCTTTCAAACATTACCCAGGTCATACAGATTATCTCAGTTAATTTATTATTAACTGCATTCTCACAAAATATTGGGATTGTATGGCATCAAGCTCAATGGAAAGCTATATTTTTCTCCACTTTCTCTTTCCTTCTATAGTAAGCCAGACCTTTTAAAAACTACTAGAGTTTATACTGTAAAAAAAAAAAAGCAAAATAGCAACTCTTTTATTATCACTCAGAAAGAAAGAAGAACAGACTTCATGGCTAAATCTAGCAAGATTTAAGTTAGACTTTAAAAAAACCCCCACATTGTGATAATTAAAGGAATCAGGCAGAGGGAAGATTCTGTGCTTTACTATCCAGAGTCTGTAAGAGCTGGTTTCCCTTTATTTAGAAGTGACACTCTGACAAATGTTATTTATTTATTTATATGTTTGTTTATTTATTTGTTTGTTTGTTTTATTTGGAAATAGACCTAAAATAATTAACTATGGTGGTACAGTGGTATCTGTTTGAGGAATGCAAGCTCTGGGTTCTCTTTATAGAGTCAAACATGAAAATACACTGTTTGAATTTTCATATTTAGAGAACAATGTTCTAGGAAGTTCACTGATGCTGAAATGTTGATATTTTATTGTGTGGAGACAGAGATTATAAGAAGCCCTAGCCATAAAATAAATTTACTACATTCTTACTGTAGACTAACAATTTTGAACTGGTAAGTAGAGGTTTTCTGTTTTAGCATCTGAGCCCGAAGGTGGTGTTTTCTGTGTTTGCTATGGAGATAATTTAAACTTCCAGTTTTTCCATTCCTCATACATTGCAACGGCAGTGCCACACATACCTCTCTAAGTACTGAACCCTTTTCTCTATTTCTAACATGTTTTTAACTGTTATTAAGTAAAATATTGGACGGAGGCCTTGGGATTACCCCTTTCATGATCCAGGATAAACCCACCATACACTAATTCTGTGCTTTACACCACTGCTATCAGTACCTTTCCAAGGAAGCGGGCCATGAGATTTGGTTAAAGTCAGAGACACAATTGCAATTCTTGATAAATTTACCATAACTGTACCAGGTTTCCCTGGATGTGATTCTACTAGGCTTGAAGATGGAGCATCAGGTTCTGCTTTTGCTAAGATTGCTTTGTGCACTTGCTCTCTGGCAGAATATATAGAGCCAAAATGTCCTTGGTGCAGATTAAAAGCTGCTTTGCAACAACTTAAACATCAGTGTGTTATCAATATTAATCTCATATTAAATCCAAAACACAGAACTTCACCAGTTATTAAGAAAAACAAAATTTAACTCTATCCCTGCTGAAGCCAGTACTAGTTGTGACTTCAATCTGTATCAAGAATTCTCCGTAAGAAAAATTTCACAGCTTTTCCTATCTATATTTAATAATAGTTGATTGTCTTCCACTTGCCAGACTAGGGTTCCTAGGTGCCTTCCAGCTGTTATTTGTGCCTGGATATGGACAGTGTTTCCAATAAGCTCAAGGGGAGCTTAACTGCCCAGGAGCCCTTAACCAAGTGTGGGGCCTAACAAGAATTCCTGAGGAGATTGTAGAGCTGCCCGAGGAAGAGAGGGGTAGGTGAGTGCATCACCACACCTCTCTATTAAAACCTCTGAATTTAGTTCAGGCCTGCAGATTTGGTATTTTTTTCATCCTGTCACAGAATCACAGAGTCAACTAGGTAAAAGGACCTATGAGATCATGGAGTCCAACCTACAACCAGATACCAGTGTGTCAGTTAGACCATGACACTGAGTGACACATTCAGTCTTAAATATCTCCAGGGATGTGACTCCACCACTTCCTTAAGCAGTTCATTCCAATGTCCAGTCATTCTTTCTTGAGAAGGATTTCTTCTGAGTCTCCAACCTAAACCCCGCTGGAGGAGCTTCAGCCTGTGTCCTCTTGTCCTAGTGCTGGTTGCCTGTGAGAAGAGACTGACCCCCCCACCTGGCTGCAGCCTCCTTTCAGGCACCTGTAGAGAGTGACAAAGTCACCCCTGAGTCTCCTCGTCACCAGCCTAAACAACCCCAGCTCCCTCAGCCACTGCTCACAGAACTTGTGCTCCAGACCCTTCACCAGCCTTGTTGCCATTCTCTTGACACATCCCAACATCTCAGTATCCATCCCCAACTTGGGGGCCCAGCAGTGGACACAGCACTCAAGGTGTGACCTCACCAGTGCCCAGTACAGGGGGACAATCCCTGCCCTGCTCCTGCTGGCCACACTATTGCTGGTACAGGCCATGATGCCCTTGGCCTTCTTGGGCACAAGGGGCGCAGCTGGCTCGTGTTCAGCTGCTGTCAACCAGTGTCCTCAGGCCCTCTTCTGCCTGGCCACTGTCTAGCCACTCTGCCCCAGCTGTAGCACTGCATGGGGTTGTTGTGGCAAAAGTGCAGGACCTGGCACTTGGTCTTTTTAAACCTCACATTGTTGGATTCAGCCCACCTATCCAGCCTTTCTCTCTGCAGAACCCTCCTACCCTCCATCAGATTGACACTTTTCCCCCAGTTTGGGGCTGTCTGCAAATTCTCTAATGGTAGACTGAATTTCCTTACCCAGATCATCAGTAAAGGTATTTGTCAGGTTGAAAGATCCTTGGTTTTGCATTAGGATTTTGGGGTAACTTGAAAATGGAGTAAAATTTTGCTGGCTGTACTATCTCAGTCATCCTCATCTTGAGGTAATACCGAGCAAATTTTACCTTGCCAATTCCTTCCAGATACAAGTGATAATATTATTACTACTGAAGTGAAAGCTGTAACATAATTTTATGATAAAGCAGAGGGTTTTATAAGATAAAGAGCAGCGAATTAGTTAGGGACAAAAATCTGTCTTGATGGTAAAGAGAAAGTTTCATAGAAAGCTATTGTGTACCACTTACATATACGTTACAGGGCTGAAAAAGTATAAAGTTTACTTAAACAGAGACCAAAGCCATGAAGCATTAGACAGAATAATCTTTAGTATTCTGTGGTTTTTATTCTGTCATTTGCTTTGAATATGAACTAAAAGTGCCAAAATACTTGGAGGAAACCTTGGTTCTCTTAATATTGTGAGACTGTTTAGATGTAGAAAGGAGCAAAAAATCTCAACTTTCTGTCTTCAAACTTTTCAGCTCATTTTTTTTTCAGGCCAGAAGCCTGTCCTGGGTTGACGGTGCCTCCTATCCCAATCGTGCAGCTTTATCTCTATGTACTGCACTGTTATGTCTAACTGCTGCCCCCCCGCCCCCGGTGGGCTGTTTTGCCGCGGTGGGGCTACTTGTTCTTTCGGCTTTTGCTGCTTTCGTTTTTTTTTTTCCTTTTTCTCTTCTTTTTTTTCTTCCCCCCTCCCCCGAAGATCATTGGACCGGCTCCGGACCTGACCTGGGAATATCTGGGGGTCCTCGACGCCTGAAAACAGAAGCTCTGCGCCCTCCCCTCACAGCAACTGCTTGAGTATTTTTCTTTTCCCTTGTGTTGGGGAGTGTTTTTGTTTATTTGTCAATAAATAGGTTTTTTTCACTTCTCCTCCGAGGAATTCCTTCTCAAACCCAGAGCTGGGGGGGGAAGGGGTGGTGGAGGTTTGTTTTCTGGGGGGCTCCTTCTGGAGACCTTCCCCTAATTTGTCCTAAACCAGGACAGAATACTTTTGGTGCGTTGGCTGGGAAAGGGCCAGAGGAAGTGGAAAAAACTTTAATAATAATATTGGTGGTTCTAATTGTTTTGTGGGTGTATTGGTATGGTTTTTTCCGGATTCATAATGTCATTTGGGGTGGAAGCCTGCCGGTATTTCTGGTCCCTAGGGTTTTTTTAAGTTTTAATACCTCTATGGTACCTAGGGTTATTTCCTTACCCAGAAATAGCTCTGGTATTGTCCCTAATACGTAATTCCTTTAGCCATGGGGTACTAACCAGAATATTCACTGGGCTGGGCTTGTTTGTAATGATTTACTTGAGGGTTATAAAAATGCTGAAATCCGTTCCAGAAATGTTTGGTTCATTGTTATGGGTGTGTACTCAGTTGCTTGGGGGAGAAGCAGGGGAAGGGGTTTTCCAGCCTCTGTTCTCCTTCTTCTCCTTTGGATTGCTTACATCTCTATTAGAAAATGTTCAGTCTCCCCTGAGTGTTAAAGAGACCATCTTTCTGGCATTTAATTTAGTAAGCTTTTTCTATACTGTCCACAGTTTATATAAAATGAAAGTTGAGATTTCCAAAGGAGCTAATGAGGAGCATCAAAACAATGAGCAGGTAGATCGAGCTGCAAAGATAGAGGTGTCAAAGATAGACTTAGATTGGGAACACAAGGGAGAGCTGTTCCTAGCCCGATGGGCCCACGATGCCTCAGGTCATCAGGGCAGAGATGCCACCTATAAGGGAGCACGAGACCGAGGGGTGGATCTAACCTTGGACAGTATTTCTCAGGTTATCCACGATTGTGAGACGTGTGCTGCCATCAAACAGGCCAAGCGGGTGAAGCCCCTATGGTATGGTGGACGGTGGTCCAAATACAAGTATGGGGAGGCCTGGCAGATTGATTATATCACATTACCCCAGACACGTCAAGGTAAGCGCTACGTGCTCACAATGGTGGAAGCCACTACGGGGTGGCTGGAGGCCTACCCTGTGGCTCATGCTACAGCCCGTAACACCATTCTAGGCCTTGAAAAGCAGGTTCTCTGGAGGCATGGTACCCCTGAGAGGATTGAGTCAGACAACGGGACTCATTTCAAGAATAGCCTTATCAGCACATGGGCTAGGGAACACGGCATAGAGTGGGTGTACCATATTCCCTACCACGCACCAGCTGCTGGGAAAGTGGAGAGGCACAATGCACTGTTAAAAACCCAGTTGAAAGCATTGGGTGGGGGATCTTTCAAAAACTGGGAGCAGCATTTGGCAAAGGCCACCTGGTTAGTTAACACCCGAGGTTCCACCAACCGAGCGGGTCCTGCTCAGTCTGAGCTCCTTAATATCGTAGATGGAGATAAAGCCCCATCGGCCCATGTCAGAGGTTTGTTGGGAAAGACAGTATGGATCAACCCTGCCTCGAGTACAGGCAAACCCATCCGTGGGATTGTTTTTGCTCAAGGACCAGGTTATACATGGTGGATAATGCAGAAAGATGGAATAACACGCTGTGTACCTCAGGGAGATCTGAATGTGGGGTGAGACACTTATATAAATGTCATTGTTGGCTGAATGTTACTACATGGAACAGAAGGAAACGTATAAGTGTCAAAGGTCTGAGCAAGTAAGATGGAAGGAAATGTGTAAGCGTTGAAGGTTTGAGTAAGTGAGATGAAAGTCTTTTATTGTATGTTCACGATATGGGATAAGGGGTGGAATGTCCTGGGTTGATGGTGCCTCCTATCCCAGTCATGCAGCTTTATCTCTATGTACTGCACTGTTATGTCTAACTGCTGCCCCCCTGCCCCCGGTGGGCTGTTTTGCCGCGGTGGGGCTACTTGTTCTTTCAGCTTTTGCTGCTTTCGGTTTTTTTTTTTCCTTTTTCTCTTCTTTTTTTTCTTCCCCCCTCCCCCGAAGATCATTGGACCGGCTCCGGACCTGACCTGGGAATATCTGGGGGTCCTCGACACCTGAAAACAGAAGCTCTGCACCCTCCCTTCACAGCAACTGCTTGAGTATTTTTCTTTTCCCTTGTGTTGGGGAGTGTTTTTGTTTATTTGTCAATAAATAGGTTTTTTTCACTTCTCCTCCGAGGAATTCCTTCTCAAACCCAGAGCTGGGGGGGGAAGGGGTGGTGGAGGTTTGTTTTCTGGGGGGCTCCTTCAGGAGACCTTCCCCTAATTTGTCCTAAACCAGGACAAAGCCTCACTTGTACAGATGCATTGAGATGAACATCAAAACTATATATTTTTTTCTTTAAAAAAGATTACATTTTTTCTATATTTAGATGTAGAAAAATGAAATCATAGTGATCCCAACTATTGTTTAACGAAGAAAAAAATGCAGTCATGTTTCTTATTCATTGTTTTCCAGTACCTTGGACTATGACATGATGTTTCATAGTTTCAAACACACTCCCTTAAACTACCAAATAGCATTATGACTGCCAGTAAGGATGCTTGTTAAATATAACTACACATTTTTGTACCAAAACCAACAGACACAATTGTCTTCAATCTAGAAATCTTATCATAATGACTTTTAACTAAAACTACCACTGAAAGCCCTAAATGAAATTTTAGATTTCACAGTGCTTGTGGCATTCCTTTTATAATACACCACATTCTTGAACAGATTCTTAGGGAGAAAGTCTTGTGGTGCATACAGATACGTCAGAAGTTTCCTCTCTCATCACAGTCTTGCAGCTGATCAGCATTCCTGAAATATCCTAGAATAAAATGCTTCAAACAACTCTAGGGACCACAGCAAGTTTCCAAAATGTTTTTATTAGAACGGGATAAACTTGATAGAAATATATTAATCTTGATGAGAAAATATGTTTTTCATTTAAAACACCAGTTTGGTTTGGAATGAAATTTTGTCTCTAAGTGGTGACATGAAGAAAGATTCCCAGTTCTTATTCCTGTGAATTCTGCTGCTGGACCAATTGAAGCTATACTGACATCTGCATTGGTTGCCTTTTTCTCTCATGGCATTTTTCCATCTATCGATCTATCTATCTATCTATCTAATTTTATTCTTTGACCCCAATTGTCCTTATATGACCTTAAAGCCCTCTACAAAATGCTGAATTCTGTATCCCTGTTTTATCCTGACTTTACTTGGTTCAATTGACTTCAAAAAGAGCATGTGGGTATATGGGTGTCATTTTAAGCCCAGCTGGAGTCGAAGTTCTATTCAGTCACTTGTTGAACCACTCCTCGCTTCCCCTACTTTAACCTGGAATAGGGAGAAGAATCAAAGTAAAACTTGTAGGTTGGGATAAAAACAGTTAAATAATTGAAAAGAAAGTAAAAAATATTCATAATAATAATGGTAAAAAAAGTTAATGATAATAACAAGGGAAAAAAAACGAAGTGATGCACAATCCAATTCCTCACCGACTGATGCCAGACCATCCTTCCTGAACCCAAATCTGCCCCTTCTGGGTAACTTTTCCTATATTCTGGTCATGATGTTTTATGAAGTGGAATATCCTTTTGGACAGGATATAAATATAAATATTTTAGAACAATGGTACTGTTTTATAAGAATTTCAGATATTAATTTGATTCAGGAATTAGTATTTTTTTTTTTACTAATAGCCCAAAATTTAGGTGTTTTATGAGCAAGAGAGATATTATTGTCTAGAGAACTTCCTGCAGTTTCCAAGTGTCTTTTATTAACTTTCCTTTCCAAAATTATTTTTTTCAACATCATGATAGCTCCTAGTCCTTCAGATATTTTTCTTGTAAGGATGAATAAAAATGACTTTTCAGTAAATAAAAAGGAATAAATCATTTAACATAACTACTTAATTTTATCAGGTTCCCTGTTTGTCCATTTTCAATTGACTCAAGCAATGAAAACACTTCAAACTGATTCTGGTACTATCACGGCTACTAGTGCTACTGTTTCCGTAAAAAGTTTTATCATTTGTATTCCCATCCCAAGATGTCTTGTCATAACATTGACATCCCCATATGCTGCCCTTCAAATTGTAATTCTCAAGTTATCAATGACATGGGTATTTCAAGAAGTATTTGCTTCTTTTAGCACATACTCTCCCAACCACACAGATTTCACAGTGATCAGTGTAAGGCAAGGGTAGAAAGGGTTTGGGAACTCTAGATCTTGCACAAGATTCACCTATTCATCTGTTCTTCCTGCTTCCTCCTCCAAGAGCTGTATAAAAGAGGCTTTTTATTTGCTAAATAAAAAAAAGTCCTACAGCAGGACCTAGAAAACATGAGGAAGATATATTCCTTGCAGCTATGCCTATTAGTTTATCTGTTAACACCCCTGGCAAAACACGGTTAGGGTTGACATGTATGACTGATGGGTTCCCTCAACCAGTAGCTCATCTCTCAAGAAGTAGCTGTGCATCTCTAGCTCCGTTTTCAGTGCTGCCTGTGTCTGAGTCCCTGCAGATGGTAGTATAAGTGGTTTTGCACCAACTTCATTCTGGATATTGTGTTGTGTTTAGTGTGCAACTCACATGAGCCTTAGGGCTAGCTGAGATACAGGTGATCACTGCCTGACTACTCTCCTTTCTCCTTTTATTATGGGATTAGAAAAGCTGATTCCAGACTGATTCCTGCCTGTATTGTAATTGTGATATATTCCTATCCTCTTTGCACCCCTAGAACAATATCAAGGACTCAGCTGCAAGGGTTTGGAATGTGTGAGTTTTGGAGGGATTCACCAAAAATGTTATTGTCTCTTAGGCTTCTTACAGCTGAACAAAGTGCTGTGACAAGATTGCCTTTTGACACTGTAAATTTCCAGCATAGGGTATTGTCTTCTATTTATCAATATAGTCCCATAAATTATGTTGCATAAATAAATAAGAATTTACCACAAGTGGTCTAAAATGTAATTTGACCTCAAACATGTTTCATGTATAGAATGTTATCAGGGTTTTTAAACTGTGATTCTTATTGATTTTGACATTTTTACTGGAACTAATCTATAATTTTCCCCATAATTTACCATATCAGAGTTCAACCCTAATAATATTACATATTGTAAAACCACTGTGCCTGCAACTACGTAGGGTGAGACACAATTATTGTATGGCAGCCTTCTCCATCATCCCTTAGACATGGGGAGTGTGCCCAGGAAATAGTATTTTTCAAAGATTCTTAGTATATAATTTCTGTTTCTACTCCATTTCTTAGTGGACTGACACCTGCTATATAAAACTGCCTTAATATCTCACAACAATGCTGTCCCAGTTAGGTCTCTAGTCCCCTGGAGAGCAGTGTGGCCATGTGGCAATGATCTACTGTCAGCTTAGTCACTGACAGGGCCAAGTGGCAAATAGTACATTGTGGCTGTTGACACCATACCTGAAGCGGTGGATACACAGCAGGAGATGCAATTTTCTGATGCTGCAAACTTTTTTTATGTACTTGTTTTATATTTAAAATTGAGGAGAAAAGCAAAAAATTGTTCAAAGATAAATACGTACATCATATTCTATGATGTACGTATTTATACATATATGTATTTGTACATATAATATCTAAAGCTAAATTAAAACTTTGTTTCAAAAGTGAAAGAAAAAAGACTTGCTTTCACTATATTTTACATGAAGCTAAGCACTAGATTTAAAAGTTGCATGTATGTGAAATGTCTTTTACTAGTTGGATTACAACACTGAAAATTCTTAGATATTTTTAATTTATAAATCATGCTCTATGAAATTATTTTCATTTTCAGTGTCTTGCCCTCCATTACTTCTAAAAAGTTGCTTAGATAATAAAGCCACATGAAATAGAACACAGAAGCTCATTTTTGAGGAGGACAAGTTAACTGAACCTCTCTGGCTTTTTCTAGCCTAGAAAGAGGGTGTAAAAGAGAATTTGAATTCTTCTGTGAGTGTTCCAGAACTTCCTTGTTAGATCAGGTCACTGAAAAATGAACATTCTTGCAGAGTTCTGCCCCCAGCTCAGAAGACCAAGGGCACCTAAACTCTTGAAACACCCGAAAGTCTCTGGATGGTGTGAACCATTCTGTGCATGGGTAAAGGGGTTAAAAGGAAAAAAACACTATCACAGCCTACTCTTTGAGCCAAGTGCTTCTTACCACATCGACTGTATACAACATCAAACATACTGATAGCACCCTTGGCTCTAAGGAAGAAACTTCTGGTTATGTTTCTACAAAGGGCAAGTCCTAAAATGCTTTCAGATTAGATTTCCCTTCCTCGCTTCTAAACCCTGACTGAACTCTTGAACCCAAATTGAGAGATATGCATGCTTGGGGCGGTTTCAATTTTATTTTTTATTTAACCAGTTTCATCTTTTCAAGCTTAGAGCTCACACTCCTGAATTCAACAGTTTTGAGCAGTGGGCTATATGCAGGTCTTTCAAGATGGACAGGCTTTAAATAGAATCACACAAAGCTTGTGAGAAAAGGCCACAGGAATCCACAGAAAACCAAGGGCAATGCAGTAAATTATCAAGCCCCTCCTTGTAAGACAGATGCTTCACTTCATTGATCATCTTTCTGGCCCTGTGCTGGACTTTCTCCATAGTGTTCATGTCTCTTGAACTGGGAAGCCCATCACTGAAAAGAGCACTCTACAGCCTCACTAGTTCTAAGCAGAAAGCAAGGATTAGGACAGAAAGGATATTACAAGAATTAGAGGTAGGGAGAAATCTACAGACAGGTTAAGCTGAGAGCAAAACCATGCCAGATAAAAAGAAAAAAGTGAAATAGAACAGTTCTAAGACAAGGAGTATATACTCTCACAAAGTAAAGGTATGACATAGCAGGGGAAAAGAAAGAACAAATGTAACAGAAATTTCAGCTGGAAATATTTTGTGGTTTCTTCTCTAAAAACTGATTGAAAACATTACAATGGAACCAAGCCTCCTGGTACGTACAAGAATGTACATAGGTTACAAAAACTTCCATAACGTGAATTAATGAGTTGAGTCACATGGTCAAAAAATTCTGGAGTTATGGTTCCCACAGTAACATTAATTACATTTTCTCACTTTTATTTATGACAGAGTCTAGAGTTCATAGCATACTAACCATACTAAGAAAAAAGTACGCATGCATGTGAATGTCTTTGGGGAAGAGGTGCAGTTTAGGGAGTCTTAGATCTTAGTTTTAAACTCCACCTGGCTTTTGAAGACAGATCTAAGACTGTTGTTGTGTATAGCATATAATTAATTACAGCATTGGCTTACCTCCAAAATGAAAAAATAGTATTCTAAACAATTATGGGACTAGGATAAATTTAAGAAACCATATTGGTTTTGAGTACAACCTATATAGTACATAGTTAAAAAAGAAGGATTTATGTGGGAATGAAGGTTCCCATAACTTCGCAGAAACAAGTACAAAAATAAACATAATGAACATTTTAGACAACCAGATCTTCATAATGTTTTAGCTTTCTTGACACGTTTCTGATGTAAAGCCTGTTCCAAGAAGAGACTGACAAACTGGAAGTTTGTATTATACCAGTTTTGGCTCTGTAAAACTGATTTATAATTTCTGTGCTCTAATAAACTGAGTACCCTGTATATACACACACTGTATATTTAAACACACACACCATATTATTTAAACAAAAGGGTAAGTGATTTTAATCTCTAAACGTCTCCTCCCTCCCCCCTTCCTGTTTGCTCCCTCCTCCTTTTTCTTCCCCTCCACCACCCACTCCAAAAAATAGAGTTTAGGGAGGCGGTGAATGTTCAGCCCCTTTTGAAAATCATGAGATTTTTATATTCTCCAAAAAAATTCTGTTTCCCAGATTAGCATAGCTGACAGTACTACCACAGCCCATTTTTTTTAGTTCATATTTTCTTAAGGTTTCTGTAAATAGATTGAAATTATGGTGCTGAAAGAGGTTGGAATAACAATATTTTCTAGCTTATTAGTCTCCCTTTTCCTTTTCAGTCCACTGAAATTCACATTGCTGTTAACCACTTTTTAATAAATTCCAAGTTTTGGACACTGCATTTCTATACTGTTTGCAGCTGGAAACAAACAGACTTAAAATGGCTGAAGATAATTCTACAATTTTTTGTGTTTTTATGAAGATAATGAAGTGAGAGTTTCTGGAAAAAATATCCTTATGCACTATTTATTTTTTGCAGAATTTTTTTCTTGTTTGGAAAATAACGTTCTCTCCTTACAAGCTACAATTTTCAGTAGACTGCTTGATTATTTTTTTCTGTTAAAAATCCTCACCATGAAGACCTTTCATTTTTCTCCCTACTCCCATTTATTCACTGTTGATTATAAGGATGGCAGCATAAATTATATTGGAACTTATTCAGTGAGTGAAGACCATGGTCTGTGTACAACATCTTTTCTTCTGCACTGACTTTTTTTCAAAAGACAGCCACTTCTGTACCCTATGATTCTTTTTATTCTTGTGTTTTGTCAAGCTCTGCTTTTCTGATCAGGTAAAGGATCCTTTAGCCTAAAAATTTCTCTTTAACTTTCTTGAGGAAAAAGGATTCCGGTGTTCTTTCTCTAAGGCTGCAAAAAATGAGCGAATTTCTTTATATTTAGCTATTTGGGATACTGGAAGTATATCTTTATAGAATATAATTCTATATACTATAGGCATATAGAACCCTTGGGTAACAATGTCTAACAAAGAAAAACAAGAAATTTAAGTGGATTTGTTTGCATAGTTCCTCCTGCCTCTGTGCTTGTGCTTTTCTGTCTCAATAATTCTGTAAGTGTAGAAGAGACACATCTTTTATTTAATAGCAAAATAGATACAATGGCATAAAGGCATTTAAGATGTTTAAAATGTTGTCTTCATGGAAACCAAACTAGGATAGAAAGTACTCCCAGACTTTAGACTTTTACAAATTGGGAAGGACCTGAGGGAATAACCAAGGGAATTTCCAAAACAACTTCTGATTATCACTCTACTTTATAAATTTTTGTTTGATTTTTAAGTCCCAGTGATTATGAGCTATCTCAGGAATCTAGCTGAATTATTTGTAATTTTCTGGTCTAGAAGGAAAATCTCTAAAAGTTTTTTTCTCACTCTGCCTGTATCATCTAACAGCAAGGCTAGGGTATACTGTAGAATGACAATTTTCATAGCATCTGGTTTATTCTATAGTCTCAAATTTTTTATTAACATTTGCAAAAATACTCCTAACTTTTATATAAATTATTTCTATTTTACTGAAAAAAAATTGGCAAAAATGCACCTTGTTGAAGGTGAATAAATAACTTTGGATTGGGATTAGAATCTAAATACCCAAGTGTATTAATCTCAGGGTTTGTGAAACTTTGCTTGTGATGACAAATGTTGCATTAAGAAGAACCAAAGACACTTGAATAGCTGTGAAAGAACATTTATTTTTCTGATTATTCTTGTTGTTCCTCCTGAAAATCTTCCTTCTTCTTTATGCGTTTCATCAGAAAAGGAGGTTTACAGAAATGTTTAGATTTGGGAAGTGTTCTGGTGGTGAAGCTTTTGGGATTATCCTTCAGATGTTATTTTAACTGCATTCTGTCAGTAAATCATTCATTGCATTGCAGGCCCATCCCTGGGAATTTTATGGTGGCATTTGTGAACGTGGTTGTTGAACCACCATAGCAAGACCAGCCTCACTTTCATGGGGACTGTTGTGCCTGCCTGTGTCCTGGTAAAGAGAGCAGGGTTCAAGAGCCACTTGTGTAAGTGCTGCCTGACTCCAGTCAAAGTCCTGCCCGTTAGGCAGCTGCATCAGCCTGCACCATGCTTCAAGTAACCAGCATCCCTGACAACTGTGAGAGCACACTCAGAGCTGAATTGACATCTCTGACATGTTGCCAAATTGTGTTGTAAAGAAGTGTTTCTATGCCTTCCCCTTAGCCTTGAGACAAGACTGATTCAGAAGGTATGTGCAGGTGTGTTTGACCTGATATGGGCTTAGCAGCTTAGAAGTCATTGCTTTTTCTACTGAGATTTCTCCTTATAACCCTTACTACAGTTGCAGAAGATGATGAGAAACTTGTAGTACTGCCAAAACAAAAGAAAACCCAGATGGTAGACCCTCCTGACTTCTCCAAAAAACATATGATAAGGGTGTCTTGAGGCTTTAAAATTTGTTTTGGTGTCTTTGATAAATTGAAGTATACTTGTCATAAATTTTCAGCTTCTTTCTTCAATTATAATGGTTAAAGACTCAGTTTTATACATGCTTGATTCTGGTAGCTGCAGACTTTGAAAAAAAATGAAAAGTTCGCTATTACAAATTATAGAAACTGGTGATATGCACCTAGGTTCTCAGCTCAATATTTTTTCATGAAACATTGCTGCTGCATGACTGGGATATTAAAAGTTGGAAACAAAATTTCTTGGACAGCTGAGAATCAAAAATGCAAATACAAAAATGCAGTCAATGCAAAATGAAGCAATTTTACAACTTTTCTGTAGATACACATACCACACTTTCCCCAGATATCCTGATTCCTTAGGCTCTCTTTAGAGAGGCAACTATATTTATATCCTATTCTGTCCTGAAAACAACAAGTTATGTTAAGTTTAACTGGTTCTGGAGAAATTAAAGGAATACTGTAAAAAAATTGCCAGACTGAGACAATGAAGTACTGAGCAGGAAAACTAAATCTGTAGTGGTATATAATTTTGTGTTTTAATACCCTTTCACCTTCCCCAGGGTGGTGGTTTAGCCTGGGTTGCGTCCACCCATTGGATTGTCAGTCTTCCCTGATATCCCCAAATGCTCTCTGTCAGTCTCCCCTGGTACCAGCCCCTGCCTGGACTGCCCCTTGGGAAATACCCTATTATACGAGGTTCCATTGGTCTGTTTATATAAATCTCCTCATATTATCCTCCCCATTGGTTTGTGTTCTGTAAACCTCACGTTGTGTCCCTCCCCGGTCTTCTCCCTATTGGCCCCTTGACCCCAAACTCCACCCTGATTTTGTCCCCTAAAACCCCCAGTCCTGCCTTTGCTTTCCATCCTCACCCCTGCTCTACATTCAAGTTATGTTATGATTTATGTCACTTTAATAAATGATCCTTGGGCTGGATGTGAGGCCCACTTTGCTCCTCTCTACACCAACCCTACAGTGGCTGCCTGGGACTCTCGGGACCCCGGGGCTTGCGTTGCTCCCCCGCCAAGTGCTGATGACCAGCCATGGAATGACACGAGTCAGTGGAAGTGCATTTTGAAACTCAGTGCTTACCATTAAACACAGTCTCTTGGTTTTATTTTAAAAAATTGGCCCTTCCATAGGGGCCCAAGAATTGGGTCTTCCTGTTTGAATGGATGTGAATATGTCTGTTTTCCTCCCTTTTCACCACTCTCTGAACTCTCCATACAGCTTAAATGTGCTTTCCTTGAAAATATCTCCCTAGTATGGACCCCTTGTCTTGTGCAGATTCACTTAGTCTACAAGATGAGCAATGGTAGTGATGGCACAAAGTTTATTCTGGATTCATCTATAAGTTTTACTTGGACAGAGGATGGAAAACAATTGAGAGTCAGTTATTTTAAGAATAACTACAGAGTTCTAATTTTGCAAGCTTTCCTCTCTTACTAGCTGTATTGCTATTAAATGCTTTTTAGCACAGAAAAAGAAGTTTTGAGGTGGGTACCTTAAGTTCTGTAGACCACATTTTGTTCAAAGAAGCAGTTGCAATTTAAGAAATTCTCCTGAAATTTATCCAAACCTTTCAATTCCTCAAAACTGTTCTCACAGTATTGGTATTGCAGGCCCTGCCTGCTAGGTTGTTTTTGCATTTTTTCTTCCATTTAAGGTGGCAGCTCAGTCTTTTACACAGCATTTGCTCACATCTGCTCGTGATTTTAGCCTAGAAAAAAAAGTAAGCTGTGAAATCTTGCCAGAACTGTAAGATGTTCTCAATAGTTCCACCCAAATACATTTTTTAACTCTTCTCCCTTTCCTCCATAATATGCTGGCTATGCCTTTATGTTCTGGTGTTTTGTAGCTCGAGGTACTACAGTACAGTAAGGTAAAAGACTAGATGATTTGGGCTGCTTTAGCCACTGTGAGAGCTCTTGGCTTGTTTCTTCTCTTGCGTACCATATTCCTCTAAGGAAAACTAAGGAATGCTCTGAGATGTTATTAAGTAGGATGAGATGTTAGAAACCTGGGTTGCTGGTTCTACATAGCCATGATAAATATTTTCTCTGTATTGAATTATGCTTCATACCTTGATTAAGAAAATTTATATAATAAATAATTGGGATAGGATAGCAAAATGATGTTCAGCAACTTCCTATTTTATATCTTCTTTTCCTGATTCCTTCTCTATTGTAGAACAATAGGTGTTACATTCATATCGGCTTCTATCCAATCCTTTGTCTGCGGAATGCAATGGAAGAGGCTCACATATGCAGGCTGTATCTGATGTTAGATGGAGATGACTTATTTTTCTTTAAACTTGAAGTCACTTACTTCTCATGTGCAAAATCTTTTTCTGCAAAACAAAGAAAAAAATGGAAGTACCCTCTTTTTTAACTCTTCTCTTCCTCCTACCATTTTTTGCTTTTCAGTTTACAAAATGTGAGCCAATCGGTCTGTTGGAATCAGTCTTCATTGACTATGAATGGATGGGAAAATGGGAACCATCAAGATTCCCTAAACCTTCAGCTAATGTCAGCTTGGCTGGGACTTGTTTGTTTTGAAACTACTTTTTTTGTGAATTTTGCATAGATGGACCTGTGATCCTCCACAGGTATGATGACACTAATGTGATAGAGGAAGGACAACCTGAATATTGTTATTTTAGAACTTGGACAAAGTTCTGATTTCAGCTTATTTTGGTAATAGTTGAAGATCCTAGATATGACTTTGATGAGAAACTGTTGTGGTTTCAGCCAGGACAGAGTTATTTTTTGCCAGTGGGTGGAGCCTTGAGGCATGTGGGCATATCTGGGTTGTTCCATACCATCCAGCTAACCACCCAGGGCAGGAGTGAGTGACTCTTCCTTCTGGGAGCAGGACCGTGGCTTTGGGTGAAACAGGGTGTGGTGGGGCAGACAACCCACCCACTGCGGTTCATTGCTGAGCAGCTGTCAGGTCAGGCATGGCAGGTGTTTTTTTTCATGTGAATCACCATCTCTTGTACACTTCCATTAATATTGTTGCTGCTACTGTCTGTTTTCTTATATCATTGCTGATTCTAGTAAATTGTTCCTTATCTCAACTCTTGATCTTTTGTCCCTTTTACAGGAGAGGAGGTTGGGAGGTATGGGAGCAGGGAGCAGTTAGTGGCTTTTTTTTCAGTGGGATTATGTGGGAAATACTAAAGGTAAGAAGACTTTTAGAAGCTGTGAAAGCAGGCCCCAGAAACAGAAAGAGGAAAAGAGAGAATTAACTGCAGCTGCAAAGCTTGAAAGTAGGAAAAGTTACAGTAGTACAGCAAACAAGGACATGAAACAATAGTTTTAGTTTTAGGTTTGGCAAAGACAGACCTTAAGACTGCAGAAGAATCTGCCTAGAAAGATAGTAGAAGGTTTTAACCTTAATAAGAATACTGTGTATTGTTAATAGAAAGCATACAAGCAAGCATTGTTTGAAGCAGGTGTGCTTTTAGCAATTGGCTAGAACAATTGTCTGTAAGTTTTAGCAATATGCTATTGGCTAGAAAGTTTTTAAAATGCCCTGTAACACAGAAATCTTTGGCTGCTGCTGGCAGATGTGAGATGTTGCCATCTTTCAATTTCCTCAACCTGTTATGAGGCTGATGCTGCAATAAAGGCTTAAAGGAATATCTCACAGTGGCTCCATCCCATCCAGGCAAAACCACCAACACAGGATTACTTGAATTGGGAATGCCGTTCCTAAGCCATGACAAAAACATAGTTGGTACCGTTTCAGAACTGTCATCAGAAGATATTTTCTTTATGAATTAACTACACAAATTTCATAATGCTTCTTGTACATAACACAGAAGTAGGAGTGATAGAGAAGCATTTATACGGCAACAGAAATAAGAAAGTGGAAGGGAACAACAATTTTTGAAATTCACCTCTGAAAACTGAATTTTCCCAACAGCAGAGTACATCTTTGCATGACATTAAGTGTAGGAAACGTATGTGAAACCTGTTTGGAATTTTTTGTAGACCTCTAAATCCATAATATCTGATCTCTAGAATAAGAACTGTGGTATTTCCTGTTTTCTTTGAAGTTTACCTATACTGACATAAAAGTCTTGGTGTTTAGTTTTGTGTGTTAGAAGACTGCTTTGTTCTCAGAGTCAGTGCAAAAAGCTTGAAATGGAAATTAAAAAAAAAATCTAAATAAACCTCCTACTCTGTGTAAAGTTCAACGTGTGGGGTGGGGATTTTTTTGTTGTTGTTTTGTTTGTTTGTTTTTTTGTTTTGTTTGGTTTTGTTTGTTTGTTTGTTTGTTTGTTTGTTTTTCCCCCCTTTTGGGAACTCATAGAACTGAAAATTTGCAAAGGACACAAACCAAAGCAAGACAGTGAAAACCAAGAAAAGGATGAGTAGCTAGGGTGCTGCTGCTGTTCTGCAGATTTACATCATCTTATGTGCAATCCTGATTGCATCAACATCTGGGTATGATCCCTTCCAGGTCTCGGTCTGAATAAGATGGGTGTACTTATACACATCTTGTGCCTGACAATAGAACTCATGCCTATGATCTAACTTACGATTTCTTGTGATAGATGAGGCTGTTATGGAGCCAAGGAGCTATCAGATATACTATTGAACAGTTTCCTAACAGTCTCTTGATTTAACTCTATAAACCACAACAACAGAAAATCTCCATGCAAAGCCAATAGTTGTTTCAAATAAGTGAAAGTGTACATGCTCATATCAGTCTTCAGTGTTGCATTTTTGGTCAGATAAGGAATACCTGCAGCATTAGAGCACCTTCTTTCCCGTTCTAACTACTATTTCAGCAACCAGCAAGGGAATGTGCTGCTGGATGGATTTGATTATGCATTCCTTAAACTTACCCATAGACACCATGTTTACCTAACTGCATGATCTACAAGGTCTGTAATCAAGGAAACAGAGTATTTATAATACTCCAAGAAGATGAAATGGAGGCCAGAGAAACCCTCTGTGACTTTTTTTTTCCAGGGAGAATGTGAGTTCCCATTTCTTTGTTGATTTCAATAACATTTCTGTGCACACAGGTACAATTGTATTTGCCCTTTAGCTGATGATTTCCTGCAATGACTGTGGATGTCAACAAGTAAATGAAGGTTTTGAGTGATTCTTGCCATCATTGCATTTAAAAAAGAATGCCAGTTGCAAATTGTGTCAGTGTAAGTGATGCTCCATCACTCTACCAATCTGAGTAGATAATTACTGAAACCCTTGAAGGACACAGGCAAATCCATTTGGACATTGCCATCACTACTGCCTTGTGCTTATATAGTTGTACTCCCAGGATGAACTCTGGGTTTTTGGTTTCAGGATTGTTTCTCTTCAGGACAGAGTCCAGACACAGTGCTCACTAAAACAGATGTACAAATTTGGAAATAAAAATACCTATTTGGCTATCAGTTCTGGCATATCACTGAGTGTTAAAACTCTTCTTAAAACTCTCTGCTATCCACGTTAGGAAATGCCCTCTCCTGAAAAACACCAGTGTAGTACTGATGCTTATTCTACCTGTCAGTAAGCTTTTTAACTAAATGACAGCTTAAGGGAATACTGCTTGCAATTCAAGGAAGATTCCAATTTTATTGCTGCAGTCTAGATTTTTTTACCTGTCCCACATGTTTGCCATTCCTCTTTCTATTATGTTGGGTTCCAACTTTGTCTTCACTGTATTAGTTCTGGGTAGATTTTAATGTTAGGGGAGCTGCTTGTGAAGAAAAGCACCATCCTTCAAACAGAAACAGAATCTGTGCTTTGGACTGATAATCCCTCTGTACTTTTATTCCTCTACTGCAAACCTCATGAAACCTATGCAGCTGCAAAAATTAAACTGTCCAAATTAATGATACCAAGGTCAGTTTTCCGCAGACAGTTTTCGGAAGCACTGTATTTAGAAATGTTAATTCCTTTCCTATATATAATTACACAAAATATTTCAGAACTGAGATGTTCAAAAAAATGGATGCAGCCTTTTCATTGGAAATGCATGTCAGTATCTGAGACAGTTACCCAAAACAGAAGAAATATGTTCTTTAGCATGCTGGAAAATAAACTTTTTCCTTCTGAGGAACACAGATGGTGTATGTGTTCTGAGAGACGGCATGTCATACTGCCTCTCCTGTAAATTTGTTCTTGTGGTTTGGTCATGGGAAGTGAACCGTTTTATAATTTCTACGTTGTTCTTTGCTTCTTATACTATGAAAAACTTGCACATGCAAGTAATCTGCTTCTAAAAGACATTGTGTTTTAGATACTGAAATGTACGTGTCAGGCTTGATGTCTCATTTTGTCTTCCGAACTTGAGAATGAAGGCCGGGGACTTCAGCTCCTTAAAAATAACCATGAATTAATTTGATGTGTCTGGTTTAGAAGCCTGTTGAAATCTGTTGCTTACACTGGTGCTGGGGCAGGAGGGGCAGCTAGGAGTCCCATATACACATACTTCAGTTTCTTCTTGTATCAGTTGGCTGCTTGACTGACATCCAAAATGGACGAAGCAGTACTGAAAAGTGCTCTTGCTCTGGTCTTGTATCCTTGCTAGTTTTCATGTAGAATACCATGCCTTGAGGTTAATCAAAATGTAAAAGATGTAGAGATATTTTTATGTGAAGAAAGGCTACTAAAGACATTTTGTGTCTAAGAGCAGAACAAACTTGTTTGTATACAGAACCTTCTACTTTAATCAGAGCATAGATAAGGATGATCTGTCAGTTAAGATATTTTTCTGCACTTTGCAGGAGCTGGGTTCTTCCTAATGCAGACATCCTTTTTGAGCTTGGACAGGTAGTTTAGACTGTACAGGTCCAATGTCTCCATTTTTAAATTCATAAGAACACACTTAGGCAAGTTCTTAACTTGTACTACATCATGAGTAATATGAGACAGAAAACTTCAGATCTGTGATACTAGGCACCATATTGATTTCTAATCCATTTAGAATCCACTCAGATAGCTTAGATATCTCAATTATTTTACCTTTATGTGATGGAAAATTTTGGGATTGGGGAGTATAAAAAGGCTTATGAATGGATACTATAGCTATGGGTGATATTTGTGATCATCTTGTGGAAAATTAATTATCTGGATGAGGGCTAGAAAATTGGGTTATGAAGGTATCACAGAAAAATTGACCTTAAATGTATACAGAGGCAGTGGCTGAGTTTTTCTTACCTTTTTGCTGTTTGAAAGAGTGTTTGTTAATGAATGCTTGAGTTCAACCAAATCAGTGTTACCCAAGCACAACAGGGTAGAAAAATACAGTACCCATTTAGTTTGTTTATACACAAAGATTTTCAGTGTTCTCTTTCAACAACTCTGGTGCCTCTAATATGTAATTAAAAAAAAAAAAAAAAAGAAAAAGAGAAAAAAAAGAGAAAATTTATAAAGGGAATTGCTCTGATAGATTAATGTCTTCTGAGTTCTGCTGGAAAGATTCTTTGGATGAATTCTGATCCAGGAAAAAAGTATGCTTTTTGCATGTGCAATGACTTCATAACAAAAGCACTACACATTTGATAATAAAGGCCATTCAGTGCATATAGCAAACTTAGTGTCACATTCTAGCAAAACATCTCCAAATCATACATTTTTTAATGCTCTACAATCAATGTCATGTTTATTCTAGAAACAAGGTTTATTGTATCCTCATATTCATTCTTGAAACATTAATGTCCTTATAACATGCATCTATTTGAAGAAATCCTATAAAGTTGCTCAAACAGCTGGGGTATTAAGCTTTGCATTTTGACTGTAGTTAGGAATTTAAAGGAGAAATATTATAGGAATCAGAAAGATCACAAATTGTGGGGATGACTAGATTCATAAGGCAGAAGAAACAGATTTTATCAATGAGATTGCAGAGGATAAAGTGAACAGTTTGTTGGAAAAAATAAAATAATGTTTTTTGTTATTTAGCACTATTTCTCATGTTGCAAATGTTCACTGTATGTGCTTCAATCCTTTAGAAAACTCTGGAAGGAATTTTAGTTGAGAACTTGTATGATTAAAAAAAACTAGAAAAGGAAAGTATGTAAAGAGTAAGAGCTGTCTAAAAAACTAGTCAGTCGATACTCATGTCTTAGTCTACTGTGATAAATTATCCCTTAGCTGCCTTTTTCTTTTCTTCCATGAAATTGATATACATTTCATCCAGGAGAGTGCCATTTTTGTCATATGATCAAGAAAAGAAGAGTACTGATAATAGTAACATCAGAAAGCTTTTAGGGAGAGAAAACTACTTACTGAACAATGTCTGATGCAGCCTGCAAGAACATTCAATTCTAGACACTATATAAGAGCGAGGAAGCAAGAGGATGACCTCTCCCAAAACTCAGTATGGTATGACTTAAGTGTGATTTACTGAATTTGAGTAATTTTAGTGGAAATATTCTTCCGTAGTTGAATAAAATGGAAGAAGAGCCAGTCCCATGGTTTATCACGCTTCCTGCTCTTGTTTCTTACCATCTGTACACAGTTACAGGAGAATTCTGGGCTCCATCCTGGATTCTGTAGCTCCTTGTGCGAGTATTAGCAGTAGAGGGATCTGAAATCCCTCAAGGATAGTAAAAGGAGAGATAACTGGTAGAGAAGAGCAGGAGTCATGACTCTGGAAGGAAGCTCTCTCTAAATATCCCAGGAGTGGGACTGAGGTAGGTCACTGGGAGCTCACCTTGGAGTGGGCAAAGTAGCACTGTGTGGCTGGAAGAAGGACTTTGATCCAAACTGGGGGGCAGTCTGTGGGGGCTAATAATAGAATACAAGATTGGATGGCCCTTGAACAGGAAACTATGTAATGTGGTTAAATGAAGCAAAGAAGATTGGGGTAGAGCAGTGTCCTAGGGTGACTATGTATCCCCAAATCGTCTGTTCTGTGTTCTGTACCTTTAAGACTGGTTCTGAGAATGAGCAGGGAAAGAAGAAGCGTGCAGTTTGTTTTGAAAAACAAACTCACTCCTCGGAATCTGCTCTCGTCCTTGGGACTGTGTGGTTTCGTTTCTTTTTTTTTTTTTTTTTTTTTTTTTTTTTTTTTTTTTTTTTTCCTTCGTCGGGTACACGGAGGGCAGCCAGAGAGAGTTTTTTTTTTTTCTCCTCTTGTTAGTCTAGCTAGCTGAGGCAAAGAAGCTTTCCTGGACTGTTTTTTTTTTATTATTTTATTTTTCTTTGGGACTGTTTAAATCTGCTCAGGACTGAAAAACCCAGAGGAGCACCGGGATCTTGCACCCGTGGCCCACCGGGCCGGGGCTCGGCATTTTTCAGCACTGAAGGGACTGATAAACAGACTCCTGGCACGGACTCT
Organism: Trochalopteron elliotii; assembly: GCA_024734555.1. NCBI lineage: Eukaryota > Metazoa > Chordata > Aves > Passeriformes > Leiothrichidae > Trochalopteron > Trochalopteron elliotii. The sequence goes on along the minus strand of JANPWX010019538.1, from coordinate 355,623 downwards.
CAGTTTTGCCATCTCTCTTCGGAGCAGCAAGAGGTTTTATTGTTTCATATTATTATTATTGTTATTATTATTATTCATTCTTTATGCTTGTGGGCATTTTGTTTGTTAAATAAATAAGGCTTTTTTTTTCCACTCTATCTCTGAGGGAATTATTTCCCCGGACCGGCTGGGGGGAGGGGCTGTTTGGATTTGCTTTTCAGAGGAACCCCATTCGGAGATTTCCTCCCAAATTTGCCCTAAACCAGGACAAGCAGTCTTTGACATGATATGTTACTGCCGCAGAAGCCGTGATGTGGAATGCTTGTGTATATCACACAACAGCTAGAAACAAGCTTCCAGTGATGCACCCTGCATACTCAGAAAACTGGAAGCTGCTGGATTCATGGTTTTGTTAGAAGTACTGATTATTTGGGGCACTTGAAATAAGATAGAATTGTTGTTATTCAGCACAGACACTCAGTACTTCTCAAACCTTCCCCAGGCTTAGTAAATGGAAGCACTGCAGTGAACAGGCAGTATAATGTTTATAACTGCAGACTCTGGGGAAAGGATATACCTACTGTTTTTATAGAGGTGTGTGAAAATATTGTCATCATGTATTCTAAAGCAAACCACCAAAAAATAGATTTTGTCAGTTTGTGTCTATAGAATAAGAGGCATTCTCTGCGGACTCTCACCATTACCTCAGGAGCTGCATTTGTGTTCACACTCTGGCCATGCATCCTTGACTGAGCTACACAGTCAGTGATTTGTACATTAATGAAACAAGTACACATATTTAACTAATGTCAACTTTCATGTTTCTGCAGTTAATATGCCTTGCAAATAGCTATGTCTTGCATTTTTTTTCTTTTCTTTGTCATATCAGGGATATTTTTCCAAAACCTTAATGACAGCATATTTAACAAATAATAACAGAAAACATATAAAATATAAGTCTGGGAGAGAACTATTTTTAGCTTTCTTTGAGGATAAGTTATCTTCAGTTTTATAGGTGAGAATAATATACTATATATAGATGGTGATGATGTACGATTTATGAAGGACCACATCCTAGCAGAAGTGAGTGCTTCAAAAGGATAATCTGTCCAATTTATATCTCTGTAATTGGGCTTCACAGAATAAGGGGCACTAAAGCATTTTATTTTTCTTCCATAGATTTTTTAGTTGTTTGCTACAATGTGAACCATATGTGAATATGAACTGTAAAGTGAATACTAAAATGAATCCATTCCTTTCTGTTCCCCAATATTAATAGTTCTTCTGCTTATGAGCCCCAGGCTGAAGCCAGAAAATCAAAGCTAAGGTTGTTACTTTGTCCTATTGTGCTTTTATTTATCCTCCACAATAGTTTGAATTGACATAACTCTAGCCTTAACTTTCGACATCTTAGATTTTCACAGTGCAAGCCAGTTCTTGACACTTAACCTTTTTTTAAAATACAGGTTTCCACACCCCCACTCTTTGTATTTAAGGCTATTTTTAGTTGAACTGTCTTGTTAACCTCGATGCATCAGTGGACCTGAAAGCTATTCAAATAATTATATCTAAACAACTTACTCCCCTGTGGATAACCCTTAAGAGCCTGTCTAGTAAAGATCATTTTCAGCGAGGATAGAGTTAATGTTCTTAGTAGTTGGTACAATGTTTTGGGTTTAGTATGGGAATAGTGTTGATATCACAATGAATTTTTAATTTTGCTAAGTAGGGTTTATTGTAAATGAAAGATTTTTTAATTTCCCATGTTCTGCAAGTGAGTAGATGTACAAGAAAGAAAAATTCCCATTTCCTTTTAGTCCATTTGGATTTTGTTTTTTGTTTGTTTGGTTGGTTTTTTGTTTGTTTTTTTGTTGTTGTTTTGTTTTTGTTTTGTTTTGTTTGTTTTTGTTTTTGTGTTTGTGTTTGTGTTTTTGTTTTTTGTTTTGGTTTTGGTTTTGGTTTTGGTTTTGGTTTTGGTTTTGGTTTTGGTTTTGGTTTTGGTTTTGGTTTTGGTTTTGGTTTTTTTTCTTTCTGGGCACAATTCTAAAACAGGAAGTTGCAAAGAGCTGAAAAACCAGAACCAAATCAGGGGCTACTGCCACACTAACTAAATAAAACTCATTCTTAGAAACTGAGTCTTCTGCAAAAAGGGAATAACTAATTCAGGGCCTCATTCCCCACAGCATCCTTTAGTTTTCAGGGAATTGTATTTTTAAATATGATCAAAAATAATGCCACATTTTTTACTATACTCTGCTTGCCAAACATGGGTCCTATAGAACCTGCCAAATATTAACGTTAAGTTTAGTAAACTTAACCTCCTTAAACTTTAGCCTCCTTCCAAAGGTTGTCATACTCTCAGAAGCAAGGATGGGCTGTGAATTGTCCAGCATGGGAAGGGTTACCAGTCTGCTATTACAATTTTTAGAAAAAGAACAATTCTAAGGAACACATGATGAAGCTGGAGTATTGAATTACTACCTTTTGGGAAGAAAACATGTTCCAATTTAACTTGTACGTTGTTTTAAAGGAACAATAAGATCACAGCAATATTTTCTTTTTCCATCTCTTATTTTGTTACTTACATGAGAGGAAAAGATAATAGCACAGTAATAATTCAAGAAAGCCTATCAAACAAATCAGAAATATATAAACTTGCCTATGGAACATCTTCTATTTTAATAGGATATTAAATTTAAAAGTGTAGGTGATTTTTTTTAATTTTTCTCTCCCTTTCTCTGCTATGATTTACTATTATGCACATTTTTATCTAATTAATGAACACTCCTGCTGGTGTTGGTTATTTTAGTAGAGAATGTTTTATTATTTTACCTGATTTCTTTTCAAAAATTTATTGCTTTAGTGCTGCTTCTGGTGACTGACGAGAAGCATACCTCAGCACAAAGAAAATAAAGAGAGCTAGAAGCAAGAAAAGTAATGAAGAGAAAACTCAGCACAAGTTTTTGGGTTTTTTTTGGTTGGCTATGAACACAAACTCCATTTGCATAATAGTAAAAAGACCACACTCACAGGGAAAATACTTTCAAATTAAATGTTCCACATCACGCCTGGACAAGGGAGAACATTATATTTGAAGTTTGCACTCAGAAATTACATCAGTTTTTGGGTCTGGTCATCTCTAGACAATGTTATGAATATTCTGTTATGGAATGGGCTCATATATTTGAAAAACTGTGAGACTTTAATGCCCTTATCTATTAACCTGAAATCAAGCACTCACTTGGTCTCCCTTGTTTGTTTTGATCCTCTGATCAGTACAACTCAGTAAGGTTTTCACCACCCATTTCTAATAAATACTACAAATTTGCTTTTCCTGGTCAAGACACAAAGACTTTCTCTCTGAGAATCCAGCTTTCAAATATATATTCAATTCACAATAGAGTGAACTACATGCCATCCCACAGTGCCTAAGGAAACTGGTACGAACACACGATCAGATGCTGTTGCTAATAATATTTTCATGATACAGAAGAACTTAACGATATACATTTTGGATCTTTTGTGCTTTTGCTCAAATTATTGTAATTGCTAGCAGAATGAAGGCTAATATGAGTATGTACCTTTGGGTTTTTTTAATGGAGACTAGGTGAACATGCACTTTGGGAATTCTAGACAAGTGACAGATTTAATGTCTTAGCTTGTTTTTCTGAATCAAAAGACATTTTGCTGGATTGGAGGAGACAGTATGTGAATAGAAGTAAATGACTTTTCATGCCTACTCCTGTTAGTGGACAAGATGTTACAAGGAATCCAGGATGCAGCTGTTGAAAGCAAGATAGCTATGCTGCCTAAATTCTGCTGATGTTTTAGAGTGACATTTACATTGAAAATGAGTTCTAACTACAGATAGAGCTACAGTACCCCTCTCATGTTTCCTACCATGCTTTTAGTTACAGAAAGAGTAGACTAACCCTTGCTGCTGTTCAAATACAACAGGAACTGCAATTGAAGACTAATCCCTTTATCAGACTACTTGGTTGTAGGATATTTGGAAAGACAGTGACTGTTAGTCAAGCATGCATGACACTAACTTCACATGGTTAGATGTAGTGAAAACCAAGAGAGCATAGTTCATTACAGTAGATATGAAGGCAAGTAATCTTAGTAAAAGAATGATTTTAAGATGTTTTACACTTTTTCATTCCTGAAAAGATATACAGAAAATTGGTCAGTCAGTGATTCAACTGCACTGGATTGTTTAATTTTGGAAAACGTATGTCTTGTGTATGTCTGCTTTTTTCAAATACTTACCACATGGGATGATAGTCAGAAAAGACTAAAGATAAAATTCTTTAAGAATATGCCTTGACCTGATGATTTAGAGGTATAGATCAATATTTAGTAGTTGTACTCTAATGCTGCCGAAATTGTCAGCATAGTGCCTTTTCCTGACTTCTTTTGGTGAAGAGTTACATTTTGAAAACAACAGACTTAGAGTGCCTTAGCAAGTGTTTTTGGCGACAGAAGGATGAACAACAGAGAATTAAAATGCCTTCACTTTTTTTTGTTTGTTTTTGTTTGTTTGTTTGTTTGTTTTGTTTGGGTTTTTTTGGTTTTTTTTGGGTTTTTTTTCTGTAAAGCTCATAGTTTTGACTTTATCTTTTAGCTCTAAACACTGGCTAATCTTGGGTCGATGGCAGTTTCTAACAGGAGTGCACCATTTATATTGACTACATGTATAAACTATTGCAAAGTTTTGTTTAAGAAAGATTTCTTTTTACATTGATTATGTAAGATTTCAGTATCCTTATATCCAGCTTTTCTCTGCTGTCTCCTGAAATGGATAATAGGGTTGTTCAGACCTAAATCTAGTTATTATCTAGTTATTATGCTTTTTACTTTTCAAATCCTTTGAGAGACAGATCCAAAATCCAACCTTTCTCTGGACTTCATAGAGTTAGACCTTAGGGCTAGTACATGGTGTACCTTACGTTGCCTGTTATTCATACAGATGTTTCCTCTACACCAATTTTCACACAGGAGGTTGAATGGCATGCTATCTTTGCATCATCTTGTTAACCTAGCTATTTTTTTTTTTTTTTACTAGTGTTTATCTGCTCCCATGGAAAATCCACACTGACTCTCATGGATCAAGTTCGAAAGCATAACTTCCAAGATCTACAATCCATTTAATCATCTTTGGTGATAATGGCAAGAAAAAGAAGTGATAAAATGTAAGGTAACGTTTAATGCAGCTTACAAGAAGAAGCGTAGCTCAATGTATACCAGTATTTTCTATTGAAAGACTGAGGAAGCTTTTTAGGGACTGCCTGCAATTATTTTTGCTGTATTTCTTGGTGAATGACAAACAAGCTTCACAGATCTGGCAGCCTTTGACTCATATTGATCTTTGATATCTCATTGATATGGACAGGGTTGTATGAGCTTAAAACCTTTCTAATAAAGCTGGAGAGATTGTTGTGGGGAGAAGTGCTTGTCTCCACAGGCAAAGTAATGGTTCAGTGGTATCCAGCTAAACAACCATGCAATCATACTAGTAATAACAGTGCTACTGATAATGTGAGCTACTCTTTTGTCTTGAAGTCCTGATTAAGGTCAGGACCCTCTTTTATTACCCATCCAAATTAACTTCCTGATGATTTCATAGTCTAATGAAGAAAGACAGAATCAAGGTGGGAGACCAAGTCTTGGAGCAAATAGATGAGTGGTATTCAGAGACATCAAGAAAAACATCCAAGACTGCACTTCCATCCAAGACTGAATTCTTTGGCATTGGACTAAGAACTTCATATGATCCCCCTTAAGTCTGAAACATTCCTTAATGACAAACATGCTCTGTATCCCACAGCAAAAGGTAACTGAGAAATGTAATGCAGGTACATATCAACAGAGGATTGTTGTAGGACATATGTTAGGGAGCTCTTCAGTATCACTTAGATATTAGCTAAAGAATTTTCTCTCTGTGATTGCACCATCACATCTCTATAGACTTAATAGTAAAAATAAATGAAAAAGAGAGCTCACCTTTGACTTCTTTATTTATTCTACTTACTTGACATGAGAAAGAAATCTCTACTCTTTCCTTAGCAAATTAAAGAAATGTTATTTGTATTTTGCATACTGGACAAGGAGTTTCTTTTAGGGAACTACCTGTGTCAGTATTTGGTCACTTCTATAGTTAATAGCCATGCATTACTATGTATTTTCTATCCTGACTCTTTTGCTTATGTATATAGTTTTGTATGATTAAGAAATTACTTGGGAGTTTGTATATATAAAGTAGTAGTGTTTTGGGGCACTTTTTTTTTGTTTAATTATGCTCATATTTTCCATTTTGCTTCTCTAAATGCTTGTTGTCTGTACATATGTTTTTGCTGTATAAGCACTTCTGGATAGAAATGCACTACTGTCTGTGATTGACAGAAAACAAAGCTTCCAAGCAATGCAGACATTTCGTTGACCTCCAGTGACTGCAGGTGCAGAGTTATAGTCCTCCTTTGAGTACACTGTCAGTGTTTATTTAGGTGCAGTGACTTATTTAGGAGCAGTGATTCAATGACTGCTGGTTTTAGTATACTTAGATCTAAAGCATATTTCTTGCTAGCATAATGTATGAAGAGAAGGACCAGAAAAGTTTAATGAACTACTATTTCATTTTTGTCACCTAAGTTTTGCTGACCAGGGATATTGTAAATATTTCTTCAAGTGCAGGGAATTACCTACAAAGTTCACCATAAAGTAGTTTCCTTCTGGTCTGTTTAAGCCTAAGAAAGGTATAAGAGATGGAAAGATTTACAGGGTTCACTTGGGTCTCTGATGTATCACTGAACTTGGACTTGAGTGAAGCCTCTCTTGATTAGATCTCATACTTACTTAGGAAATACTGCATCTACTGCAGTGAATTCTCAACTAAATCTACAGTCAGGACATTAAGAAAAGACAAAAAATCAAGAGGACTATCTTCCAGCAGAAGAGAGCAGAAAACAGGAGAACAAAACATTCATAGAACTGAAGGTCCGCTTCCAAAGAAATTTTGAAAGGCAGATGTGCTTTATATGAGTTATTGTGGCTACATTCAGTGCCACTGCACTGTAAGCTTCTTTCCTTCGCTTCGATACATCAACATGTGTTTGATGTGAGTTAGAGCTGGTATTCCAGTTGAACAATGATTGTGAAAAAAGGGTCTTTTAGGGAGAAGTTACTGTTCTGTATAATCCTCTATTCTCAGCTCAACACATGACCTGCTGCAATTAATCGAGGATTTCCAGGTGTGAGTTTGTACTGAAGGTCAGCCTGGATGAACACATTGATCCCCTCTGACCTTATAGCCTATGAACTTTTTGCTTAATGAGGGTGTGGCAGGTTTATTTCCTGTCTCCACTTTTATCTATATAGAAGTCTAATATAATGTAGTTGAAAACAAGTAAATGCTGGATTATAGAAAATTATAACATTTTCTGCTTTTCTGGATGGAGTATTATGGAGTGTTATAGGAACCCTCATGTTTTCTATCTCAAAAAGCAAGCAGGACTTCAAATCTGTGGTCTTTCATGTCATGAATCATAAAGGAGTATACAGGTAGAATGAGGACTCTCCTTTATGTAAGTGGTGTAAGGCTGCTATACTCAGAAAAATAGAGCTGGCACTTAAATGACAGACAGAGATACTAAAGATATGAAAGCTGATTTTTTTTTTTTTCAGATAGAGGGACGTCAGCAAATATGCTGACATTTACACAGTACCATGTATGTTAAAGAGAGTTTGGGGTTAGCTTTTTTTGATAATTCTTTTACCAGAACGTTTTCTATCATCAGACAACAGTACTGCTTGTCTGAAGTGGCTGTACTCACCAGAGTAAAAAAAAAAAAAAAAAATCTCCTTTGAGGAAGTTTTAGTTTCAAGCACCTAAAAAATGTAGTGGCATGCTGGTAACATCCTGTACACACCTTATTTCCAGAGATGAGAACATGTCTTTCTATCACTTTGATCATTAAAAAATCGGTATTCTCCCTTTGCCTAAAAGAACACAAACCCCTGATTTACCTCCAGAAAGCTGAATCCCAAAGACAGATGAAATGTTGAGTGAAACTAGAACAGACAAAAGAAGAGCTTAGTTAAGCAGGAATCCTAAATAATTCACTGTGGATTTGTTTCAGATTTTTGGAGTTCTGCTTTTGTAGTAACTAAATTCATACCTTTATTCCAAATTTCCAGATTCCTGGAAACCACGCAAGTGGTTAGGATTTTAACTGTACCATATGGAAGAAAGCTGTCTTTTTTAAAGTACTGTATTTTTAATTACAGGACAGTGCCTATTTTCTGCTGCACAGATTTCCTAATTTTAAATTTTGAAATTTCTGTCTTATGTAAATATCACATAAGAAAGGCAGTGTTGTAGACATATAAGCATGAATCATTGTCCTGAAATTTAAATAAACAAAAGACTAAATTTTGTGCTCAAAAATCAAGAGAAAAAAAAGTCTGACAAAGAATTGTTCCTACTTGCAGATGGGAAATTGAGTCAATGCAAGATTAAACGATTTATTGTGACCAGGGTCATGCACACAACCTGTGGCAGCACTGACGCTGAATTGTTGCCTCCTGACTGCCAAGCTTAACAGCAGAAACTTCTTTCTTTTCATCATACTTTCTCTCTTCTTAACTCTTTCATGTTTTGCTCTGGTGAGTGGATGCCATAGGGTGGCAGAATGCCTGGTTTGTCAAACATTTATCATTAACAACATATGTCAGACCTAGAGTAGTTCCACTACTTTCCCCTTCAGCGAAACCTCATCTACATACCTCCCACACAGCTTTCTAGGAGACACAGCTGAGTACCAAGCACACCATCGTTTCTTCTCCCAATCATTTTGTTGGATACATATGTTTTCATGTCTGTGGCAGCACCACTAGTGTTCGGATGTTCTGCACTAGTGTGCAGATGTTAAGACTCCAAGGGAGAGTTCCTCTGTGCAACAGTGGGTCTTTTGCTTTTTCTTTATAAAACATGGAGAACAGGTCACTTGCATGCCAGTTCTTAAATAGCATGTAAAGTAATCATAGTTATTTTTGCTAAGAAGAAGGAAGTAGTAAACCATGATGGAGAGCAAAAAAGCTAGGCTGTTTGATGCATTTTATGTAGTTACTTTCTTATTAAAAGAAATAAAATCCTTGTCTTACAATAACACGTGCCTGATGGAGTTCAACATCCTAGACTACCAAACTCTAGACTGTTAAATGTGTTGTCAAAAATCCTGTCTGCAAGTAAATATAACTTACAAAGTTACTCTTTGCTATGAGCACAATTGCTCAACATTGTCTGCACTGAGCTGCAATGTGGAAAGATTTTAAAGGGAGCAGTGTCAAAGGGTTAGAGAGCAGAGTCCTGCTACTGACCGAAATATTACACGTCAGATCTGCAAGGAAGTTACAGCGATCAGAAAGAGGGAAGCAATGCTAAACAATGTTATCATCAACACAATGAAGGAATGCTTTTACTTCCTATAATGTTACAGAGGGGACTGACCTCAGCCTGCATGCAGTAGAGCACAGCACAGATTTGCATTATCCAAACATTTTTGACCTTTCATCTGTAGTAAAATGGTGTTCCTCACTGCAGCTGAGAAAGATGGAAATTGTCTTTCAGTCTCTCCAGTTCTGGCAGAATTGATACTATTATGCTCTGCAGACTGTTTATACTGTCATACTATTTAGTTTACTAGAAGTGTCCAAATAAATCCAACAAAAAAGAAGAAGGAGATAACTTCTTTTATTTATGCACACCCCTTTCTAGCACTGTACACCTAGCTGTCCTGTACATTACATTATCAAAGACCAGCTCAAGTGAGGAAGAAATAGACACCCCTACTGTACTTGCTAGATTTCAGGTTCCCAGGGAACACTGGTATCAGTCTGGACAGTTTGATGTAATCCAACTAATGTAGCTGAAGCTATCTGGGCTCAAGGATTTATTAGTTGTGAACGTTCATTTTTGTTTTTACTGGGTTAGTGCCAGTAAATAAGTCACCAAAACCACTAGCTGAGTGTCATATGATAGGAAAAGGCTGGGATCACAAGTAAGCCTTCTGTCTTTTAACAAAAAAAAAAGTGCTGAGGTAAGCAGCGTCAAACCCAGCTGCATCAACATGATGGTGGGAAGACAAATGAGAGCTTTCACTGCTGGATATAGGGGATAGAGAGCCCACAGTCTGAAAAACCTCTTCATATCCCAGAAACAGCTGTTATAACTGAAACTGCCAGGGACTGCTTTTTAAACCAAGAGCTTTGATAAGGAGTATTCTCTCACCAATCCTTTCTCTAGACAATAAACACACTTCTAGCAGAACAGCCCATCTAAAAGGTGACTAGAGATTTAAACACCTTCAAAGGTTTCCAACTCTTCTTTTTATAACCTCTCCCAAATGCTTATATTGAGTTCCCAGCTGGCATTTCCGAAGTATCTATCACTGCAGTATCTGGCTGCTGAGCCATATGAGCTCAACAATACCGTGTAATGTAAAACTTATGGGTTTTTTCCTTTGGGAGGCTGAACTTTACAAAGTTAGGTCTAACATTTACCTTGTTATTGGTAACAGTGAATAATTAAAAGAGACACAAAAGAAGGAACATGGGGTCATTTTAGAATAAATATACAGGCAATGACAGCTTTGAAATATTCTGTTGGCCTCTCCCTGTGTGTATTCTGGGAACAGGAGGTCGCGTGAAGTCAAGGATGGTGAAATGCCTGTGCTCCTGATCTGACCTGCTAGAAAGAGGGGAAGGTATGAAGCCACATGCAAGGGTCTAAGCTCTGCATGTGCAAGTCTGTGTGTGCATGCACGTGCATGCAACATTTGTGTAGGGCAAAGAACAGAGAATCATAATGTGGGGGAGGGAGGTGCTGGTGGTGGAATGAATTCCACAGGGACTGCTTTCTCTCTACAGGGCCTGCCAGCTCCTTGTGGCTGTTGCCTGGGCAATGGCTGGGGAATTATGAGGAATGCTTGGAAACGATATTCTTCTGTTGGGCTCATGGATGGAGTAAAAGGGGGTGGATGTCTTTTCTCTATTTCTTTTTTATATTCAGCAGATTAGACAGGCAGGTTGCTGTGGTGATGACATGGAGGAGGTCTCCTGCACACCTGCACCTCAAACAAGGAGTCCTGCCAACACAGACTTAAGGAATCCCAAAGACATCTTTTCCTTTCTTTTTCTGCTGCCTTTTTTTTCCCTTTTTTTTTCTTTTTTTCCTATGGCAAGTGCAAACGAGAAATTAAAAAGGGAAGGAAGAGGAGGATGTGGCAGAAGAGGGAAGAGGGAGAGATGAAAAGACAATCAATATTCCATCAGGATAGCTGAGCAGCAGTGCTTGTTTATTGTGAAATAAGGTGTGCATAAACAAGGTGCACAACCTGACCAAGGCAACCTTAGGAGAGAATAAACAAGTGTAATTTTGGTTTTACATAGTGAGTGTCCTGAATTCCCTGATGTCTGTGGTGGAAACCTAAATAAAATAACTATGCAAATGTCTGAACTCAGGCACAAGACACAGAGATGTGACTGGGGTATGTAAAGTTAGCAACTGAAATTACTGCGTTCTATCTGGAAAGGGTAGATGTGTTTGTGTCTGTATGTAAGATTCCATTTCTTGGAAATTCCTCCCTTTTGGAAAAGCTGAAGAATGGTGTGAAAATCGACATTATATGCCTGTTCCTTTGCTAAAAGGAAGTATCCAAAGGAGATAGATGTGGGAAGGGGGAGTAAAGAGTAAAACAAAAGAAAACCTTTATAACCAAGATGTTTTCAAGACAAATGTGTTGCTGTGGGATGCCATGGCATTTCTCCAGCTTCTCCTATTGAAGTACTCAACTCAATGCAGAGATACTGTCTTTTCCTCATGTCTCCTGGACATCCCCCCACCTTCTTCAAGGCTTCCTCTCCTCTCCTCTCCTCTCCTC